>CM035171.1:117450779-118003942 GCA_020205615.1 Panax quinquefolius | reverse complement strand
TATATTATCTCAATCTCATTATATTGAAAAAATACTTGAAAAATTTAATAAGTATAATATAATTCTAAATAAAACCCAGTTGATATAAATCTTCATTTTAGCCAAAATGGAGGTAATAGCATATCTCAACTAGAATATTCTCGTATAATAGCGCTTTAATGTATGTCATGAATCAGATTTTAGGCCTGGATATAGCTTATTCAAGAAGTAAGCTAAGTAGGTATCTGAGTAATCCGTAAAGATCACTAGAAAGCTATTTTGAGAGTTTTAGGATAATTAAAACATACTCAAAACTATGGATTGCACTATACAAGATATCCAAAGAAGATTGGAAGGATATAATCGATGCTAATTGGATATCGATACTAAAAATTCAAAATCCACAAGTGGATATGTATTTACACTTGGTAGTGCAAAGAAGATCTTGGAAATCCTCAAAACAAACATGTATTGCAAGGTCAACAATGGAATCGAATTCATCATGCGTTACAAAGTCGAGAAGAAGCAGAGTGACTTCGTAATTTCTTAGAGGATATTCCAAATTGGTCAAACCTCGTACCAACTATATGTATACACCGTGATAGCCAATCAAAGAATTAGAAGAGCACAGAATCATTTATATAATCTGTAAAATCACGCCATATCTGACGAAGACATAATACCGCTTAGACAATTGCTCTCAAATGGAATTATCTCAATTGATTATGTAAAGTCAAAAGATAATATTGCGGATCCGCTTACGAAAGGTTTAACAAGAGAGCAAGTGGAAAGTTCATCGAAGGTAATGGGTTTAAAGCCTATTGTTAAAGAGTCGTCATAGTGGAAACCCAACCTATTTGACTGGAGATCCCAAGATATAGGTTCAATGGGCAAACCTAACTATGTAGTACTTAGTAAAGCACTGAGGAGATATATACTCCTAACCATTCCTATGATGAGACAGTGCACATCTGCAGCGAGAATCAGGATAAGTTATGCTTTTAATGATAGAAATCACCTATGTGAGTAAGAAGGGGGCCACTTCTATGAGAATTTGAAGGCTGAATTCTCTATTATACTCACGAAACCAAGAGGTGTTACAAGGCCAAAATGAACACAAACGTGAGGACCAACTATGTTTGAAGAAATATTTTGTGATTCCTATTGTCTTGGTTTACACGAAAAGCTGACAGTTCAAAGACATCAAGTCTACTGATTAGCCAAATAAATCTGATAGATTTTACTATGGTAAGTTCAAAGCCACTAGGCAACTTAACCTGATGAAATATATTTTCTAATATACTGAACTAGAGTCTGCATATTCATAACATTTTTATTTTATTTTCCATGTGTAATGTCAATTTTACATTCATGTGGGGGATTGTTGGAAATGAGATTTGAAAACATTAAATATTGGAGCATTTTGAGGCTCAATTAAATGAGGGACTCACATTCCGAAAATGTCGGGTCTTTGCACCAATGTGTTCTCCTTCATGAGGAGTATAACTTGGTATATTTATGTGTTCAAATTCATTAAGAATTGAATGAGAAAATTGACTCCAAAGTCACCTACTTGAAGTTGTAAATTGCAAAAGTCCCACATAGGGCATTAGAGGGAAAATTGAAGAACATATATGTGGGTTGTTTGCTCAATGGGAAGGGCCCCAAGGGGCACCCCACTTTTGTGGAAGGGAGAGGACCTAGCCAAGGCATGGTTGAAACCCACACGCGCGTCGCCGCCGTCCGGTCGGTCGGGCCGGGCTCGTGGGTCGTGGGTAATAAACCGCATAATTATTCTTATAAATAATCGATGTGGGGCGCCTAAAAGGAACAAGAAAAATTTCCTTCCCGTTCTTCCTCAAGAAAAGTTCGCTCTACGTAAATTCCGCTCGTTTCTACTCCTTTCCGTTCTAAAGATATTTCCGTCTCGCCTCTGTTTCACCATAAATTCCCTTTTCTGAAACATAACAGTGCAGTGAGTTCTTTGTGTGTTCTGCATACATGCATTATTAGTTTAAACAGTTCAGTACATAACATAAAGTTGTGTTCGTAGAGTTCTTAATTTTGAAGTGCTACTAATTAAGAACTGGAAATCCGTTTTATCTTGGAAGCAATTATTCATTTAATCCTTTAGCACCAGTGAGGGAATAAATTTGCTTTAAGGAGACTTTGTGAATTCAAAGGACTCGGATTTATTTGCATTTTATATTAGTTTAAACAGTTCAGTACATAACATAAAGTTGTGTTCGTAGAGTTCTTAATTTTGAAGTGCTACTAATTAAGAACTGGAAATCCGTTTTATCTTGGAAGCAATTATTCATTTAATCCTTTAGCACCAGTGAGGGAATAAATTTGCTTTAAGGAGACTTTGTGAATTCAAAGGACTCGATTTATTTGCATTTATATAATTTTAGTTTTAGTATATATATATATATATATATATATATATATATATATATATATTAAATACTGGGAATTTCCTACTTCCGAGGCCAGGGATAAATAATCTTCATTCAAAATTATAAATGCCCAAATAATAGTCCTGTATTTATTGAAGGCATTAATAGATTTTTGAATTCATAAAAATAGTAACTAGGATCACCAACATATGAAACCTTCCTGTGCTTTAACCAATTCAAATTCATCGAGGAAACTTACCTCGTTAACAACTGTCTGTTTTCCCCTCCAATTACCCAGATACTCTCGAATAGATTCCTTTGCTGAATCTGCTGTCCGTCTAAACTTAGCATTATCCTTGGGATCTTCCTCTAATGACTCGCGCAGTGTCTTCACCACTTCTCTTGCTGACTTCAGGTAAGCCTTAGGCAACACCTTTCCGGACTTTGTTTTCTCATCAGGATCGAATATTGACTTTATGGCACCAATAACACTTTCATCCTTGTCCTCGGGGCCATTTGACTCCTCTCCAGCCCAAACTGGTTTGAAGGTCAATATCGCAACTAATGAAACTCCACTACATACTAAAACAAGCCGGCGATGAGATGATGTTTCCTGAGAAGGTAACACAGCATTACTGCTGGATGCTGGTTTATCTGATATACTACAAAAGCACTCATTAGAATTTTCTTAAGGAACAATAATGAGAAATTTATAAGGACTATAGTAGATAAAGTCATCATACGATCTCTTTGACATAAGAGGGAAGACAGAACAGTCAGAAACATAATGACACTTCATAGTTGATATGCGTCTGGCAGTTTAAGGGTTTAACAAAATATCATAGTTTGCATTTTTTGAAAGTTCCAGCGAAATCACTACAATAAAAAATCAATATTTGTGAGATATATCTATTATATAATGGAATATGTAAATAAATAAGGGGGGGGGGGGGGGGAGTGAAGCATGCTTTTGGATGGTTAAAACTTTTATGATATTCTAAAGAATACTCTTTATACTAAACAAAATGAAAATTAAGAAACTATAAATAGCACTTTGTAATGCTAAATGATTAAAGCAATGTTCTCCTTCAAATCATTAGTTTTAATGCCGAATAAGCAAATTGTTTGGGCCACTGTCAATGAAGGGAAAGAACATACTGTCAAGAAAAGTGTCCTTCAATTACAAAATCATTGTGAACTTCGGCTTTTGATCACTACACAATTGTTATTTCTGCTAAACAAAGTTTCGTATAGAGAACTACTTACATCCATTGACGATTTTAGCTTTTCCTACAGAATTGGTAATACCGGGCCATATCTTCACTGCAAGAGAAACAGCCATAGTTCCTTCAAAGATTCAACAGAAATGCCGACCTATGTCCAATGCATTTTACCACTAACAATCTGGCACTCACCTTCATGAAATTAAGATCAAATGTAAATTTTAGCTCATGTATGTAACTATGTATAAATAATGGAACAACCATTAAAGCCTATTACAGATGTGATGTTAACAAGTTACTAATTTTGTGTAAGATATATGCAATTTTTGTATATAAAACTTGAAAATTCAGATCATCAAAGTCACAGACCACTAGTAAGTATAAAAAGTTATAACCTTTGGCTGTAATTTTTCACAAAATGAAATTTTGATGATTCCAATTGTTCATTGGAAGTTGCTATAATTCAGACTTTTGAATTTACTGCACAATACAACTCCACTCAAAAATTCAAAAGTTCTATGTATAGCAGAATTGTAGTAAATTTATGGGAAATATATAAAAAGCTGTTTACATTTAAGTTTAACATGAATTTGATTTATTATTTAATAACATTCTGATTTCAATGAAGGAAATAGAGAGAGATTCTTACCTGAAGGAGCTCGGTGGTGAATATAAATAGAGGAGTTGCAGCTTAAACAGAAGAAGAAGAAGATAAGGAGAAGACCTCTTGTTTTGCGACATCCAAACAGATCCTAATTTCTTATCGCACGACCATAAAGCCATATAGTGGGGTTGCGGAGCATACTATTACTTTTATATTGCTTATTTTAAAAAATGTGTAAAATATTTAATTATAAGTTTTGATCTCTATTTTTTTTTTTATATATTGTGTGTACATTGTAGAGTTGGTATCTCTAATATTATTTTTATACAATTTATACTCCCTTTACTTTATATTACTTGATCATTGATTTTTTTAAACTTAAGATACTTTTTTAAAATTGATATAAATTCTTTTAATTGTAATTAATATAATGATGAATATTGTAAATTATTTAAAAATATTATTTATTATAAATTTTATTATTTCATAATTTTAATAAATTATTTTATTTTTAAATTTAAAAATATCTCAAATTAATTTTTAAAAGTCAATAATAATCGATAATTGAGAACGGATAGAATATATGGTAATAATATTTATATTATATATATATATAAAATAATATAAAGGAGCATTTTTAAAGTTAAAATGCTTCAAAAAAATTTGATACCAAGCTGTCTCTCTCGACATTATTCCTTATGTCCTCAAAATGATGACCTAAATATATAATTATTTTGTTTTTTAAAAAGATGAGATAAAATAATAAAATGAAAGTCATTATATAAATTTTTAGTATAAAAAAAAAGGGACTCTTTACTTTTTTGAATCATTAATTTTTTAAAAAACTTTATTTAGTCTCTTTTTTATTTTTTAACATGTCTAAAATTTGTATTTTATTTGTCATTTTGAAAACACAGGGAGTTAACTTAATTTTCAGTTTTAGAGTTGAAATTAAAAGCATATATATTTATATAATTAAAATTTAGTTAAATTTCTATATTTATTTTAATTTTAATATTTATAATTTGAGTTGTCAAACATAATGATATTAGCATATAATTTTACGTGTTATCTGTAGACATCCGACTAACGAACTTAAAATTATATAAAATACATAATTAATTGAAATACAAAATTAAAAAAAAATTGCTGGCAAGTAAAATCTACTCACATCCCTCGTGTATTAAATATTTAAATGCATATTGAATCCATCATGCTCATTGTTTAAATGAAAATTTATAAGTTATTAATATTTCTTTAAGACTACCTATCACAATAACAAAATAATCAAGCACTTAAGAATTGAAATTTGATTGTATAATCACAATCATAAATTACGAACAAGCTTCAAATCCCATAAAATATATTTTATTTTAGAATTAGAAAGTAACACTAAAAAGAAAAACAAATAAAAATATTCTTCAAATTTATTTTTTTGAGAATATTATTATATATTATGATAAATTTATGTCAAATTCTAAAAAAATTAATACTAATAATTATGATTATATTTCGAATATTTAAATATTCAAATACTATTTGATCGATAATTATGTAAATAAATAGTATAAATAATTTTTAAATATATATATATATATATATAATAAGTGACATCTATAAGCCTAGCAATTGGCAAAAATTTATAGCAATACATTACTCTTTATCCGCCCGCTATATATATAATAATCGTCCAGGTCAATTGCAGGGTAAGAATAGCGCCATTGTTCGGCAATCTCTGCGCTCCCAATAAGCACAAAAATACGATGGCCGGAGGTAACTATCCCAAGGGCTCATCAAATAAGCCTTCGTCATCTTCCTCTTCCCACCGGAAATCCCGTTGGGAATCTGGAAACAATAACAACAACGATCCGTCCGACCAGAAACTTCCCGCCGCCGGCGACCCCAAACATTTACCACCTCCTCCACCCCCAAAATCCAAACCCTCCACTAACCCTAAAGACAACAACCCACCTCCAAAACCTAGCCCTAGCAAGCAAAGCCCATACCCGGTCCGTCTCCCCACTCTGCCCCCGGTCCATCTCCTTCCGGAGCTCCATTCCAATTTCCTGACAATCTGGGCCACCCACCCTCTCCAGCTTATGGCTTTCACATGCTTGATCGGAGAACAATTGTTCTGGCTGACGGTATTGTCAGATCCTACTTTGCCTTGCCTCCGGATTACCAAGATTTTACCCCTTCAGCTAGGTTTTTGCCTAACAATCACCAAATGCCTGGTCAAGGATTAGGTTTTGACCGTCAATTTCCAATGAGCCCTGAATTTCATGATGTGCGAGACCGTGACCGGAACCAAGATTACTGGAATTCCCTAGGGCAGGAGAATTCACTGAAGAGGAAGTATGTTGATGATGGGGAAAGGGGGAGAAGAGAAGAGAGAGAAGAAAGGGATGAGTTTGCAAGGCAAAGACAGCAGCTTTTGCAGTATGGAAATGTGGGTTTAAATCCAAATGGGCATTTGGGTATGGCTGGCACGAGTAGTCCGTATAGGCGGGATGATGAAACGAGGGCTGCCAAATATATGCGAGATGATCAGGCTAGGCATAATGCTGGTCATAATAAGCATAATGAGGTTGATCAGGGCGCATTGAAGAAAGCTTTTTTGCATTTTGCCAAGCTGGTTAATGAGAATGGAAATCAGAAGAAAAATTACCTTGCAGATGGAAAGCAGGGTCCTCTTCAATGTGTTGTCTGTAGCAGGTTTAATATAAAATTGAGTTTAAATATGTTTTCTTTGAAGCCATTGTTGTTTGTAATTGTTTGTTTTTAGGAATTTTGTTAGATGAACTTAGGAAGTGTGCTTGCGTGGAAGTCAGGAGCTAAATTTGTGACCCCTTGGCATTTAACTTACTCCATAAGTTAGGTTAAAGAGAAGTATTTAGTTAATTAAGATAGTATTCTTGACTTCACTTATTTTTATTAAAATTTAGAGGTATTGTAGGCAAATTCTCGTAAACATGGCAGTGGCCCACCTAAGATTGTTTCACAAATTCTAGTGAACAAAAATGACGAATATCTGTGTCTTAATTTAGACACATTACTGTGAACATACGTATTTGCAGCTGTGCGATTTCTTGCTCTCTCTGATGTTTTCCAACTTTGGATTATCTTTTCAAGATTTAGGGAGAGAGTGTGCAGGCCAGCAGGAAGTTTTTATGAAATCTATATCCTCTTGGGCTCTTGAGTTGTAACCTCTAAGCTGTTAGCTGTCAATATTAAAAAGGTTGTGAGATATCAAATGCTGTAATCCATTGGGTAGATATATTTTTCTAGTGTTATAAAAGCTTTCCTTAGGGTCGACTTTTATTCTTCTTGAAATGATCAAGAGGGTGAGGGTCCCCCTTTTTGAAATGCATGTATCTTGTGTGCTGACAATTTATTTTGGAATGATTTTTTTTAATCATAACTGAATTCCCCTCATTTTTCCTGTTAGTCAAAGTACAAAGTTAGGTTTTGGCTAAACTTGATCAATTTCACTGAAGGACTAGGAAAAGTATTGTTTACAGGGATAGCTCTACTCTGAAGGAACTACTAGGTCCTTTGGTTATTTTCTTGAATTGAACTTCTGTTTCCTGCAGTAGGTCTTTGCTGAAATTTTTGTATTTTTGTGCCATTACATATTAACCACGCAGAAGTTTATACCACAGTAGAACACTTGGACTTTGGTTTACTTTTGGTTCCTTGGAGATCTTGTTAGTGCTATCTCATTTGCTGATCTTGGTCTGTGATATCTCTGATTTATAAAATGGGTTTTGCCAATTGATAAGTTTAACAGATCTTTAAATGATGTAGGTGAATGTGTTGGCTAATAATTATATTTGGGCATGGTACTCAGGTTAATCTACTTGTGCATGCCTTGAATTGAATGATATTATAAGAAGCTTGGCTGTTTCGGGGATGTGTTTGATTTAGATTTAGTCAAAGCTTCTCATAGGCAGCTTGGTTTAACTAAAAACTCTTTTATTTGTTTGTAAACATAAATTCTGTTATCTGCAATCCTTGTACAGCTTGGGAGATAAAAGAAACTGCTTATTGGTGGTATGAAGTTAGTGTTGAGAAGTTAATCTGGGTATACTTTTTATCTACATGGGTACCCCAGGACTTGGTGTCTTTCAAATATATTTATGTGAATAAGGATTAAGAAATGATAGTTGAAGTTGAATCTTTATGAGCAATTTAATGGGCTGTCTACACTGTGGACTCATTGCAAGTAATCATAAACTGCAAGCAGGGACAATTTAGTTTATATAACTGAATGTTTTCGAACTCTAGTTTGATAGGTCATCGTCATGGATGAGCTTTTGTTTACTCTAGCTATTTATGTAGGTATTTATTTTATTTAGTTGTTTTATTCTCTAAGACTGTTGTCACGTTTAGAGTCCCACATTGGGAAGGAGATTGTTTAGTTCACTTGGTCTCTATGTAAAGCCAAGTCTTTGTTATTTTACACAGACTAATATTGTTGGTATTAAGAGTTTATAAATTGATATTCGTTTGTGATTGATCTGGCTGTCCGCGGACAAAACCATTGCGGTTACGATCAAGAGACATAATGTTCCCTTGCTATTTTCTCATTGTACTAATTCGGTTTATGTCATTTCATCTTTCAAGTTTCTAGTCCTGCATCACACTTCTCTGAGTACGTTTGTGAATGTATAAGTTGCTTCTGGTAGTGAAGCAGGTTAGTGTAGTTTCTTTTCTCCGGTTTGAGAGATTTTGTAAGATTGGAATAGATGATCCTCCCCCTTCTCTTTGGATGGAGAATGTCTTCCTTCAAGCTGTTTTTGCTGTATGTTTATAATTATCTACTCTTAATTTTTACTTGGCTTTCTAAAGCTATCAATGTTTAGAAAATCGACCTAGGAGGCGGAGGAGGTTCCTAGAGACTAGGTAGACTAGGAGTTTTCTTAGGCGGTCTCACTTGTATATTTTTCTATTTTATATACTTGTTATACTGTACAAAGCATATAGTTGATGTAATTTTCTTGAATTTTACATGAAAAATATCAACAAAAAAAACCCTTTAAAGGCTTAACAGATTAATTTCAAGTAGTGTAGAGCTTCAAAGCCTTTATTTAACCATTGTGGTAGAGGTTTGATTCCACCTAGGCGCCCAAACAAATAGATGGAGTGGACCCATTAGTGGGGATTTTTAGAACACTGAAAGCTACTAATTTTTTTAGAGTCGATTTTAGCTTCCAGACTACAATTTTTCTTGCTGCATTCTGCTTCTAAGAGTTACTTCTGCATTTCTTTGGTGCAGTTAAGCATAACTTGATACCTTCTTTTGGTTTATGTGATACCTTCTTGCTTTCTTTTAATAAGTACTCTGAGTTACCACAATTCACTATCTAGGGTGTGACTTATTGTCTAGATTGTTTTTTCCGGTGCGCGCATTTTGTTAGCAATCTAGAACGTTGTTTTTGGCATTCTTTTTTCATAAAAAGGATGAGAAATATCATTCTTTCAAGTTGAAAGAATAGCTTGGATGTGCAATTAATGTAGGACAAAGCCGTGAAAGTTGGTTGGAACAATATCTGAAGCTTTGGAAGCCTATGGGATAAAAGTTTTTTAATTAGTTTCTTTTATTTGCAATTATCTTGTTTAATTTGTGGTTATCTTTTTAGAGTCCAGTTTAAGTTAAGAAAGTTGTGTTGGAGTATTATAAATAATGATGTACTTCATTATTTTGATACATGAAATAATTAGAATTGATTTGAGTTTTGTGTGAGATAATTTGTGATATTTATCTTTCATCCCAAAACCCTTGTCCCCATCATTTTTGGTATCAAAGCCAAATTCAATCCACCCTCAGTCGTCCCAAAATTAGTGTTATCACCTTGAGCCAAAAAAAAACTGTCCAACCACACGAAACCTTATCCAAACAAACCATCTCTCAAACCCAAAACGTAACATTATATCATCGCCTACAACATACTACCATTGTTAAACCTTCATAATCTCCAAATTTCAGCCCTATCCAAATCAAGGAACCCTAGATTGCAACCCACCTTTTTATGTTTCAAAACAGACCAACAAAAAGAAAAAGGTAGAAGAAGAGACAGGAAGGAAAAAAAAAGAGAGAAAGGGAGGTAGAAGCGTTCACCATCATCACCACTGTTGTGTCCCGCCACCACCATCCTCATTTTTGTCGAGAGAATTTTAAGCCTTTAACCTCAAGCTTGTTGCTTACCTTGGACTTACGTGAAAGTGAAGCGGAGAAGATAACACTCGTGAAAGTGAAGAATAAAAAGAGATTTAAAAAAAAATATCTCCTGACAAATTACAGTTAGGAACCCCATGGTAAATGCCGGAGAAATCAACGTCATGTTTGATACTTATATGTTACAACAAGATGAGTGTCTCAAAAAGATATAAGATTCAATCACGACACTTACTGCAAATGCATCAAATGTTAATGTTTTTATTACAACACTTGCGTAAAAAAACGCGTACTCACGAGCAGCGTCGATAAGAGATAAGAAGATGCTCATAAGAATTTTGAAGACCCCATCTCTGGATCTTAATAATTGAGACTACAACAACATGACCCTAATCCACAAGTTAATCATGTTTCGGATCCTAGGATGAATACAATGGATAAAGGTGCGAAAATAGATGTTGAAGACTTCAATGGCGATAATGGCCCCAAAGCATTCTTCGATTGGATTCATAGTTTAGAGAGCTTCTTTCTTTGGTATGAATTATCCTGTGAAAGGAAACTTTTCTTTGCTGAAGCGAAGTTGAAAGGAACAACTCGTATTTGGTGGGATCAACATCATCGAAATTTATATACAGCTGCGAGAAGATGTGAAGATATGAAAACTGCATTGACACGGCGTTTTGTACCTTCGGTTTATAAGCAGCGAACATAATTGCAGTTAACTGAGTTAGTATAAGGAAGTAAATCTGTAGCCGAATATACTTCAATGTTCTACAGTTTGGTTGCACGGTCTGAATTCCCTTGGCTTGAAGAAGTTTTAATCTCCATGTACCGTCGAGGATTGAATTTGGAAATTGCAGATAATGTAACTTCAGGTAAACTCTTGCTCTTGGATGATGTTGTTTAAGTTGCTACCCAAGTAGAGGATAATTTGAAAATGAATTCTGTTAGGCCTCCAATACAAGTCCAAACTCGGAGGGAGCGTACTTTTGTGGAGCCTATTTTAAATAGGCCGGTGGAAAGATCGCCAGCAAGCCATTCAGCTACTAGCAACCCCAGGATCTTCTAATGCTTTACGTCTAGATGCTATAATTGTTGTGGTTTTGGCCTCATCTTTTGAGTGTCCTTCGCCGAATATGAATGTTGCCTCTTCTCCCTCTTGGCAACTTGCTATTGTTGACAAAGAGTGTGAGAAAACTAACTTAAACGAAGATGTTTGCAAGCCGTTAGACGTCGAATATGAGCCTGATGAGCAAGATTTGGAACTTGATGCTCATTTGGAAGGATGTTTAGGTGTTCTTCGACTTTTACTTGTAGCCCGTAAACATAAGGATGATCCTAAAATTCATCGTGGGCGAATTTTTCGATTTAGAGTCATATGTGCGGGGACAAATGTGCTTTCTTGTGATTGATCTTTGGGAGTTGTACGGATGTTACCATTGAGAAAGTAATTAAAAATTTGGGTTAAAAGTTGAGCTTCACCGAGCCGTATAATGTTGCTTGGATTGATAATACATAGTTGTGGGTTACCCGGTGATTGGTTACATTTTCCTTTGGCAAGCTTAAGGATGCCGTTATGTGATGATTTTACCCCTTAAGTTTGTCACATTATCTTAGGGCGTACATAGCTATGGGATCGTCATTCGCAACATGATACTCATGCTAATATTTATATGATTATTAATGGTAACACCAAGTTCACTCTTGTGCTATCGACAATGCCAAATTTCAAGCTTGCAAAGAATTATTCTTTGGCGATCCAACGTGCTTATTCTTGTGTTGATGTTTTTAACTCGATGGGGTCGGAGGAGAACTGATGTAGGACGAGGCCGTGAAAGTTGGTTAAAACAATATAAGAAGTTTTGGAAGCCTATCGAATAGAAGTTGTATTTTAATTAGTTTCTTTTATTTGCAGTTATCTTATTTAATTTGTGGCTATCTTATTAGAGTCCTAATTGTCTAGAAGTATTATACATAGCGATGTGCTTCATTATTTTAACACATAAAATAATTAGAATTAATTGAGTTTTATGTGAGATAATGTGTGATATTCCTTCATCCCAAAACCCTCGTCCCCATTAGCAATCATGGCTTTCTAGACTAGTTCAATACTTATCCTATTGTTTAATGACAGAAAAGTGTTAAGTATATATTTTAGACTACAGGCAGATTTTTTTAACTATTATGGCAGAAAGTGAGAAAGAAAAAGCATATATGGATATTTGAATTGGAGAGAACAAGTGGGAGGGAAATCAGGATTTTACTTGGCAATGAAAGATTCATAATAATCTTGGAGTCAAAAATAAAATAAAATACTAGAGATATAGAGAAAAAGAGAAAAAATAAGATTGGGATTTTTTTTCCAACTGAATAATCAGTTATGAAAATGTAACCAGTCAATTGATGCATTTATTGTGAATTACTACTTCTAATAAGGGTCTATGTTATAAATTGATAACTTATATGTCAGGTACCTGGCTTAACTGTTTCCTGCTTGTCTAAGTTAGTTACAAATGCATATGGGCCCTCTGTTGCATTCCGGTGTAGGACAATAATTTAGATGATAGTTTATCCTATATTTCCCTGCTTAGTCCATTTTCTTGTCCCTTAGTTTCTTTTTTTTTTTATCAGTCCCTTGGTTTCTATTTGGCTGTTGATTCTTTTTATTTTTTTGGTATCGTCTCACTTGGTTGAGCTGGGTGACCGTCTGAAAATGTTCATATTATTTCTGAAGCTCTGTTATCCAATCACTAGTTTAAGTTATTCGATGGTGCTTCAAAGCTTTTAATTGTGATGTGCCCTCTAAGCGCTCAATTACCAGTAGTTCTGAGCTATTTTCTCAAAATTATGTTCAGAATACATAATTAAATGCTCTTTGTTCTTTTGATCTGTTCTTTGAAAAAAAGTAACAGAAACTCTTTTTAAATAAGGGGTAGTTCTGTTCTTTTTGTGAGAATTTTGTTTATCATTGATATTTCCTCAGAAATTTTGTATTCAATTCTAGCTTCTCTTAAAATTCAATTTATTTATTATAATTGGGGTCACCGTGTCTAGTATTCTCGTGATGCTTTGGGAAATTGGGATACCGTACTTCATTGGGATGTCTACCTGTCTGGATGCCATTTATAGGATGTAAACTAGATTTTATAGGGACTTTGTACTCCCTCTTTATTTACCTATCAGAAAAAATAGATAAATAGGGATTGTTTACTCTCTCGGTTTCTCCAGTTACTGTAAATCCCACGTTAGTTCTCTTGGCTTCGTGCTGGTTATATATGGTTTAAGGACCTGTTCTATCTATAATTTAAGCTTAGAATGAGTATTTATGAGATTGATGATCATTTTTTTCCCGAATACGCTAAGTAGGACGTAACCAAATTACTATGTTGTTCCATTATATTTAGTTAGGTATAGAATCACTTAATTTTTGCTTTAATTTACTTGAAGTTCTGTTTGGACAGCACAGATGGTATACATTTTCAACTATTTAGATAGAATACATGTAAGGTATATGTTTGTGTCTTTGTAGATTTTGAGAGCTGGTTAAATTGATTTACTATTTATGACTTTAGGGTTTTTCTTTGTCTCTAATACATCATTTTCTAACTAGAGTTTAGCACATTGTATTCTATTGTTGTATCATGAGCAGAGGTTTATCAGTCTAGAATCAGAGCTTGTTGAGGCTGCGGCATTTAGCTTAGACACAATTTTTTAAGATAAAGCTTAAGGGTGATCTTTCAGTCTCATTTTGACGGTTGATAACTCCTCTGGTGCATTGGCTTGATAATTTTCTTTTTGTGATATAATCTGCATGTTGTTGGTGTCTGATTTGACTGATTTGCTTATTTCAAATTTGTGAATGTGACCTCGATTTTTTTTTTTTTATGTATACATTTTAGTTAGCATTGATTTGCAGTCTGATGTGGAACAGAAAAATAAGACTAATGGAAATTGCATTTATTAATAAATTATTTTTGTATTGTTATTTATGAATATTATTAGGTTGTTAGATATTATTAGGTGTCTAAATTGATTAGGTTGTTTAATCATTTCCGGTATCTACTTTTTAAGTATAATTTGTTTAGGTAATTGGAGTTATTTCCTTATTACTTGTGTAATTATTATAAGAGTACAAGAGTTTTACTTGGTCCCAAGTAGACAGACCAAGTCTTGGGTTTTCTATACTTTTATACAAGTATAATAATTTGTTTTTAGACTTGACTATTATTGATTTGAGAATTGAGGCTTTATGCCATTGTGGTCTCGGGTATGGTTCTTCTTCCTTTCTTCCTCCCTAATCCTTCCTAAATCTCTTCCTGCATTGCTGTCCCTTGTTGATGCTTGTTACTGCTTAGGTGTTACAAGGATGGCTTATGACTAGCAATATTCATTAATTGATTTTGTTTGTTTAGTTTTGAGTTGATGTTGAGGATTTCTCTTAGAAATTTTACTTGAACATAATTGCAGCTCATCTATATCTTCTTTCCCTCTTTTGGAAGCTGTTAGAAGCTTTTCACGTTGGTATAGGTATCAGTTGAGATTGCTGATGCCACCTTATCAGTAGTTCTGTGGTAAATTATTTAGATTTGCATCATTGTTTCCTTGTGTGCAGCTCTTCCTAAATACTTTAATCATCGTATCTGAGAAGGTACAGATAGTCGTCATGTTTCCATTTGTTGGATGTATTTTTGTTATTAAATGTTTCTGCTTATGCAACATACAGGTCTTCCAAAGATTTTCCAGATATGCATGGCCTTGTTATGCACACATACAACTCAGATAATGCCGACTTGCTTGTGGAGCACTTGGGCTTGCACAAAGTTTTGTGCATACTTATGGGCTGGAGCTATTTGATGCCTCCTGATAACTCAAAGGCCTATCAATTATTATCTGCTGATGAAGCTGCAGCAAACCAGGATGATCTCATTATGTGGCCGCCATTGGTGATCATTCATAATACCATGACAGGAAAGGGTAGAGATGGGCGCGTTGAGGGTTTGGGAAACAAAGCAATGGACAATAAACTTAGAGGTATAGTTTACTCATTTATGCTTTGTTTTCTTTATGAAGCTTTTTATCAGTGAGGCACTCCCTCAAGATTTTTTTCATGGTGGTCCTAGTTTGACTCTTGTCATGGTCAATGGAAGACTAGGATCTGCTTTAATCTTCTGTGGTGCGTTGATTTGTTATATCTTTATCCCTCTTAACAGATTCCTTCCTTTTTTATGATCTTTGTCCGAGTTTTCACATCACCTTCTTAATTTTTTCCCCATCTTCATTCTTCTTTTTCTTCCTGTACATTTTTTTATGTCCCGTCTTTACTATCTTCCATATGAAAACTAGTATGTTTCCATCATCTTTCTAATTTCTGTCTAATATCGTGAGCTATTATGTCTTTATACTTGGTCACTTGGTCTGCCTTTCTGTTTTTTGTTGTGCTACTCTTCTGTGGTTGCTCAAGAATCTCTGGTCGTATGGGCAATCTTCTGTGGGTAGGGAATTCGACTATCTTTGTGATACCATTTTTCTTTACCTCTTCCTTCTCTATTTGAAAGACTTTACTGTTAGATGGTTTTAACATCTGCATTTACATCATATTCAGTTCATCATTCCAACTACAGGTGAGTTGCATTTTCTTATAGAAGGGAGGACTGAGCTAACAATTTTGACATTGGTGTACTGCATTGGATTTCTCTTGTTCAATCCTCGTTTTCACCTGACAAACCACTTACCAGGATGTGGAATGGTTTTAGGTTAGGAAGTGGTAGTCAAAGAAATGATGGAAATTAATTTGTAGAATAGAAACTAAACTCGTACAAAAATGAGCTTAGTTCTGAATTCGGTTACAAATATTATTTAACCGGAGCCAGTTTTGTATTATTATGATCCTTTTGTTTATTTGCATATATATAAAACATGGAAAAGATCTTTTCTGTGGTTGCTGCTCTCTAGTCAAACTCAACCGCGTGGTTGTAATAGTTGCATGCAGGTTAAAATTTGCTCATAACTTGCAGTAAAGGTGATTGATCTTTGTTTAAGTTCAGGGTATGAACTCAAATCTGTACTAGGCGGGGGGAGGGGGTTGGGTTTTTTTTCTTCTTGGAGTATACCATTTTCTACTTGAGCTTGAGTTGAACTCTCAACTTGAATGAATTTAAGTACATAGTTTGAGAAAGCCGGTCTCAAGTAATTAAAGCTCCAACCTGTCCGGCATACGTCTGTAGTACTATAACTATCATTTTTGCTCGTGTATGCTTTCACTTTGTGGAAATATTAATATTCCATTTTTATTCGTGTCATAATTTTCATTCTCTAAGCATTCATTGGATGAAATTTATGTTTGTACAAAGTCATCTATGATCAGATGATCAATGGTATCAAATAGGACAAGGATATGAATTGTAGTCTATCTTAATAGTCTAGAGAGATTATTATGGGATCAGATTATTCATACGAGTAACACAATGAACATTTCTTTAATATCTCGAAAATTCTTTCTGCCTTATGCAGTCTAACAAAGTAGTCGCTGGAGATGGTAGCCTAAGGGTGACTCCCTGTTGGGTATATCAATTAACATATCAGGCAATGTTGGTTATTGATGATGCATTATGTAGGTTTTGCTTCCAAATTCCAAAGGTGTTGTGGCAAGACAGATGTATGGTATGGTCACATTGCTCGGGATTTAAAAAGGATTCAAACTAAATTTAAACTTCTATCAGCATATTACTGGTTTGATGACATTGTTCAAAGTTCAACCTACTTAACCTTGTAACTAAAACGTGTAGTGACAGCAAGTTATAATCTTTTACCTCGTCTCCATTGTGTTTCTGATTTGAAGTAGGTCATTTTAGAGTTTTGAGTTTAAGAATTTTATTGTACTGTAAGTGGGAAATAATATATTTTTAATATAGAATTCAGTAACAAACTCCTGTGTAGAAATTGTTGATTGGTTTTAGACATCAGGTGTTTTGCACGGTTTTCTTTTTCGTTCTTCAGTACTGGGTGTTAGGACCACATATATAACTAGGAGAAGCTATGTCATAACCCTGAGTTGGCACCAAATATTTGTTTGAGCTAGAATTACGTTGATCTTTAAATATGGTCCTCCATTTGTGGTAAAGTTTCACCTATAGAGCCTGTACAGAAATTATAGCAGAGCATGTTACCAAAACAAAAACTAAATGTTAGACCAGTCAAACAATAGACTAGTCGCGTTGCCCACGAAGACCCCACTGCATGAGGAACATGAGAGAAAGACGAACCTGGGTATTGGGGCCTTTAAGAGAGAAGATTAATGAGTCTACAGAGGCAGTTTGTAAATCATTCTATGTATTATTATTGGATTATTATGCTGTCTATTGGGTGTTGATCCATGGAAAATCACGAATCCATTACGTCATATTAGATGGATGCATTTATTTTCTAATATGTAAGGCAATTATTGTTGTTCTGTTCAATGGGTGAGCTTGGAATTAAGGGTGGTTATTGCTTTTATATTGCTGGATCCTAATCTTGAATGCAGTATGCATGGGTGTTTGAGTTTGACGAGGATAATTAAGGGTGGTTTTCCTTCAATGATCCTATTTTCAGTGTTTATACTATGCTCAAAAGTGGGATGCTTTATCAAATCTATTAGTTGCTACCAAGACGGATTGAATGGCCATAAAATCTACAACATCAACGGATTGAAGAGGCTTCACTTGTGGGGCCATGATCCCGAGATTTTAGGATTTTCTTTTAAACCCACACAGGCTATTATTATTCTGCACAAGGCCTTTTAAGATTTTATCTTTATCACACTCATGTGAACACTTGTCTAAATGATAGAATGCATAATTTCCCCACTTTTTTGATAAGAACTCCCCCCTTGTGATGTTATACATTTGTTTTGGCCCTCTCTAAGATAATGGACAATGAGGTTATACATTCCAATTAGTTCTTTCACTATTATATTCATGTATATTCCTAGTTGATGTTCTTCAAGTGAGTGCCTCCTGGGCAATGATGAATTTAACTGTGCTTCTGTTTTGTTTATGCTGCTCATTACTGTTTGGAAATTGAAAAGTTCAAAACCCGTCAGGATTAGAACAGTTCCCTTTGTCTTTCGTTGTACCAGTCTCTAATTTTTTTCTTCTCATTGAGCTGTTTATTTTATCATTATTTAAAGACTAATTATCTCTTAATTACTTTGTGTTCTGATGAAATTATTCTTATCCTTCTTTTAGAAATGGTGACAAGTGATGTTCAGTTCTAATGTTAATACTTGATTGTCATGTAATTTTGTTATTATTTATCCCCTTCTGCCGTCATTCTTGGTTTTTTGCCTTGTTACAATCCTTCCTATTTTCAAATTGTTCTAGGAAATGGTCCATCCTTTTCCATGTATGATGGTATCATCAACATACTAGTAATGGGTGATTGACTTATTTGAACAGGTTACTACAGTCGGTAGAAAATGGTGTGAGCATGTGTGAGTGCCTAGATTATATTTTACTGCAGTATTACATTTAATCGTGTCCCGTTGCTAGAAAGAATGGTGTCAGAGATCTATGCTGACATGATTTGGAATTGTGGTTCACTGATGGTGCAAGCTGCATTTTAGGAGATAATCCATGTTTACTTATGATGTAGTGGCTTATTTATACCTTCATTGTTGAAGAGAGTGTAGTTCTTGACATTTTCTTTCTGCATCTTTTATGACTTGTTTTTCAGATCTTGAATTCAGTGTTGGTAAGTCAAAGTCCTTGTATGGGAGAGAGGGACATCTGGGCATTACGCTGGTTAAGTATGCTGGTGATCATTCAGGGCTTGGTGAGGCAATGCGGCTAGCAGAATTCTTCGAGAAAGATAACCGTGGGCGGCGGAGTTGGGCTGTTGTGCAGACCTTGGCATCAAACAAGGATGAGGAGAACAATCCAAACCTTGTGAGGGTTGACAAGAATACAGGGGAGAAGGAAAGAATCCTTTATGGTTATCTAGGTACTGTTTCTGATCTTGACAGGGTTGATTTTGACACGAGGAAGAAGGTTGTAATCGAGAGCAAGAGGGAATACAAGTCATTCAAGTAGAGCCTTGATTAAAGCACAAGGTACCAAAGTGTATCAATCTATCCTTTTTGGTTTTTTTAAGGTCCTTAGATCTTAATTTCAGTGTTGAAGATGACAGGAAACACATGCTTAGGTGTCGCGAAATTGCTTATATTACTTTTGATTTAAGAAGTGGATAGAGCTTCTGAATACATGTTCTGGTGTTTCATCTTTTGGTGCCAGATGTGGAGTATTACTTTCGATATTGCGTGGGTTTTCCCAGTCATAGCTCAATCACATTAGTTAGACAATTTAACAGTCCCTGTTCTTGGCCATGTAGTTTTTCTAGACAGTCCTCGTGAACTTGTGTGTTGATGCTTTTCACGTCGTGTCCAATTCAACATAAATTGTATCCGTCTACTCTTTTATTATTGGAATGGTATTTCTTGATTTTAAAAAATGTGTGATTCTTACTTTTTACCTTTGTTTGAATTGGTCACACAAAAATAAGTTGCGCGAACGTCATATTTGGAGAATGGTGTAAACTAACTTAGCTGATCGCTATTTCAAAAAGTAGGTGCGAGGAAATTTACTTGTAAAAATTGTTTCTTGTACAAAAAGGATTGTTCATATGCATTACTGCATAGCAGTTTCATTTACTTTACGAGGGAAGGGTGGAGCAAAAATAGTTAAGTGCTCCATCCATCCCGAAGAGGGCAAAAAGGGGCAGGGTTAGGCTAAGGGTGGGGTTGGGGGGTTGGGATGGTAATATGCAAGTATTTTAACACCTGACATTTTGTGTGAATACCATAAGATGTAGGTGTCATCAACAATATAGGATTTGTCATATGTGCATAGAGGAACTAGTAAAATTCAAATTTTGTTTTGGTTTGTGGTCCTTGGGGACATTATCATTAGGTTTGCACTTTGAAAGTGTAAAGGAAGTCAGGTCCTAGATTAAGAGTCCCATGTTGTCTTGCTTTTCTTTTCTGTATTCATAATTTCACATTTAGGCTGCCGTTGTATTTTAGTTTTAGCAAGAAAAGTTAACATGAAGCATTCTATTACTAAATTAGGTAGCTAGCGAGTGTGTGGTCAATGAGTGCGCACCCTCATGTCTTTGTATTTTACTTGTATTATTGGCATGTATGTATGATGTCTGAATTTTGGAAATGGTTAGTGCCCAATATAAAGTTGACATGCGGGCGGAGAGATCACCCTCCCGCATGTGTATTGGATATAAACAAGTTGGCATGCTAACCGGATTCCTGAATTTTATATGCAAGTGATCATGAAGTTATCTCTTAGGCAAAAACTGCACAACAAACTTTTACGATTGAAAGTTTAAAGACGGTTTAAAATCTTGTTTGTTTGAAGTAGTTCTTTTCAAGTAGTGTTTATTTAACTTACTACAGAGGCTTTTAACTCAAACTTACAAAACACTACTACCACAGGTTAATTGATTATTTTAAATAGAGGTCGTTTTTTTATTTTGGTTACTTAATAAAATATTACAAATTAGTCATTAGTTAACAACTTAACATTAAGGTTAAATTGGGATACTTGATAGGAATAGGAATAGGAATAGGAATAGGCGATTAGAGCAAGGTCAAATCTAAAGGGGTTGTTTTAGTGCAAATGAACTATCTGTTCTGGAACCAAATGTTTTCCCTACACTTGTGCACACTGAAAAAGGACGGGCATTTTTCTGTTTAATGTTACTTTTGTTTTAATTATGCCCAATAGTACACTACACTACAGATGCGCATGCTTCATCTGTTCATTGAATTCATTCCTTCGTCTATGTCTCTCACAAAATGATCTTCAATATATTTATTTCCAATTCAATTCATGATTTTCTGTAAAATTTAAATTTAAACATAAAATTTAGATAGTAGATACCCAAATGTAAAATAGTAATAAATGATAGGAGAAAAAATCTCATTATTTATTAAAAATACTTAATATCGTTGGTATCGTTCGTAATTTCTGTGTTCGACACTATGTTATCATAAGAAAATTTTATTATTAAATCTCAACGTTCAAAAATCTAGTAGTGATATAATGTAGTCATTTTGTTTAATAAAAATGTTGTCGATAAAAAATATGATTGTCCCTGTAATAAATTATAATGAATGATTGTGATGATTACAAGTAATAATTATTATTATTATGTTTTAAAGTTGTATAAAATAAAAAAAAAATATATATATATATAATATTAATTATCTATAATACTATTTATTATATATTTTTTTATATTTATAATATTTTTCATAATAAATAATTTTAAAAATATTATAATTAATTATTTTAAATTATATAAAACGTCAAAAAATTAAAAAAAAATAAAATTATCTAAAATGTCAAATATTATGAGATGGAACACATGCAGTATATGTATATAGATAGGGAGGGAGGTAGCCTAAGGCTATTAGAGGTAGTCTAAGGAGGGCGGCAATGTGATTTACTTTATGTAAGTTGTTCCCTCCCATCCCATGTGGTGGTCAGTGAGATGGGCCACGCTGAACAGCCCACGGCCCACCCCACAAATACTTTTCCCAGCTTTTCAGCACCCCCTGCTCCTGCTGCTGCTGCTGCTGCTATGTATCTCCATTGCCTCCAGTCCACTTTTATCTTCTTTGCGATTCAGTTTCGGTTTCTGGGAAAGTGATGTCAATCTTACCGCAACCCTTGCCCATTCTTTTTTACCTAACCTAAGCAAGGCTTTGTTAATAAGCGGATCTAATTTTGTGTACCCATAATTATAATTATAATTATAATTTATTATAAATTTATAGTAGGATTCAAAGGCTAATATCAAAACTTTAATTCTTTTATGTCTTAATGTAATTTATTTTAATTTGAAAATAATAAATATTATAATTACTAACACAATAAATTCAAAAACTCAATTTTGAAATGGAAATAATGCTATTCAAACTTTAATATATATTTAATCCCATAAAGAAATTTTTTTTAGGTTTTTTTTTTATTGAAACAGTCTCAAAATAGGGAAATACATTGAAATGTAATATGTACAATAAAAAAAGCTTATAATGATAAAAAGAGTTCAATTAATAATTTTTCAAATAAATAATAGATTTAATATCAGATTGATGCCCATTTTAACAACAATTAGTGAGCATTAGAGATGCCTAAAAATACTATCAAACTTCAAAAAAAGTAATAAAATATATATATATTCAAGCATTTCTTCAACATGAATAATAGAGTAATAAGCCGTCGTTGATAACACCATATTTAAATTTTAAAAAAAATAATTTGATCCTTGACTATCAACACAGAAAAATAGTTCATACAAAAAAGAAAATTTTGTTAGAATTTGAGCTAACATAAATATGAGTTTAATAATTATTTTAAGTAAATTCACATTTCAATGTGTTTTATTCCATTAATAGATTAAATTGAGTTTTTGTAAGTTATAATCAATGGATTAATAAATGAGATATTAACTCTGAAGGATCATCTTTGGAAATGATAAATGATACTCCTTCCGTACCTAAAAAATTGTCGTTTTAGAAGAAAAAATTTGTTCCAAAAAGTTTGTCGTTTACAACTTTTGAAGAGAATAAATTATTTACTTTCCTATATTACCCCTACCTTCTCTCATTGTCCCAATAATTTCTCTTCATTGTTTTAATAGTTTTCAATTTCCCATAAAGGGGTAGTGATGAAATTTCAAACAACTTTTACTTGGTAAATGACACTTTCTTAATCCATGTGCCAAAACCTTAAACGATAATCTTTTAGGAACGGAGGGAGTAATAAATATTAAATATATGTGGGAAGTCAAGTCCCACATTGGTTAAGAACTAAAAATTTAATAAATTTATATACATAAAAGTTGCTCTTAGGTTGGGGCACCCCACTTTTGTAGAATGGATAAGACTTAGTCAAGACTTGGTTCAAATCCACAAGCGATACTGGCCGACCTGGCTCGGGTTTGTGGGTCCGAGTCCTTGTATATAAGTTTTTGGACAACATTTATTAAATTTTTTTAATTAAATTTTTTTTATATTATATTTTATTTAGTTCTAATTATTAAAACTGTGTTATTTTATTTGGGGCCTTATGAAGCTGGTGTGACAAAAAAAAAAAGAGTTTTAATCATAATATTGTTTGTTTTGTATTAATTAGTTATGTTATATAATTTGTTATTTGACTATTTTATTCCACACCAAATCAGATTTATTTATTTTATGATTAAATTTTTTTTTTTTTTGCCACATCAATTTCCTAAAGCCCCACACAAGTTGCCACGTCAGTAATTTTTTGACGTGGCATGTTCAATTTTTTGCAAATAAAAAAAATTAATAATTTAATCAACTAATTAACAAAATTAAAAAATAAATCACCGAAATAAAATATGACCTATAATTTATGGTACTAATTCATATTTAACCTAACAAAAATAAATATCCCTTGCACAATAGACAATAAATGAACTCCAAACCGTTGAAAGAAAAATCCCGGTTCGGTTAATTTGACTTCCAGAATTCCAGTTCGGCAGTTCCTATGAATAATTTTGGATCTTATATAATTTGGCCAGCCAATCAAACACGCCCTTCTATATTCTCTTATCCTACGCACTCCCCGCGCATCCTAGAACTTACCTGTCCAACCTTTATGTCAGACGCCCTCCCACGTGGCGCACTAATCCTCATCCACGTCATCACTCCGTCCTTTTCCCTCAACCTGCCTTTATCGCCACCACCATCATCCCACTCACACTATTCCATTTCTCTCTCTCCATTATTTTCTCTCTCCTAAAATTTTAGGTTTTCTCTGTGGTTACTGTATCAAACTTTCACAGTGAGTCGGCCACAATGGGTTCAATCGCCGATCCCGGCGAGTTGACTCAGCCGCCGAGCTTTGACGAGTTCCAGAGGCAAACCTCTCTCATGACCAGCTGCACTCTACTCTGGAAGGAACTCTCCGATCACTTCACCTCTCTCGAGCAAGACATCATGAAGAAATCTGACGCCATCAAGTCCAAAATCGAGAAATTGGACTCCGAAACCAGTCTATCTCTGAAAAATCTCAAGACTCGCGAGCTCAGCCTTGTCAATTCCATCTCAATAGCTCTTGAAACCGTTGAAAAGCGCAAAGCAGCAGCGCTAAGCTCTGCTGAGAACGATGAAGTGCCTGAAGTCGACGATTCCGAGGGTTTACTGCAAAGGCTCCGGTCATTTTGCACGAAAATGGACTCTCTAGGGTTTTGGAGGTTTATAACAGTGAGGAAGAAGGAATTGGAATCGATTAGGGCTCAGATTTCGGCGGCCTTAGCTGACTGCGTTGATCCGGCAAGGTTTGTCTTGGAAGCGATATCGGGGGTATTTCCAGAGGATAAGAGGGAGAACAAAAGTGAGAGACTGAATGACTTGGGGTGGGCTTGTGTTTTGGTGTTGGAATCGTTGATTCCAGTAGTGGTGGATCCGATTCTGGGGAACTCGCGGCTACTGGTGACGCCAAAGGTTAAGGAGAATGCGAAACAGATTGCTGAGACGTGGAAGGCCAGTTTGGACCAGCGTGGAGGAATTGAGAATGTGAAGACCCCGGATGTGCATACTTTTTTGCAGCATTTGGTGACTTTTGGGATTGTCAAAAAGGAGGATCTTGATTTGTATAGGAAGCTTGTTGTTGGTTCAGCTTGGCGGAAGCAAATGCCCAAGCTTGCGGTTTCGCTTGGATTGGGCCATAAAATGCCTGGTATATTTGAAAGCTTTAATTTACTTAATTTTAATAATTGCTTTAATTTGAAATTGTTTGTTATCTTTGAGGTGTTATAAATATCTAGACTTGAATCTTAAAAAATATCTTCAATGAACATGGGTTTCTGTAAGCAAAAGGCATTTTAAAAGAAAAGATTGAATTTTGATGAACTATCCTTCTTAAATGAGTAGTTAAATTAATTCCAGTTAATGCCTTGAGTGAGGAGCTGAACATTGGACAATTTTAGGCCGTAATAGTAGCTCAACACTATCTTCATCATTTACGGCTGTCCAAATTGGATGCTATCTGCACTTATCAGTGGATTTCTTTTGGCTGCTATCTTGAATATTGAAATATGTCTTAGGTTAAGGGTACATGGTCGACTCACTTAAGTCTTGGTAGCATCTAAGATTTTGCATTTGCTGTTGCTGTTAGATCTGTAACTCCAATCACACTTGATTGCTATATTCAAGCAGGTTAACTACTTAAATTTATAGCAAGTTCAGAGACAGGAATGAAGGAATATTAGTAATCCACCGGATGCTTAAGACTACAAAGTATTTTGAACATCATTTGGATGGGTGCTTGGATGACGCTATGGTCCCAAGTTCAGGCACCCACATGGGTTCTTACTTCTTAGGCGTATGTCTTTGACTTTAAAAGATGGATATCTGTAGGCACCCACCTGGTCATTGGAAGTCAACATCTAGTTGCCCGCCTAGGTGAATAAATCTTATTCGCAACCAGTTGCCATGGTGGGTAGTAAACCACTGTTGAAGTTTATTTATCGCTCACTTTTCTTATCTTTTGCATGTTAAAAATACTGCATATTAAAATATACCTATTCAACTAAACTAAATCAACAAAAATGTATATGTAAGTTTTTTAGTTCTGAATTTGAAAAATGGTATTTGACAATGGTATGTCTTAATAAATCTTTCTATGGTACTGTTTCATTGTTATTCTTAGGTCATTTTGAAAGCTTAGTTTGTTGATAATGGTATCACTATGCTTTGGTGGCTCTTGTGTTAGTTGTAAGGGCATTGCGGATGACAATGTTTCTGTTGTAATGTTCTATTGTTATTCTTAGGTCATAATGTTAGTTTGTTGATAATGGGTATCAGTTTAAAATAAATAATGTGAAATGATGATTTGGTGGCTCTTGTGTTAGTTGGCAGGGCATGACTGTGTGCAACAAGGCGATGACAGTGTTGTGTGTCAGCTGAATGACACTATTTCAAAGAATGGGATTTGAATCATAGCTATTCTCGATGAGATATTTTCTATTAAAAGATATTTATGTTCAGACTTATCTCAACGATATTCTACAGTGTCTGCAGTGATATTGGTTTTTATCTTTTTGATATGATATTATTAAGAACAACTATTATATTAGAAAATTCATTGTGATATGGTTTGGACTCATGATTAAAGAAAGCTTTTAAATCTTTGTAGGTGTAAGCCTTCCCCCCTCCCCTCCCCTCCCCCCTCCCCTCCCCTCCTCCTCCTCCTCCTTTTTCAATATATCTTGGCAAGCAAAAGAGGTTTTGGCATTTTTTAGAAGCATAAAACTTGTATTTAGAACTTGAGGTCTAATTAATGTGTAGTGCATGATAATGGATGCATTGCGAGTTGCTTTTTCAATTTTTGATAAACTAGTATTTTGAGTACTTTTTTAGTTTGTTTTATCATAGTTTCTTTTTCTTCCACTGCAATCCATATATTATGTAATTTTTTTAGTGAAGTCTTTAAAACCATTACTTAGGCAACTCCATTTTCTGAATATCTGACACGTAGATTTAAAGTTTCAAAATTGCTTGTAGTTCTATTCGCTGTTTCAGTTTTTGGCATATTGATCTTCAGTTTATATTTTCAAATTTTATATTTTCTTATTGTTGTTAGAATAGATAAAATATACACAATGTTATTTGTGTTATGCTAGAAACAAGATGTCTTTCTGCCGATGACAAATTTATTGAGCTTTGAAAAGTTTTTTCATTCTCAATCTTTGTTTGAAATATTTGAATAATACTCATTTGCCCAATGCTTCCCTAGTCCCCATAGCCTACCACTAATGGAGAAAAAGATATTTTAGCTACCAACTATTCATTGATAGATAGCTTCGGTAGGTGAAATGAAAAGATGTGGCCATGAAGCATACATTATTTGATTTGATGTTCAACTAATTTTTTTTTTTAAATAATTAAATTATAATAACAAAAAGTTGTTGTGCAGCCTATTTCATGAGTATGTTATTAAGTTGTTTTCATAGTCTATCTGACTTGTTTAAATTTATCTTGTAACAGTTGGAATGTCTATAATTAAGTGTGCCTCTTTTCAACAGATATGATTGAAGAATTAATTAGCAGGGGACAACAGGTTGATGCTGTACATTTCACTTATGAAGTTGGCCTTGTGGACAAATTCCCCCCTGTTCCACTGCTGAAAGCCTTTCTGAAGGATGCTAAAAAGGCTGCAACTTCTATTTTGGAGGATCCTAATAATTCTGGCCGAGCTGCAGTATGTATTAAACTCTTTGAACTTGATCCCCCCTCCCTAATTGTTTTTCCATTGTTTAAATGTAGTGTGTTATCTTCCCCTCCCCCCTCCAACCCCAAACAAACACAAACACACAAATTAAAAATAAAGAAATTAAATCCTCTTCTTTCTGCTAGAGTGTGGTTCTAATGGTGGTGGTACTATCATTGTCATAAATTATTCCTTCTTTTGTTCATGTTTAATTTCATGCCTAGTGGCTTAACCTCCTATTATCTTAACACTGTCTTAAATAGACTACACTAGTGTTTTGGCATCCTATTATCTAAAATGTTTTAAAATAGACTACACAGTAATGATTTGCCTTCCTATGATCTAAAACCGTCTTAATTAGACTACACGAACGTGTTTTCTATGGAAAAAGACCATTAACTTAATTATACATGCCATAATATTTGTGATTACCTTGTTGGGTCTTGTTATCATGTTTTCCTGCTGTACAGCATTTGTAGCTCTGAGATTTCTGCTTCTGAGATATCTGATTGATCCTATCACGTGCATTTTATCTTATATTGGCAGTAAGTGGC
Organism: Panax quinquefolius; assembly: GCA_020205615.1. Classification (NCBI taxonomy): domain Eukaryota; kingdom Viridiplantae; phylum Streptophyta; class Magnoliopsida; order Apiales; family Araliaceae; genus Panax; species Panax quinquefolius. The sequence continues at coordinate 117,975,714 of CM035171.1, read as the reverse complement.
TCGCAGGGTATAAACTTCTTATCGAACTATATTTATCACAAATTCTGTGCAGATTTTAACATATGTGTTGCTATTTTGGCATGAATGGAATACAAGATCTAATTATGAGGTTTCCCGCCCTCTCCTTTTTTTTTTCTTTTGGGTGTTTTTACAGCACCTAGCTGCACGAAAAGAGCAGTCTGCACTACGTGCTGTCGTCAAGTGCATTGAAGAGTATAAACTAGAGGTTGAATTCCCTCCAGAGAACCTGAAGAAACGCCTCGAACAATTGGAGAAGGTCAAGAGTGAAAAGAAAAGGCCAGCTGCAGTCCCTGCCAACAAACGAACGCGAGCCAGCAATGGAGGGCCCATGCCTCCAGCCAAGGCTGGCCGGTTGACAAATGCCTATGTATCATCTTTCCCAGCAGTTCCCACATTTGTAAGGTCTCCATCGCACACCCAGTACCCTGCTGGGGTTCCACAATACCAGGTGGCACCCCCAATGTATGGGCATGGCAGCAGGAGCCCACCAGCCAGCCATTACGTGTACTCGCCCGAGGCAGCATCTCCTCCTCTAGCAGGATCATATCCAGGAGTTCCAGTGAGCTACCCTGCATATGGAGGCTGCTATGGGAATGGTATGGCACCAGCTTATCAGCATGCTTACTACCGATAGACAGGACTGGTCTTTGAAAAATGGTGACACTGATATGATGACCCCTCCCTAATCTCTTTCTTAATGGCTTTGTAATCACTAACCTTTTAATGGTAGCGATGTGTGTGTTAATCCTTTTTCTGACCTGTTCCCTGCTGCATGCGTTGTCAAGGGCAGATGTATTTCTAATGTTGATTAAACTTCTAATATTAGGGGAATGTGAAAAGTAATTAAGAATGCTACTTTACGAAAAGAACTCCGGGTTCCACCCGTGATATCAGGTTTCTTACTGAAGCTGTTTTTGCCTCTGTGTGTTTCTCCTCCTCTAAATATCTGCTTCGATTTGGAAACAGATTTCATTGCTTTTGTAGGGTGGCTCCTGGAGTCAAAAGAGGTCATGTGATGTGATAAAGGACTGATGGTATCTTATTTTATCCAAAATCAATCGTACATTCTATAGGTTTTTTTAACACAGAGATGATGTTAGTCGGTGTCCTCTTTTAGTTCGGTCTACATGTGGTAATATAGTGTCGAATTTTTTGCTCCCATTTGTAATGTCTGAATTTATAGTATAATTAGAGCCTAACTATGTATTTCAACTAAAAATTGAAAGAGAATTGTTAAATTTATAATATTTTTTGTTATTTCTACAACAAAAGTGTAGTTATAGATGTATAGCGACACTTTTGTTATGAAAATAATATTTTTTTATTATGAATATAACTAATTTCCAAATTAAAAATGATAGATCGCAGTATAATTTGGTTACATATTTATGGATAGCATTCCCTTCACATTTATTGGTAGCATTTCCCGTAAAAATAAGTCGTTCTGCATTTTAGTAAGTCGTGATCTAATATAGTAATTCGTCACATATTTATTGGTAGCATTTCCCGTATAAGTAAGTCGTGCTGCATTTTAGTAAGTCGCGATCTAATATAGTAATTCAGGTTACTTCACAATAAAAACATGTATAATGTATAAATACTCTTATTATTCTTATAATTTATACAACGTGAGCTCTGATTTTTTTTATAAAAAATATCATAATTTATGAATTATAATATGTTGAATGAGTTGGTTACATGGGAATTAGAGATTTACAACTTTGTTATTAGAAAGAAAATGATATACATTTCACAAATGTTTGACGAAATTTGACTGCGACCAACGTGGATGCGATGACAACTTTCACTTACTCTTATTAGAAATTCATTTTATTTATATATTCTTTTAGGGAAATGGTTTAAGCACGAGATTATAGACCAAATTTGTGCGCCTATAGGCCCAATATATGTTTAAAGCCCTTTTACGCTGATTTTTAGTTTATGTGGGTTAATAGCAATGACATTAACGACCCGGTCCGTATATCATTGTTCTCTTTCTCTAACTAAAATTTAGAGTTGGCCTCTACAGAACACTAGTGTTCTTTCCCTTTAACCCCTATTTCTTCACCTTGCACAAACAGAAGGGAGCAATTATATTTCATTTCTTTTTTTGTATTTTATTTATCCAAACAAATTAAGATAAGTCTGTGGATTTAAGGTATTCTTTGTGCTGAATTCCATTAATTAGAATAGAGTTAATATTCATAAAATCTACTTTCACACTCCAACTCCAACTGTTTGATGATTTTCCCCAACGAACTTTATCACTTACACCAGTTACACGGTCTTACTTTAAGCCTTACCGAGATCAGCTTAATGATTCTTGTATGATTAGTAACTGTTAATGACCCCTAAAGCTTTAAACCCACTGCCTATCTATACAGCCTGCACTGAATTAAATGACATCTATGTTCTTAAGAAGAGGCAAATCCTTCACATCATTGGTGAATCCTCATTTTCTTTGGAGGGCGTGTAGGTTTTCTTTGAGGGCCTCGGCAGTTGTTGTCTATGAAAATGAAGCAACCCAATTTTCATCAGGTGAAAACAGGGGTGCTGCTTCTGTAAATTATGACAGCAGCCTTCATCTTTCACCGTTGTTATCCCACAGAGGGGATCATGTGAATGATTACAAGATTGAGCTCGTTGATAATGAAACTTGGCGGGTTTCCACGGGTTTGGCAGATGCATGGAGAGGTACTAACCAAACAAAGGCTTTGAGAAATGATGTAGTTGATGAGGTGGTTAAGTATGGACCTCCAAATAAGGAGGACCCGGATCTTGATGAGATTGAAGATATGAGAATTCGTGGGAATCTTTTTTACAAGCTTGACAAGGATTCTAAAGAGTATGAAGAGTATAGTTTTGAGTTCCATAGGAGGAAATCTTCGAAGAACAAGGGTACTCAAAACGAAAGCAAAAAAAGGGGTGACTTGGCTTCTGTTGTTGAAAAGTCTACTAAGAATAGAGATGAGCCCAAAGAGAGCAAAAAGAAGGAAAATGTAATTGACTACGCCTCTGGAGGGAGAAGGCTGCAAAAAATTGATAAGAATTACTATCTGACATCTTCGCTTAATGTAATTGACGGTTTTAATGTTGAAAAGAAGCAAAGGACACCCACTTTTAATCAACTTACAGCCCCTTATCATGAACCATTTTGCTTGGACATTTACATATCAAAAGCTTCTGTTCGTGCCTGCATTGTGCACCGAGCAACTAGCAATGTTGTTGCTGTGGCACATTCTATATCTAAGGACATGAAATTTGACCTGGGATCAACAAGGAATGTTACTGCTTGTGCTGCTGTGGGTGAGGTTTTAGCTCAGAGAGCCTTGGCTGATGATATCCATAATGTGGTCTATACACCGAGGAGAGGGGATAAGTTGGAGGGTAAACTTCAGATTGTACTTCAGTCAATTATCAAGAATGGAGTTGATGTGAAGGTAAAGATTAAGCAAAGGAAATTCAAGAAATCTGGCGTTGCACCTAGAGCTTAGAAGCTTTTTTTCTGATCGAGTGGCCCATCAGGTCCAAAAGTTTGTGTGCGCATCAGTTACAGACTTCATAAAACGTTGGTGTTTGATCATCTTTTCAGTATCCAAATAAGAATATGTATATAAGATTGTTGATTAGCAGCTAGAGGTATGATGACATAAAGAAACACAAACAAAATGGTTCTAAGCTCATGAAAATCAAAAAAGCATTAGCAGCTAGTTTGTAGCGAAATCAACATATTATCTTATACACAAACAGTCTCTAGATGCTGAAGTATGCCCTTATCTCTCTTTAGGGATAAACTCAAATATGTGAATTTGCAGGGTAAGGGAAGAGACCTCTATCACCTTTAATCGCATAGTAAAAAGAGAAATCTCTATCATCCACCTTTGGTCTATTCACTTAAATTAGTTCCAAAAATGATGGACTAGACGTAGACGCCTCTACTATTTTTTACCTCAAATTCCATGCAAGCACATAGTAATAAACTGCATAAAGTTGAGTTACAAGGCCAGGAAGTTTCCTCCCACTCGGGCATTGAAGACCAAACATTTTGACGTTTATCCTTTAAGATATTTAATAGGATATAGGACAAAATTTTGGCAACATTAATCAGATTTTCTTTGCCAATATCTTTCTTTTGAATATTATAGAGGAGTAGAGTAGAGGACTAAATTTTGATAATCTTTCCTTTTAATTTTACTTTGATAAAAGAAAGAAATTTTGACAATGAAAAAGGTGATAGCTTGACATAGTTAAAAGAATACATAATTCACAATAAGAATTACAAGTACTAATTAGATTATTGGCAATGTGTGCTCCTGGTACTGTGAGAGTCGAACTCACCGCAGCGCACAGCACAGGGACCTTGTTCTACCCAAAGATCAACGGTAACCTTTACATCTCTCTCTCAACAACTAAACAATTTTTAAGTTAAAAAAAAAAAAAATCAAAATGAGCACATCGACCAACTATAATATTTTGTAATGTAACTATATATTTTTTCCATATTTATTGATATATGACTGTTGATAATGTCACATTAATATTTATGATGTTAAAATAAATATGTATTTAACTACACTTTTATATTTGTTTTGAAGACGCTTTATACTTTCAAATATACTTATTACTTTAACAGTATAATTATAATTCTGACATTATTAATGATATATATATATATATATATATATATATATATATATATATATATTTCATTGAAATAGAGAAATGATATTTATTGTGCTCCCATATATATTTTTGTGCCCGATAAATAAGTTCCCTAAAACCTGGGTTTGGACTCAGCCGCCCAAGCACAGTAAATTTTAGTACAATCTATCCTAATAAGTTACTACAATAATAACATGGACATATATGTATTTATACAGTTAAAATGTACGTTCAAATATACATAGGAGTGTAAAATGATAATAATATATAGAAAAAAATGTATATACAGAGTTGTGCAGTATATAATCGTTTATGGCGATAATATTTTTAACTTACTACGATGACAGTTCAACCGAATTCTTGTAGATATTCTGATGCCGAAAAACTCTCATATAAAGACGATTGTATACTACATGTATTTGATATCATATATAACCCTAATATATATATATATACATATATATATATTATAATTCTTTCTCTCTTTTCATTTATTATTATTTTATATTTAATTGTGTATTTAAATCTACAATTTGAAGGCGTATATAGATTTATTCTATTAACATGCCTAGTCGAAGTGTATTTGAGCGCATAATATGGTGCGATTCATTTGCTTTCTCATTTATTATTATTTTATATTTAACTATGTATTTAAATATATAATTTAAATTAATTTTTTTTTGTCTGAGTGGTATGATCTAACCCATATTAACCATAAAATTGAGAATTTAAATTTTGGCCATAGTAAAGGAGGCTGTGTGTGGTGGTGTGTATCAAATTAACAACAACAACAAAAATCTACAATTTGAAGGTGTATATAAATTTAGGTGGTGTTTAATTACATCTTAACAGTCCACCTCTTAATGTATTTTAACAGATCATATTTTTTGTATTAAGAGGTGCTCTGAATAGTTTAGACTCATATTTATATCTTAACTATTTAAAATATCTCTTGATACAAAAATATAAACTCTTGAGAGACATTAAAAAATTGATTGTTTAGATACAATCAAATACCAACTTATTCTAATAACATGCCTAGTCAAGGTGTATTTGAGCGCAGAATATGGTGTCATTCATTTGCTTTGCTGACCTCTCAATCCTATAAACGGATAATATAATAATATATAGAAAATTGATATTTTTATACATATTTTTGATATTTTTATATAATTTTTTTTACATAACAAGAAAGGGGTCATGAGAGGGAATTATGTGAAAATATCAAAAATTCATGTGAAAATATTGTGTTTTTGATATTTTCATATGTTTTTTTGATATTTATATATTTTTGATATTTTTACATAAAATATTTCTGACACGAGAAAAAAGTGGGTCTCACCTTCATGTATGACTCAAATATGAGCAAATTTTAAAATTCTATAAATTACTTGAATCTCTTCAAATTGTAATTTTTTTTTTATTAATACTAGAATCATATTCATTCGAAAAATTTAAACTGCTCTATATCGTGATCGACTCGATAGCTAAACTAATCTCAATTAAACTTTATTTTATAGTCAATAAATTTTGTGAACTAAATATGAGCAATTCAGTTCTCTACTCAATAGGTTCATTTACACCGGATCCAGTTAGCATATAGTTATTTTTTTGATAAATTGGTCAATTGATTAATAAAATACTGACACACATATAACTTCGTCTGCATGTCAGTATCAATTAACCAACTTACCTAAAAATAAACTTATACTAATCACTTCCATTTACACCCTATCAAAGTGAGGGATGTGATAGTCGAAGCTTGACTTGAAGAAATTGTGGCTCAGCTTGCATTTAATTAGACGCAGTCTCTATTTGACGAAAACAGGTGATTTCTCTCTCTAAAACTACTACTTTTTCTTTCTGCAATTATCACGAAGCATCACGGTATAAGGTTTTTATTTTTTATACACCAACTTTTTTTCCCCTAGTATACATTTGATAATATAATTAATTGGTGGGATTTGATAATATAATTAATTGGATTTTGTTTTGACCTTGTTGCGCTAAACATTGATTCATCACCTTTCTGGGTATTTCTATTTGCATCTTTTAATTTACTTAATCATCTTAGAGTATGTATATAGTTGATAAATTAAAGTTCTTTTTGGCTGTTCTATAGTCCTGAAGAGGGGTTTTCAAGGTTTATAGATATCTGCTTGTGGTTTATCTTTAGTATTGAAAAAAGTTAGTTTTTTTTTTCTTCCTTTTTTTTATTAATGTTGTTTCCCATTTTCCTATTGAAGTGATAATTGTGAATTATGGTTTTGGAGAAGGTTGGAATCGCCAAGGATGTCACGGAAATAAGTTTGCAAATTTAATGATTTTTGTGTTTTTGTGTGTGTGTTTAAACCTTTAAATTTATAAATTTGTTGTCTTAAGATTAATTTCTCGAACTGGATTTGGTCGTCTTACAGTTGATTGGAAAAAACCCCATTGGTATATCTTCATAATGTTGTGGATGGTTGCGTTGCACGTATAGCGGCCAAATTAGAAACGATGGAGCCATGTTCTAGTGTTAAAGACAGGTACTAATTTATTTATTTTTGTTTATTTGTTAATTAGTGTATCCTTGATTATGCATATTGATGGGTTTCAGAGTTTAACTGTGATTCTGCCATGTTTCTGTGTGCAGGATTGGTTACAGCATGATTTCAGATGCTGAGGCAAAGGGCCTTATTACACCAGGGGAGGTTAGTTGTGTGTGTTCGCCATGAAGATTCCTTTAGTAGAGAGTCTAGAGACTGTTTGTGTATAAGATAATATGTTGATTTCGCTTAGTTAGTTAGTTTTCAAAATTTGAAAGTATAATCTAGCTAAAGTTGAATCATACTTGTAATGAAGTTGTTGGATTTTAATAATAATATGCTTTTACACGCATAAGATGCCTTTGAAGAACCTCATCCTGGGTCTATTGTAAGTTCTTTACAATATAAATCTGGTTTAGAATTTCGCAAGCAATGAATATCACTTTTTGGATACCATAATGCTAATAGCTTAAGTTCTGGATCCAGTCCTTTTAATTTTATTTCTCCTATGTTATGATTATGATTAGAATAGTAGTAAGTTTTTTCCTCCTTCTTTTTGTCCCCTCTATGAACTTTTCATTGGAAAAAAATAATCTAATCTGACGATTTTTTTTTGTTTTTCTTTAAGAGTGTCCTCATCGAACCTACCAGTGGAAATACTGGCATAGGATTAGCCTTCATGGCAGCAGCTAAGGGATACGAGCTTATAATTACGATGCCTGCTTCAATGAGTATCGAGAGAAGAATTATTCTCCTTGCTTTTGGTGCTGAGTTGGTCCTCACAGATCCTGCTAAGGGAATGAAAGGTGCTGTTCAGAAGGCTGAAGAGATATCGGCTAAAACGCCTAATTCTTACATTCTTCAGCAGTTTGAGAACCCTGCTAATCCAAAGGTATAACATCGTTAGTTAGTCTGATTGATTTGTTGCTGGTGGGAAAGGCTGAAAGCTAAAATGTTATTGTAATTTAAATTTAAATTGTAGATACATTACGAAACCACTGGACCGGAGATTTGGAAAGGCACTGACGGGAAAATTGACGCTTTTGTTTCTGGAATTGGTACCGGGGGAACAATAACAGGTGCTGGAAAGTTCCTTAAAGAGCATAACCCTGATATAAAGGTTAGCTTGGCATTTTTGATTTAAACAGAAATGCAGATATACAGTTCTATGTATGCTTGACTGTTAGATGTTATTCTTTGTATTTGGTATGAAAGTTGGTCAATTATTAGTCAATGAAAATTTCAGTTGCTTTCTGATTTTATCTGTTTCTTTTCTTTTTCTTTCAATATTAGCTTTACGGTATAGAACCGACTGAGAGTCCTATTCTATCTGGAGGAAAACCCAGTAAGTTATCTTTGTCCTTATTTTTGAAGTCTGTTTTCTTTTTGTCCATATTTGTTCAATTAGAGACTTCTTGAGTAAATTTAATGATCTACTTTATTACACACTCAATTCATTGAGCTCTTTAATTTGAGATGCAAATCCACCAAGCTGAGCGAAGTGAGTTCCGCTTAATTTTGTCCATTTTATGCCATCTTGAATGAGTTTTGCTTTTAAAACACCCAACTACTTTGTGCTTTGTGGTCATGATATTAGTCATAGTGATATAAAAGTATACACTTCATACATTTAAACTTAGAAATGCCAATGGTAGAACTGTGTTCAATGTTTTCCTGTAGTTTGTTCAAAAAATTTCTTCTTTAGTTTCTTATTTTTTCCTAACAATTATACCTTATGATGCCTAAGGTCCACATAAGATCCAAGGAATTGGTGCTGGTTTTGTTCCTGGTATTTTGGAAGTTGACCTTCTTGATGAAGTTGTTCAAGTAAGACTAAAAGAAATTGTTATAGATTTTTCAGTAGAGATGCATAGAATTATTTGAATCATCAAATTATAGCACTGTCAGTTGCTCCGAAAGAAAAAGGAAAGAGATTTATTTGCTCATTTGTAATTCTTTCGGAACACTCTCAAATGCTTTGAAAAAAATGGTGGTTTATTAGATAATTTGAACAGCAACATATATTGAATATTTTGATGTTTGCGTCATTTCCCAGGTCTCAAGTGAAGTAGCCATAGAAACTGCAAAGCTTCTCGCCCTGAAAGAAGGATTGCTTGTAAGTTCAACTGTTTAACATCTCTTTGAGTGCATCTTCTCAGGAGTTGGGTACTCATATAATTTCTATGATGTTAATAGTACTTTTAACATTGATATGGTTGTTCAGTTTTTTCTAGGTCTGATCATTATATATCTGTTGCAGGTGGGAATATCATCTGGCGCTGCAGCTGCAGCTGCTATTACAATCGCAAAGTGACCAGAAAATGCCGGGAAACTGATTGTTGTAAGTTTGTTTGTTTCTTCCCAAAAACTCTAGCTAGTGAATATAAAGTTACGCTAGTAAAAAATATACGTATTTCATTGCTTGGCTACGAGACAACATATAAATGGTGGCTTATATTTCAATAGAGTGTATGGCCTTTTGGTATGGATGAAGATTTATGTCAATGTAAACCCAAAGTAGTTGGGGTCTGAGGTTTTGTTACTTTTCTGTACATATATATTTTCTCTTCCCCAATTATTTCTAGCGATAATGTGTTAGAGCCATGGTTGTATGTCCTATTCACTGGGTGATACTGCCAGATAGATGTTGAATTTACAAAGAGAAGGGTGAGTAGGTGGTGTAAGTAACTAAAAGTATGTAATCTTGGTAGAATGTTCTTCTTTCTTATTTACTTTTACTTGTGCAAGGAAAAAGAGTAGAGAGTAAGAGAAATTATGTGAACAATGATTTACATAATAAGGTTGGCAGTCAACTTTTAAGTTATCTCTTCTACGTCCTCACTCTCAACAACTTTGCAGGCTATTTTCCCAAGTTTTGGGGAGCGATATCTATCTTCTGTGCTGTTTGAATCAGTGAGACAGGAAGCGTTGAACTTGACCTTCGAGCCCTAAGCAGATTCAATAAATTTGTTATATATGAATTGAGAGATATGTTTGGGATGTTTTTCAGCTCGGTTGTTCCTATGTCTTTGAACCTATTTTCAGAATCCAAATACTTTGGCCTGTTATTTCTTCTTTTTATTAAGTACTCATTTTATGACTTTAAAGACTACTTCCTCCTCCGTTGGTTTCAAGTTATGCACGTAGAATAATATTTTGTCTACTTAATTAAATTGAGTATAAAATTTCAATATTAGCTTTTTAAGATTTATCGTAAATGATAATATGAGAAATTAAGCATTTAATGTTTGCTTGAAATTTAGAAAAATAATCCTCCAAGTATTGCTTTGCCAGTTTGTTAGGGATTTCATGCTTAGGAAGTAGTACGAAGTATTTTATATGTAAATCAAAAATTGTTGTCTAGAGTATTATAAGAAAATTCTGCGACTCTAGCAAACTATGCCAATAAGCTACTTATTTCCTTAATACCGTTTACCCTTTCTTGTGTATCTAACCTTTTGATTTTTAGGTAAATCAAGATTTGCAAAAAATCAAGATTTGCAAAATTATCTAGGTATCATAAATTAAAATTTTAAAAATTTACATTAAGTTTGTCCTATCTCAACTAATACTACTTTTTTAAAATTTTGAAAAAAATATGTAAATAATAAATCTTATGATAAATAATACTTTTTAAATAATTTATAATTTTAATTTTAATTAATAAATTCAAAATAATTTAAAGTTTAAAAATATTTTTAGTTGATTTTAAAGAATTAATAATAATTTTATAATTTGAAACGGACAATTTTCAAATTTTATTATATATTATATTTACGATAAAATATAAATTCTTCAATTGATTATGTTAAAATAATGAATTTTGACTTTTACAATTAAATTCTACAACTCTGGTGGGGTTAAACGGGGCGTGGGAGAGATGCAAAAACAATAGCAAAGCTAATAAAGTCTAGGGCTACTCACTGCTCAGAAACTCAGACGAGGAGAAGGAAACGGTTGCGGCAACGGTGGACAAGCCGGCGGCAGTTTCAGTTTATCGTTAAACAGAAGATTCCATATGTGAGTAATTATTTTCTCTCTCTTCTATGTTCTTTTTCTACTATACGGACTTAAAGTAAAGCATGTAGACAAAAGACTGGGTTTTTCTTTTGTTATACTTCATTTGTAGTGGTTTTGAGGCTTACCAGCATTCAATTCTATCTGGGGTTTTTTGTTTTGTGTTTGATAATCAAATTTTGATAGTATAAATGGAGTAAATAAGAAAACTCAATGGGATGATCGGAGGCTCTCAATGCTCTCCGTGGGTCTGAAATGTTATTAATGTTTCTACTTTGTTGGTTTTAATTTCGGAAACACGTGATGAATATTGGATATAAATTTGTATAATAGGGGTATAATTTCTTGATTGATAGCTAAATATCTGAGTGGATAAAGAGATCTATGGTGATGCATTATCTATCTCTCCCTTTAACTTGGAATTGTTTTCTTCATTTTAGGATTTTTAGTAACAAGATAGATATATCTCCAAATGTGTATATTGAGCTATTTTTAGTTTATTTTAGTAAGTAATTAACTAGGGGATGGTTGGTTATATGATGAGAAAAATAAGATGGATTCCAAGGGAGTTTTCTTCTTGTATGGGAGAAAGCATAATAACTGCTACTTCTGGCTTGCAATCATCAAAGCCTACTCTCCCCTGATTCTCCAACTTATTTTTATTGTTCATTTTTAAATTTTAAGGATGAAGGGATTATAATGTAGATCATTCCTTTCCTTTTTCAAGTTCCTTGGTGTAATTGGCTTAAACCTTCACTTATCACTTAGAAGCCGTTAACAACCATAGTTGGAGAAGCCCCTTATAAAAGTTGTAATTTTAATGATAAATTACTTATAAAGAAGACGGTGTTAACTAGAAATTCTCTGAAAACTTACAAGTTCAAATTGGAGCTATTCAGAAATGCGGAAGAGAAGTAAAAATAAAATAATAGCATAAGATTCTAGTTGAGGAAGTACTATTCCATCTATTGTGGATGAGTAAGTTGATACTTTAATGGACAGAAGAGAAAGTGATAACTGTTGGTGCAGTTATGGAGAACATGAACTTAGATAAATAATATAGGGAATGACTTTTGCAGTCTTCTTTAGTATTCATCTGAAAGAACTGTAGATGGTGGATCATGCTGTAGTTTAAACCGGTGATATGACATCAAAAGAAGAGAAGTCCTGAAGGGAAAAGTGATTATCTTTTCACTCTCTTACTTTTGTCTGATGCAGCATTGTAATTCCCCTTCCACCACCCCCCCTCCCTCCCTCCCTCCCTTTCATTTTTCCGTTTTCTTCCTCTTGTTTCTTCTACTCAGATGATGTTGAGGTTTATGTTAGCTTTCCTTAAGCTCTTTGGTCTCTGTTTTAATGGATTAAGAATTGTGCATCCTATACTGTATGTCTGTATACATGTTTGTCTTAGTACCGTTCCCCAACAATTAATGCTCCCTTACAATACAAGAAATACGGTCTTTAAAAAGTTGGTGCTTGGGTGGGGTTGATATATTTCCCATGATAAAGAATGTGTCTTTACCTTTTAAGGGGCGTGGGTGAATGAATGTGGGTTTAATACTCTGGGCTTAATTGGTCATGTCTTATGTATTTTTTGCGTTTCTGTTGCTTGCATATTCTTTGCTGGTTGAAAATAGCTATATATCTTCTTGCAATTTAAAATTGCATAGTTTGCGTCGTGGATTTAATGTGCATACCTCCTTGTAGTCTTTGAAGTTGGCTGTTAATGTTTGTATTCTTTAGGTTCAACATAAAATGGTATCTGCAATTAAATGGAAAAGTCAAAATAATAAACATTTTATTTGTCATATTGCGGATCCTAATTCTATGCATGCGGAAAATCATTGTGTTTGAGAGTTAAACCACCATTTTCAACCACCAAATGACTGAGCTGATGTTGCAGTTTATCTATTTGGTTCATTGTGCGGCATATATTAAAGATGAAACACAAAATGATACTTGGTCTGGTCTAGAATATTGATAATTTTCTGAAGAATATTTTTCCTTCCTGGGGGAAGGGCCAAGGAATGGCGTTTGGTGAGGGTGGACTCTAATGCAACCAAGCCATTTTGGTCTTATTAACCCCACAGTTATAATTCATCATTACAATTAAGGTCATAGGAGACATAAATAACCAACGCGTAGTAATGTATCATTACAAAACATCAAAACAACATAATATCATCAAGTACTTATATAGTGATCATCCATCACTATGTAAGTAATGTATCATTGTATCTAATGGCTTGAATAATGGATCAAATCTAGATCATCATCCCCATCACCATCATCACTATCATCACTAAGAGGATCCTCCATGGAATCATCATCGTATCTAATTGCTCCGTCTTCCTCCTCATTTACGGTGCTAAGATCCTCAAACTCGTGTTCTTCATCAACCAATCACAATCCTTCCCTTTATCTATAAATAAACAAGTGAATATATATTTAATCGAAATGAATATATTTTTTAAAGAACACTTTAAAAAGCAACTTAAGTAATGACACTAACCTTTTGACATAGTTTTTGATGGCAAAGTGTTTCTCTCTCTCGACTTCCTTGTTTACTACTTGTTCCCCGAGTCCCTTGCCCTCCAGTGTAATCTCCCTCGCCTCTTCTCCCCCAACTGCTTCTCATTCCCACGAGTCCTTTCACCTCCCTCCATATCATCATTCCCGGAAGTCGGTCCAGATATATTTTTCATCATTTCCCCATGAATCCACTCTTTATCGGATGACACATTTTCAACAACCAATGGATCTTCTTCTTCTTCCGTTAATGCTTTTCTTGAGATGCCGATCTTTCGCTTTTTATTATACATAATGTAAGCCCATGAGTTCCGGATGCGGAAAGTCGATTCCTTCTCTTTGTATGTATCTATATTACAAGTAATTTAGCATTAGTGATGATGTCGGATCTCATAAAATCTTAATAAATGATTTATATGATTATATCTAATAAATCGTGACTAAAAGTACTCCAATTACGCTCACACCTCAAGATGAGCAAGTTAAACTCGAATCTTCACTTTGCAAAGTTTCTTAATTACGAGCTTCATCTCCATATCACGATCCACCAATCAATGGATCAATATTAAAACATATGTCTGCAATTCATTCAAAATAAAAACATTCTTTTTCCTATCACCAAGATGATTTTTCTATCCAAAGGGAGCTTTATTGTCATATTATGGATCCTAATTCTATGCATGCGGAAATTCATTGCGCTTTTAGAGAGTCGACCACCATTTTCAACCACCAAAATGACTGAGCTGATGTTGCAGTTTATCTATTTGGTTCATAGTACGGCATATATTAAAGATGAAACACAAAATGATACTTGGTCGGTCTAGAATATTGATAATTTTCTGAAAGAATATTTTTCCTTCCGGGGGGGAAGGGGCCAAGGGTCTTTCCTCCTTGAGTCTAATGGGGTTTGGTCGAGGGTGGATGATTTTTTAATCTTGTAATCTCTCCTTTACCAAATTTTCTTACAAAAATTGCTCTAATGCATATTTCCATGCAGGATCTTTCTTACCCATAATCTTAATTCACTGTGTAATAATAAAATCAATTGTTATTATGATCTAAAAATCAAATAAAATTATAAACTATAATTGTTATACACTATAAGTCTATAATTGTAAACTATAAAATTTGTAATACATCGTAAAAGAAAGAAAATTATATAATTATATAATTGTTATTTTGGTCTTATATAATTTTAATAATTGTTTAACTTACGGTGAGAAAATAATGTTAGACATATTTCATGAATCATTGTGAATTGTGTATTGCATAACATATCCATTTTACGTTAATCGATCTCCAACAAAAATGATATGTGCAATTTAAAGTTGCATTGTTGGATAACAAATCTCTTATTGAGAGTATCATTTTGACTAAGGCTCTCTATAGTTCATATTCTATTTGAAGTCGGCATTAACTTTTATTGGGATGTAAACTTTTCAACTTTAGAGGCATTCTTTAAAATTCCAACTTTTTTTCTCTCTTCTTTACCATTTTTTTGTTCAGCGTGATATTATCATTGTATTTTGAAACTATGTATGCTCTGGTTGCATTAAGCTTCTGCAGGTGGTAATTATTTTCTTACTGCATATTGTGAAACTGTAATTATTTTCTTACTGCATATTGTGAAACTGAATATTATATTATAATATATCCTGTTGTCGTTTTTTTTATCAGTAATATGGCTAGCAAAGCTGATGAACCAGTTAATGAGCAAGCAGTTGCCACCATATATGGCAACATGAGGGCTGACATCAACCAAGTTTACTCAAAAATAACCGAACTAGAGATGGAGGTGAGTGAGCACTCTTTGGTAATCAATGCCATAAAGCCTCTAGATCAATCTCGACGGTGCTACCGCATGATTGGTGGTGTGTTGGTGGAGAGAACCATTAAAGAGGTCTTGCCAGCCGTCCAGCACAATAAAGAAGGGCTTGAGATGGTAATTGCTCGGCTGAATGAGGCACTGGAAAAGAAGAAGAAGGAACTTTCTGATTTTGAGGCTAAATACAAGATTAGGATCAGAAAAGGTGATGAAGTGAAAGATGATAGTAGCAAGAAGGAAGGCTCTGCACAGGGAGTCCTTGTTGGTCCTGCAGGTGCAAGTGAATAAGACTAGTTTTGTTCTATCAAATTTACTTGAAATGTGCTATTCTACTTGGTTATTTTACCCCTCTTATGTGTTTTAGGATTTTTGCTACCTGGTTATTTGTTGACAAGGATTCTAGTGTAAAATGTATGATTGTTCGTCCAGATTACACTGTCCAATTTTCTCAGCATCTGTTTATGTTGGCCCTTATTAGGGGATTATAAACTTCATTGGATATTTGGTGACCTGTTTTAGAGTTTGTTGACTTTATTAATCCATGGTCTGGCATTTGTTCTTATTGAATCCGTATGAAAAGCTTTAATTTCTATTGGAGCATGCACAAATTTTGATTACATAATAGGTGCAATACATGTATGCCCGCACTAAACAAAACCCACCTATTAGGTGAGGAATGTCGCAGCTTTTCCAACACTAGATGTGCAGTTATTGCCTGATCCTTCTGCAAATGCCAGCTTTAGTAAAGTCTGTATGTAGTATGCACAAGAGCTCCTCTATTGATCGTTGTTGTGTAGAGCTTAAAACTGGTAAGCGAGCATGGCTTTCGAACCATAGTACACAATCGTGTTATGACACGGTTTTACTGTTGTCATAGACCAGAATATTTATAGTAACGGTTGAATTAGGCGACACAACTGTGTATATACATTTTTTTCATATATATATATATATATATATTCGTTACAACAACAGTTTAAATTGTAGTTGCAAAACCATAATAAATCATTTTTATATTCTTCATGCTTTGAATCTTATTATGTTCATGCTTTGCATGTATTGCTCTACATTTAACTAAATAAAATTGCACCAGCAAATCGAAAAAAAGGGAAAACTCTCAAAATGAAGACTTTCGGCGCATGCCACAAGTTTGCCCAAAACTCCAAAAGCTCAAAATTCCCAATCCTTAAAAATATTGGAGCTAAACAAATGGCTAGAGCCACTTTCATGGACGCCTGATCTTTTCCTTTCTCCTCCATCAACCAAAGAAATCCTGAAAGCCTCTTCCAGTAAAAACTTGATCAGAGAGCTCAGCCAGAACGGCATTAACACTTAGCAAAACGACACTCGAACCGGCAATAACGCCAAGCACAACCCCAGTGATGCCCAACACTTTATTGAACGGCGGCCACTCAATTTCTCCAATCTCCTCGCCCACTCCGCTCCAAAAATTTCCACCTCCTTGGCCGCTTTCTCTCTCCTTCATTGCCTTGTTAATTTCCGAGCCCAGTTCAGATAATTCGTCTTCTTTTTTTTGTTGGGTACTCAAAATTTCAGATTCAGATTCTTCTTCAGACAGGCTGCTGCTTTTGGGTTCTTCAATGGCATTGATGATGGTGAATTGCTTCTTTCTAGTTGTAGGGTTTTTGGTGGATTGGGTCCTGAAAATTGGGAATGGTTTGATTTTTGAGGAGATGTTCGGATGAATGGTTGAGATAAAGGATGATGATGAGACCGGAAATTGGGACATTGAGAGTGCCATTTCTGTGTATAGCTTAGCAAATAGCAATAGCAATGTTCTGTTTGGGATTGGATGACGGAAAAATGACTCGGATTTTGGTGTTAGAATTGGGTCGAGCCGGATCTAATCTCCTAGGCTCCATTTGGCACGTTGAAAAATGGCAAAATGATAAAATACTACTCTCCCGTCTCTTCAAAATATTTTGGCTTAGTTTGATTTTTTATTGTCAAGTCGACTATTTTTGTAATCAAAATTTTTAGTATTAAGTGGAGAAACTATAATTTTCTTATGTCAAATTTATTATCAACTTCAATTTTTTTTGAGTTTGAAAATATAAATAAATATATTTAATTCTTAATTTTAAAATTGATCAATTTAATTAAAAAAAAAATTAATATAAATTTTGAGAGACGGAGAGAGGGAGTATTACCTTTTTTGACTTTTTCCTTTTAAATTTGTTTTAGTTGAAAATCGCATTGGCTATAGTTAACTGCTTATACATTTTCCTAATTAATTCCGAACAAAACTTTTGAAACAAATTTACGCCTGCAGTCAGTGGCTCCTATGCTGTTTCAAGTCTCAAAACTTTCGAATTTACGACTGTACCCAAGTTCTCTGTTAAACTAGTGAGACAAGCCGGCCAACCCTCACTTGTATCTTCTGAATCTGTTTCTGTGTAATTGAATTGCTCTTCTACTTGCATCTCCTCAACTGAAATAAATTCAAAATCTGAAACAACTATTTACCATCTGTAATGTAGTGAATGGATTGTGTTCTGCAACTGCAAGGTCCAATTTCAAATAGTAGTGGGGTCCAATTAATACTATCACTTCTTTGAATAAAAGGTGGATATACCGGATCGATCATTTTTTTGAATTAGAGTTGATTGAGATGTCCTATCCGGCCCATACAGTAGTACTGACAATTTATACTTTCACGGTTACATTAACAATTTTAAAAATGAATAAATCTTTAAAAAAAAATCAACATATACGTTTTGAGATTATAATCATAATAAATTATTAAAAATGTCAAGTTACGTAATTTAAAAATTATATATATATATATATATATATAATTATTTATTTTTAAAATGACCAATTTAATCATTAAAATTAAATTAGAAAATTTATTATAGAACAGATCGAGAAAATATTTGATATACTTTAGCGATATTATAATCCTAATTTAGATATACATCACAATTATAATTTAAAAAAAAATAAAATTCGCAATACATAGGAGTAGTTAATCTACTATTCTATGATCTCCTTTCTAGTTGCTGGTTTTTGCATATTTCTTGTCCAACTGTGCCTAACACCAACAAGCTGCCGCCCCGCATTTGTGTATGAGAAAGGGTGAATGTAAACATATATTATACTTTCTTGAATCTTAATATATGGGTAAAAGAAGTAATCCCTTCCTCCCATAATAAATGTCTTAATTTAATTTTTATAATTAAATTAATTATTTTTAAAATTATTAATTTAAAATATTTATATAAAATTTTTAAATTCTCTATAGTTTATTATGATCAAGTTTAAGATTTATTAATTTAAAAAATAATCAATTTAATTATGAAAATCAAATTAAAATGTTTATTATGCAACGGAGAGAACATAATAGTGCCATACAAAGAGTATGAACAATCTTCATATCACGACTTATGAGAAACAAAACCCCTAATTATGCTACAATGTATGAGAATTAGTTAAAAATAATATATAAAGACGATAGAAAAAAATTTTATCTTTCTCCGTAAAATAAAATTAAGCTGTTCGGGCTTTGAATTTTTTAAGTTAAATTGACTATTTTAGAATTAATAATTAAGCATATATAAATTTATTTCTAAAATTATAAAAATTAGGATTAGTAATAAATTGTATATACTTTCTTTTGGTTATAATCTCTTCACCTATATTTTAGCAAAAATAGTAAAAAGATTAGTTTTAAAAATGGTCAATTTGATTTTAAAAAGTCAAAACTGAACAATTAAATTGGGACGGAAGTAGTACTATTTTACTTCTGAGTGTGTATATATATTTTAACTCGATTACTAGAATCATGTTTGTTTGGAATGATATTGAAATTTGAAAATATTTAGAATTAATTTTTTAAAAGTTAATATTAATTTTATACTTCGAAACGGATGGAACATTTGATATACAAGCAGGCACAAATTTCTAACAGTTAATCCATGCATATATGTAAGTGATTGACTCAGTCAAACAAGTCCATAACTTGGTTGACCAAGATGCTGACGTGGCAAAATCATTCTGGAATTAAGGTTCTATATAACTGGTTTGCAAAATACTAGAATGGATAGCAGATCATACTGATGTTTCTCAATACAAAAATTTTATGTGGACATAAAAATTGGACATGAGTGTATTTGAATTTTATTTAATTGTATTTTAACTTCTAATAGTGGATAAAAATATAAATAAATGAAGTTCAAATAAACTCATGTCCAATTTTTATGCTTATCTAGAAAAATTCAATATATATATATATATATATATATATATATATATATATGTGAATGTTTATATTGACTTTCTTATTACCAATTATATGGAGAGTATTAATAGTAATTTTTTAAAAGATGTGTAATAATTGAAGTCCTACAATTCATACTAATCTTATATGTTGATAAACTTTACAATTATAATTAAGCATAAATTTATTGTAATATATAATGTAAAGTACTTTTTAAAAAATAACTAAAAATTAATCACTATATTATACTACATGACAACACTATTAAAGATAGAAAACAAAAGACGTGGTAGAAAATTTAAACTTTTCTCACAATAACAATACAAATAGAGCCAAACGTAGTTAATTAGTTGGAGTACATTTCTTGATAGAGGACAAAATATAGGCTTAAGCTACCCAACATGCATGTTAAAAGTTGTATGGACTGGACTAGCTGGACCACATACAAAATTGAGGACAATAATCGAAGCACTCCAAAATCAAACATTTCAATTAATCAACCAACAAACCTTGATTAGCACTAATCAAAGTTTTTCCAAGAAATTAAAACACATTTAAACAACCGAGAAAAAACATCCTTTCCTAGCATATAATACTCAACATTTTACAGTACATTACAAAAAATTACATGCATCGATGTAATATTAACCTCCCACGCTTTTCTTGGTTAAATCATGCATGTTCCCCGGCCCTTAAGATATATATTAACTAAAAAATGTTTAAACAAATCGCCGTCATGATGAAGCGGTGCAATGGTGGCGGTCTTCAATTTCGCGGAAAGTGTCAGGTGGTTGTGGGTGACATGAGGGAAATGAGAAGATCGGAGAAGGCTTTTAAAATGAACTTGTGGGTGTGCTTAGGGTTTAGGGTAAGGTAACATAATAGAAGCTCATGCAAGAAGTTCCAATCGGCTTTTAAGTCGGTTAACTCACGTGCTTCCACCATCTCCTGCATGGATTCTCGGAAATCTACAAAAGGGTCCGGGGAATAGGTATGAATGGAGATGCTGCTGGCGACTAGTTTGTCATCGGCCGGCAGCGGGGCGGAGTTGGAGTTGGGAGATTGGAAGATGGAGTTGGAGCAGCCGGGGGAGGAGAAAAAGAAGCGTTGGGAGGCGAAGACGGCGGCAAAGTCGGGAGAGTAATCGATATCGGAGGAGTAGTCGGAGGAAGAAGAGAATAAGTCGTGGTCTGCGGAGGAGGAGTGGAGGTCGTAGAGGGAATTGAAGTTCTTGATTAGGGTTTTTGAGGGATTTTGGGATTGGTTTGAGGGTGAATTAGGTGGGGGAAGAGTACTCATTGGGAAGCATTTGAATTTTGAGAAGCATAGGTAGTTTTTCCAAGAGAAGATAAACATTTTTTTCGTAATTTTTGCACAGAGAGAGAGAGAGAGAGATAATGAAAAATGAGGAGAGAAATTAAGAAATTATATATAATGATCGATGATGGATGATATATGGTGGTGGTGTATTTAAATTAAGATTATTTATGTATTTTGTGTACTATTAATATCTCAGAGAGAGAGAGAGAGAGAGAGAGAGAGAGAGAGAGAGAGAGAGAGAGGAGGGAAAGACATGCTGTATAAGAAGGAAGCCTTTTTGTTTGTTTAGGATGGATATACAGATAGATAGGTAGGTTATTTGGTTTTTAGTTTAGACCTCCTTTTCAGGCTACTGTTGTGTTTTGTGTATTTTCATTTTCAAGAAACAATCTCAAGAACTGTACACTCATCATTCAGATGATCGATGTTTTCTTTCCTTTCCCCGGCCCTTGTTTATATATACGTAAATGGTAAGAACCCTTGTTTGCAATTTTTTGCCCTTTGAATTTCAAATTGTACTTAATAATTTCATTAGCATAAATGTAACAGTTCGTATCATTAAATATATTAAAGTTGTTGATATAATGGTATTTATTTAATGGAGACGGAGTATTATTAAAATTATAATATGCTATGCAATTTTATTTTATATTTAACTTTCTCAACATTCAAAAGTATAAAGAATCTAAAATATTCCTTTTATCAGTATCATGAAGTACATTACTTCACGTACCCGTTCCAAAGTACTCCTGCATAACATTTACTTATGTTTTAAAGCTTTAAGTTTAAGCAATGATGTTTAATTTCCAGCACAAATGAACAATTATTAACACATTATCCCACCGTGCAATTAAGATCCCAATTTGGAAAGGAATTAAAATATATATTGATTTGAAATATGGGGGAAATTTTTTATACAAACTGAATGTACAATTAATAAATTGTCATCATTCCATTACGAAAAATACAATAAATCTGAAAGATACAAACATATATACATGCTTCAAAAGTGAAGGGGGAAAGTGGAAAGGGACAACACATTGAACGAACATATTTACAAGCTGAAACACTATCTGTAGCCTCTGATCTAATGCATTATTCATGAGTACGTAGTTGGTCAAGTTCATCATGAAGTCCTCTCGTTGTGTCTAGCCCCTGCAGCTAGCAACAGAATCAGCCACTCCCCCGGGATGGGTTGTCAAGCTAGCTAGGGGGCTGTTTCTCAGCTCCTCACTTATCACCCCTCCGCATCCTGCCTTGTCGCTGCCGGCAGCTTCATTTTTTTCATTCAGCATCCATTCATTTATCATTTTACACAAAATATTATACTACTTATTTCCAAACCAAAATATAAGATCAGATGCCTTCCTACTCCTCATTTCAAATAATCCCTCTATAAGAAAGTAGAAGACAAATTTATGTCAACATTCTAAAATAATCCCTTAGTGCCGTAAAAAGAGTCTTATTTGTCAAATTATTTAGTTCTACAAAAGAGTCATTTAATTATTTGCTGCAAGAATATAAAATGAAATAACTTCTATATTTTCATTATGATATCACTATTACTAAATTAACAACAAATTATTTTTAAGGATACACATAATTTTTTTTTATCAATTATAAGAGTAAACTTATTAAGAATTTTTTATTTTTAGGGATAAAAATAAGAGCGACTTAGTATTTGCAAATGGAATTTATTTTTGAAATGAAGGGAGTAAATAAAAGATGATATTATGATGATAGTTCAATAATTACTAATTACCGTCAGGTCGGTGCCAAGTTTAACCTTGTCTGCATCCCGATTGAGTCATCCCCACATTATGGGTGGCTGCGGATTGAGCTGTAGCAGCTAGCCCTACTGGAGTTATATCATTGGACCCGGTGGCTCTTACCTCTGCCGCATGAATTAATTGCAGCGGCATCGCTACCATCTTCAGGCTTGTATCCGGCAGTCTGGACAGTAATTATATATATATATATATATATATATATATATATAGCAAGGATTAAGAGCATAATTCCTTAAATAACATAATTCCTTAAAACGACGTCGCTTTGAAAGAACAAAGGAAATGGCGTTTTTGTAAATAAAAAAGAAAAACAAGTTAATTACTCTCTTTTGCCACCCAAAACGACGTCGTTATAAAAAATTATCTTATTTAAGGAATTATGTTTCGATTCATATATATATATATATATATATATATATATATATGGAATAACATTGGGTTGTGACAAAATATTAAATTAACACACTTAAAATATTAGTGGAAACATTAGATGATGAAATATCAGATGACGAATAATTTTATGCGTTCATTTATTTCATTAATGATTTTTGTTATTTCATAATTTTTAAAGACGTAGATTTAGGCTAGGTACCAGAGTCACACTTTTCAATATATAAACAAATGATATTCATAGAGGAGCACAAATATCATTTTCCACATTGGGGTTTTCCGATCTGAGCGTTAAAAACAGTTTGAAATCGTGTGGTTCCATGATCCAGATGGATGGTCACGGATGACAGATGCGTTGACTGAGAAACCCTCATTAACGGATACTAGTTGTGGATTGTATATGTACATATATGATCAGGATTCAGGAGAGAGACCTGTCCACCAACTGTTTCGGTGAAGATGCGCCTACCGGGAAGATCAGTCTCAGACTCTCAGTAAGGGAGACGCCTTCCTCGCCGGCAACGTCAGAAACCTGGTCATGAGCTACAAGACCCGCTCTCTCTTTCTTGGTAGCGTGACGGACTGCATGACGGCGGCAGGACCACCTTTCTGGGTCTGTCCAATAAAGCACCGTGTTTTCCGCACTAGCCGCGCGCATCACGGGGAGTAACTGGCTTTGTCAGCCAGCTCACCGGCGACTGGCAAAACGTGGCCATATTTTATGGGCTCCTTATCTACCTGTGGACGCCGTGGTTGTTCTTGACTCATTATTTGTTTTTTCGATCTATTAATTACTTTAAAACTTTGATTCTTGTTTGAAGTAAAGCTAGAAGCTTGAGTTTGAAGAGCATGTATACCTTATAGTAGTTGTTTGGAGTAATAAAGTTTTTTCTTGGTAATATCCAAAGGACACGTGGCATAAAAAGTATCGGGAGTATCATCATGACGTGGCTGCTTAGGAGCTTAAGGTGTCATGCATGTAACGAGTAGATATATAAATTGAACATCAAAATTGAATACGGATGTATTGTGTGTATAAATTATAGGAGGATAAAATGTAAAATTTAAAGAAGTACAAAAAAGTAATACTTCATAAAAAAGATAAAATAGGATTATTTTTCAAAAGTTAATCGAAGAATATTTTTAAAAATACCAAAAAAAATTATTTTTTTGTTTTCAGCAAAAATATTTCCTTTTTTATATACTAGCACTCAGTGGTACACATATATATGTGTAAAATTATGTAAAATAAAATAAAATATTTATAAAATTTAGAGGACTATATAAATAAAATTTTATCTAAAATTTTAAGGACAAAATAGAGAAAAAAAAGGTGTAATAGTTATACCAAACTTCCCTTGGAGGCTTTATAAATTTAGTGCTACAAAAATGGATCTATTGTCAAAAATAAGAATTCAAATCAAAAGCAAAACAAAAGACTAATATATCGATTTTACATTTTCATTTCAATACCAGCCCTCTTGTATTGGTTGAAGTCAGAGGTCAACTTTTTCCCGAGTTTCTCTCACCTTGGTCCTTACCCCACCTTTTCGCGCCACTCTCAACCTTCAACTAAAATGTTGAAAACTTTTTCCTCCACTAGTACTATTTCCCTCTCTCTCCTCCTACTCTATTTTTCTCGGGGCAGGATTCTGGAGAGAGAAAATCTATGCAGTAAATTTCATGATGGAATCTGAGGCCAGAAACGGCGTCGTAGCAGTTTCTCCCCTTCGTACTCTAAAGCCGCATGCCATTTCTTCTTTCAAAGAAGGAATTTCAACAATTTTATCCCAATGGAGAGCCCTTCAATTGGCAGTGGAGAACAAATGGGGAGGCAATGATTCCCTTATGAAATCTAAACAACTTGGATCCGATATCTTCTCTTGGTTCTCGAGCCAAAGGTAACAAAAGCCCCTTTGTTTTCTTGCTGAATTCTTTAACAATCATAGTAAAGTTTGGATCTTTACGTCGCAATTGCTGTGATTTAATAGATTTTGGCTTTAATTTCAAAATGAAGGGTTCACATTTTATATATTTTTTTGTGTGATTTAAGTATGCAATTTAGCAAATTTGAAATTGGTGGTAAGATAATTTATCTGGTATAAAGGGAAATAATAACAAAAAGGTGGATTTTTTTTGGGTTCCTTTCCTGTTGATTGACAGCACCGCTTTATGTGAAGATCTAGAGAATTTGTTACATGAGAGTTTGCTATTTACTTTCAACACAGAGATTGAAGATGGCAGTATTGAAGAGGTATGTTTTCCATCTAATTAGTTACTTAAATTGCTTTGTGATTTGAACCCCTTTGGTTTTTAAGATTTATCTTTCTGAGGTGGAATATTTATTTTTACTTAAGTTTCTGGCCAAAGAGTAATGGAGTAGTATGTATCAAATTCTTGATTGTGTTAATGTGGTGACATTGGCTTTTGGGCAGTATAGCATGGCTCAAAACTCATTTTGTTGTGCTTGAGTCTGGTTTCGATTTTTAGAACTCTGATCTTTATGTCATGTATACTCATTTTCTGTATAAGAGTTCTGTCTTTCATTAGGTATATAACAAACAACTCTGTGAAGAATGACCTCTATTGGGATCGAGGAACTAAAATCTACAACACCCATTTTGTTGGAAGCTAGTTGCATTTTCATTAATATAAGGGGAAATTAGTTTTTTAGACTCTAAAGAAATCACATTGCTTCAATAATGTATTTTAAAATTTTAGCGTTTACTTACAATATATGTTGGGACAAAAACCTTTCCGACTTCCCCTAAGGTTGCAGCTAAGAAGCTGATTCTGTAAGGATCCACCTCCGTTTCCCTCTTGACAAACTATATGGTGAATTGTTCTTTGATTACTGATTCTAGTCTGTACAGGTTGCACACTGAGAGCTATTCTTCCCTTAAGTCAGCTATAAATGGACCATTATTTTTTTGGACTTTATAACTGCATCATTCTAATTCAGTTTTGAGGGAATTTGGAGCCATTCTTCCCTAAATTGGCTGTAGAGCTACATCAATTTAATTCACCTATTGAGATGCATTTTATCATAAATTAATGTATGAAGAGTAGTTTCCCCATCTTTCCATGATCTTCCGATTTTTATTGATAATCTTATACTGATCAGTAATTTGCTCACTGTAATTATAGCACACCATGCATACAAACATCTGATCTTTCTGATGCTATTTATGCTCATTTATGTTCAATGAACAATTATATGCAACTTATGTAGTTCTCATTTTGCTTAAGCATGATATATTAAGATTCATTGTGATTGTTGTATGTATTACAAAATATAAAGCTTAAAAAGATGACAGAATTTTTCATTCTTCAAGCAGCAACAACTCTTTCATCTTCTTTATTTTTCTTATTACAAGAAGACATACATGTAGTCACATGCTCTTTCCGAGCTACTAGAGACGTTGAAAACAAAAGTAAAAATTACTATAGTTTCTGGTAGCCTCTAGGTAAAAATTTCAATTGTGTTTCATCATTTTCATGCAAATGGGTTTTTGACAATCTTTACGAGGCTGGTAATTTAAAATTTGGATGGCAAGTATCCACTTAGCATTTCTGCAACTCAAGCAGGTGTCAGAACAGTTAATGGTTTTGCATGAAGAATACTTGCAAGGGAATCATTAATCTGATATTATGACTGCTGATATCTTGTTCTGTGCGCAAGGGTGACAGCAGGCAACAAAGGTACAGCGTCGCCCCCAAAATTTTCATTTTCATGTATCATTACAAATTCTACACATCAGTAGTGTTTCATTCTATTGTGTTTATCTTTTTGTATAATTTAAAACACATCCTCACATGAAGCTCAATTTTGTTAACAATGAAATTAATCCTTATTATCTTTTCTTTTCTAAACTGTTGTAGAAGTGCATTTTGAGAAGTATGCACAAGTAGTTACAAATTGCAGCTGGCAGCTGGTCGCTGGTACGCTTCAAGCTTCTTTGTAAATGATATATACTCTGAAGTCTGAAGAGGTTATTCAAAAACCAGGAAGAAGCAAATCTAGTCGAGTATACTCCCAGTCTGCTAGTAACATTTAATTACGGTTGAGCCACCATATAATTATAAACATTTGTGTAGTTTCATATACTTACATGGAGTGATTAGTTAAAAGTGTTTTGTCTCTGGCTTCTAGCTTGTGCATTGAGCTGTCGTGATTTAAGGATGTTGGAAAATAAGAAGAATTATGCGGTGCAAGTGCAAGAATGTATAGTTTCATGAAGAAAATATTCCTTAATTATTCCTCTTCTAGCTCTCAGCACAGGTGAGTGAGTCCTAAAGCTAGGCAAAACGACTTCCATTGTGTATGAACGACTAAACAGATATTAATGTGATTAATTATGTGAAGCTAGAGTCGATGCCATTGAGCTATATATATTGTTGAAAATTTTGTTATATATATATTTTCTTATATAATTCAAAGCTTCTGCATGACAAAACGGTTTATCTGTTGCTCAACAGCTCAAGTATATCCCAAGCCTTTTTGATTGCTGTTTCCAGTTGCACTTGCTGACTTGCATATCATAACATGCACGAAATCAGATTGATCCTCACATTATATGCTTCAAATTATATATCTTTTTAAATCAGATCTACCCTCATCTCTCTCTCTCTCTTTTTCTTTTTCTTTTTTAAGAGTTTACGTGCAACGTGATATACTTCACATCAAAATTTAACACATGATGGTATCAGAGAAAACTTGGGTCAGATCAGTTCATTGCATTATCCGAAGTGAAAAACACAAAAGTTAACATGTGATTGGTTAAGATGATTGAGAAAGCTATTAAGACAATGAATTGATTATTGTACATTAATAATTTGATTCAACATGTTTGTCATTGTTACACCTAACCTTACCCTTTTCATATAATTGGATTAAAGTCAATTTTTTTTTTTGATACATCACAAAAGGATTGAATGTTTCGGTGATTGTCAAAACTATCACTTTAAAATCTTTCATGATGGGCGTATATAAAATGGCCATCGTGATGCTTAAAGCCACGTAAACCTTTTTTGATGATTTTTTTAGTTTTTGTGATTGATTTTTGCCATCATAAATGATCAATATTTTTTTATATATCAAAATAATAAGCTTACAATAATCCTTCCAAATTTAACGTCCTAAAACTTGGTTCCACAACATCCAATTAAGTTTCAGTTCATTTCACCCGGCTTGGATTCTTGTTTATGATCGAGACCAAGAAACCTTTGGGAATTTGTTGAAAGTAATCAATGGTGATCAAGAACAAGACTTGTCTGGTACTAGTAACACACACGCACACATATATGTGTGTGTATATATATATATATATATATATATATATATATATATATATATATAACAACCAAAAATCAGAAAATCAAGATTTACTCTAAATTTCATAATAACGTCATAAATTTCATAAAAAAGTTACACCAATGAAGATCAAAGCTCCAATACTGCAGTAACATATTACATATACATATATACGTATATATAATCCATTAATTATCTCGGATTGCGTGGTGCTATTTGTTTTCCAAAATTAATCGGCTTCACCGACATCCTTAATTTCCGCCTCAGCGCTGTCGGCGGCCTGCTGTTGATCTCCTCCGGCAACTTGTGGCGGCACACCGGGCATGTATTGCTTCGTGTTAGCCACGGAACTATGCATTCTGCATGAAACTTGTGCATGCAATCCGGCAGAATGGCCACGTTCTCATCCATAACAAATTCATACGTACAAACGGAACAAGTTCCTCCCGAGCAAGATTTTACGAAAGAACTCGTAGATTTGATGGTTGGGATTGAATCAATGTAGGATTTTGCGGTGGACGGAGTAGGGTGGTGGTGGTGGTGATGATGGGTTGCGGCGGTGCTGGTTTGTGTAGGGTTTTGTGAGGTGGTTGTGTTAGACATGATTTCTCTTGCGTAATATTGTTTATGAATAATGACCAAGGGTTTGGGTTATATATATAATAATAGATCACTTGGAGGTCAAGTAATTTACCTTCACAACTAACTCTATATGTATACGCGTGAGTAGTATACATACTGTAAGTATAGATTCCTTGGAGCAAAAGTAATTTGTATTAATTACGCTATATATATGTATGTGTAAGTATTCCAATTGGGGGACGGATTTGTATTTTGAAATTTGAAATACAAATCAAATTGTATGTGTAAGAAGTATGTATTTGTATTCCAATTGGGGGATGGATTTGTATTTGTATTTTGTATTTGTATTTTGAAATTTGAATTGGGGGATTTGGATTTCTATATACATACGTATAGATTCCTCGGAGCAAAAGTAATTTGTATTAATTACGCTATATATGTATGTGTAAGTATTCCGATTGGGGGACGGATTTGTATTTTGAAATACAAATCATATTGTATGTGTAAGAAGTATGTATTTGTATTCCAATTGGGGGACGGATTTGTATTTATATTTTGTATTTGAATTTTGAAATCTGAATTGGGGGATTTGGATTTTTTTTGTATTTTGTATTTGTAGTTATGTTCTAAAATGATAGATACATTTTTTTAATTTATTTCAAAATTAGCGATATATTTTTATTTTAAAATTATAAAGTGATATGATGTTTTCAGGACTGTGGCAGGGGTACCTGACCCCGCTAAATTTTCAGAGGGTCATGGATCAAATTAAAAAAAAAAATTATTTTAGGAGGGTGGTGGAAGGTACGATGGAGAGTTGGTGGTGAAGGGTACAATAGTGGGTCAACAGAGGCATTTAAGATGGGTACCATTCGTCCCCTCTGCAGAGGGAGAGTCGGAGTCTTGAAGCTAGTAAACCCAGGGGACAGCGCCACTATAATTTTTGCCGGAGGTGAAGTCAACGTTTAGTGATAGTCAATATTTGAGTATACTGGAGTCCATGGGACAGCAAGTTCATATATTTGATGTCAATAGTCACATATTTTACCGGTAAGTCCATCTAATTGTTACTTATTGATGGGTTAGATCAATTGTTTTTCAATTGGACTAATTATTTTTCTTCGGATTAAATGTTTCTATTTTATATGATGCCTATTAGTAGTGATGCATTTAAGAGTTTAGATTGATCATTGCATTTGAGTTGATGTTTAACAAATTGAAACTACTTATTAAATGCTTGGATTTGGTATTTTTAGCTATGTGGTTTGTTAGAATGAGATTAAGGTAAATGAAATTAGAGTTTCAAATCTTTTTCCATGTGGGTATTATTCAATTGTGTAGGAATCGAACTGCTGAGTGCCTGTATGGCTATCCTGCTGCCGAAACTCATGGGCGGACTCGTATTGACCTCCTAGCAGATCTTCAAGACTACGCTGTAGGTTATAGTATATTAAATCGTACGTTGATTACGGGAGAGGGCTGGATTTGGCAGTTCCGGGTTAAGACCAAAAGAGGCGAAAGGTGAAGTCATTGCCACCACTCCTTTCTACGATGACAATGGCAATTTAATTGGGGTTATTTGTGTATCAACTGATTCAAACCCATTTGAGGAAACGAGGTCAGGTCTATCTGGGGCACAACACTTTGAAGCCGATCGATTCAAGTTTAGCCGGTCTAAGAGAATTGCTTCAGCTAAACTTGGGCTAAATCCTCAGTAGCCTTTGCAAGTCGCAATTGATCCCATTGAACTGGGAGACTGGATCTGAGGCCAGTTTCTCTTCGTGAATCTGGAGTAGGCTTACCATATGCTCCAATAAATTAGCCAAATACTGGTGATATCTGGAGTTGGAAGGTTGGGAGAAGAATCAGTAATCTTGGCTTCCACGGTGATAGATTTCTGATTGGTCCTATTAGTCTTCAAAAAGACCAATGCAAGAGACTACATTTCCAAAGCAACAAGTCAGTCGAGGATTATCTCCATCAGAATTTTCCGATGCATCTGTTGATGCATTTTTCGCTTCTTTTGTTTGTTTGGAAGATCCCTACAAACTTAAGTTCTATGAAGAAAGGTCATATTAGATTTTGCACCGTCTATTGTTTTAATTTTAGAAAAATCTGCGTCTAGCCTTGGATTATGTGGTCTAATTAAATGTTTATTCTTGCTATACACATTCTTTTCAAAAAAAGGCAAGCCATATTACTTCATGATTTTCAGCGGAGTTTTTAGTAGGAGTACGAGTATGGATGTAGACCTTGAAACAGAAACTTTTTAAGTTAATTGACCCTTTAGCAGAGAGCTTGATGAGAATGTGTCTAAACCTTAAGATTTGAGTAATTTTGCCAAGGAAGTTGAGAAAAAAAATGTTGTTTACATATTCAGCTTTTATAGTCCGACTGCACAAGTTGATTCAAGCATAGTCAATTGCAGTTAATTTGTCAGCTTAAATTCTTACTGGACAACTAATTTCCTTCGTCTAGGTTTTGTTTTATAATAATGCTGCCTTTGTTTCTTGAAGAGCAATTTGCCACTCGTCCTCAGAAGGTCCTTCAGCAGCCGATAGCAGAGAGAATTGGAGGAAGAGGAAACACAAGGAGAAAATCACAAAGGCTTACTGCATTTAAATTGCCAAGTAAGAATTTCTTCCAGACAGATTGCTCGGTCCAGTTCTAAAAACATGAGTGATATAATCGACATATGTTCATCGGCTGAAGAAATGGGAACATGTGAATCAACAACTGACTATCTGAAGAGTCCCACTGATTCACAGAGTTCTCCTGCCCAAATTTTAACTGTTGATGCTGT
This sequence comes from Panax quinquefolius, assembly GCA_020205615.1. Classification (NCBI taxonomy): domain Eukaryota; kingdom Viridiplantae; phylum Streptophyta; class Magnoliopsida; order Apiales; family Araliaceae; genus Panax; species Panax quinquefolius. The sequence goes on along the minus strand of CM035171.1, from coordinate 117,943,693 downwards.
TTGTCATTCCCCTAAAGAATTTCGAGCCAAAGTGATTCCAGAAGATTTTGACAATCTTTTTAATTCTATGGATGATTTTCTGTCTCATCCTCTTCCAATTGCATCAGTTTTGCCTCCTGCAACTGACCACTCTGTGACTGTGCAAGAAGAAATGGCTAAAGCTTTAAAAAAGCTTTCTTTATTCCTTGCTGTGGATAACCCTGTCATTCTCTCATCTACCAAGCTATCTGAAGTTTCATTTCTGTCATCAAAGCTGAAAAAGGATCCAAGCCTCAGTTCTGAACAACATTCGATGCTAAACTTTAACAATGAAATCCCATTTGCGAGCAAGGAGTTTTGCGAGGCTAAGAAGGTGGCAGATGAGGCTGACAAATTCTTTGCGGACCTTAAGAGCAACATTGACTTGGCAACAACTCTTGAGAAGGATTATAATGAATCCAAAGGGAAAGAAGCTCTACTCGAGGCCGAAGTAAACTGCAGCTCATTGAAAATAGAGAAGCAAATTGACAAGCTACAAGCCCAACGAGCTGCACTGGGTATGTCAATAACTGATAACTAATGTCCATATGTGCAGGTTCAAATAGAAGATCAAGAAAACAGGTCTGATAGCAGTATAGCATATGTATGTAATATGTTAAGCAATACTTGATATAGGAGGAGCGAGCAGCACAACATCATATTTCTTGTCGCCGATGAATAGAAGAAAAGGAGTACATTTGGGCTTGGGGAAGGCCAGGTAACAGAAAATTAGGCGAATTTGTCCCCCTAAATTTTGAAACGTAGTTCACATTTTCAGGTCTCCTAGAACTATCATTCCATTTCTATGTCAAGGATAAAAGAGTGTATATATACTTTCATTCACCCAAAACAGCTAATATAGTAGATGTTATATTAGCAAGGTATTGTACTTCAAATCAACTCCATTTTGGCTTTATGATGCTTATGTCTAATAATTCCCTTTTAGAGTATCATGTGATCTCCATCCATCCAACTCAATTTGTTGGATCGTCGGTTTGAAGATTCAAATAAACCAATCCGTATAACAAGTATGTGAATTGGTCGGTCGACTTATAAAAAGTGGCTCCGCATAACTATTATTTTATGTAGGCCAGACTTTGCATAACAATTTGTTAAGTTCCTAATAATTATTATGCCGATTGGTTTATTCTTAGCCTTTTAATCTTAAAATGGATGGACCAAATTGAGTTGGATGGATGAGAAATTACATCCAACTTTGAATATAGATCATTCTCTCTCTCTCTCTCTCTATATATGTATATATAGAGAGAGAGAGTTTGATCAATAATTAAATGTACATAATTTTATTAAGTATTAATCTGGTTACAAAACAATTCTATAATTGTCCGTCTTAATACTCTTCCTTTTAAAGATATAAGATCAATGTGTACCCAATAATATTCGGGTGACTAAAAATGATTATGAAAATGAGATATAAAATAATGCGTCTAATTTTGGACGATTATAATTAGGACCCACCTATGTATAGTGAATTATTCATCAATTATAATTTGACAAATTATTTAGTATTCAATTATTTGTAATCACATTTTGTCAGTGTAACATTACTCATATTTATTTTTGAAGTAAATTTAAAATATTTTGAAATTCAAAATTAAATTATAATATAATTATAAAAATTATAAACTATTTAAAAAACACTATTAATTACAAGATCTACGATTTTCAACAATCAAATGAATTACATTAATTTATATATTAAAATATCTCAAATTAATTTTGGAAAATCAAACATTATCTTATATTTTCAAATAATTGGATAATAATCTATTACTCCTTTTATCCTCAGATAAAAATCGTCCATTTATTTACGTGGTCAAATTGACCATTTTAAAATTAATAATTAAGCATATATATTTTTAGATTTAAAAAAATAAACTCATAGATATGTACTAAATTGTATGTAGTTTATAATGTTTGTAGGTTTTTTACATATATATAAAAAAAATAATAAGATATATTAATTTGAAAAATAGTTAATTTGACCACAAAAATTAAGAGATGAGGAGTATTAAAAAATATAAATATGAATATCATATAATCACCGATTATATATTTGAATCATTAAATAAAAAATTAAATTATTTACTATATCTATTATCATATCTATATGATTATTAAAAATTTTAACGAAGAAATGAATCGTTTAGTATTGATATTTTCACATAATATCTATCTAATAAAATATAAATAATTTTAAATTGTCCATTTCCACACTCAATAAATCTTTTCGTAAATTGCTCAAAATTTAGAATAAATCCCAATCGTCATACAGGTACGGGAGACATATTGAGACACACACCGCTAGTAATAAATATGGACTCATTTACTATGTATGTAAACAAATAATCAAATATAATATTTATACACAAATTTATCTCAAATGAATACAACAAATGTGGGCTATTAATGACAGAAAAACAACATATGTAAAAATCATGCGAAAATATCAAAATTTGGAAATATCAATTCCTTGTAATATAATGCAAGACTCAAACTTGACACGAACTCGCGTAGAAAAATATCAGTAGTATGACTTGTTAGGATGTCCGAACAAGAAAAACTTGCCGTTGCTCGCCTTCTCGCTCTCTGCTAATTCTTTATCTTCAAGGTTTTAGCCATTGGGGCTTCTTCATTCTCTTTCTTTGTTTCTGATTCACAAACTGTTTGTTCTCTCTCTTCGATATTTATATCTGCACATTTGTAGAATTTTAAGTTGACATAACCCATTTCAATTTTCAATTAATTTAAGAATTTTTTAGTTTCCTTTTTTTTTATGTTCATTTTCAGATTTGATAAAGTATATCTAGAGATTTGGAAACCCAATTCTGTTCCGGACACAGGGTTATCAGGTAGATGCTCTGAACATAATAATTCTATGATTACTGTATTTGAATTTCTACAGTTTTATTGATTTTATCATGTTTTAAAATGGAATTATATCTTATGTATGGGAATTGGATTGTGAATAATCATTATTCATTGTTGCTGTTCCAACTAGGTGGACTATTTATTTGAAGTTCTTGATATTAATAGCTGAGTTTGATTAATTCTTTGTTTAATTGTCTCGGTCAGGGACCGAAAATTGTATAAATTATATGTTTCATTTAATGGATTTTGTTACCTAATGCATTGCTGATGTATCCCTCAACATTAGGGCTTCTGCTTCATATTTTTACAAATAAGTGTGAATATTGTTAGTATTGTACAATGTACACACACTATGCAAGGTGGTTGAATGTATTCAAACCGTTACACTTTTAATTGAGAAAAGAAAAATCGGTGAATGTATTAATTATCATAAATAACAAAGTTGACATGATAAGACATCAAAACTCCTGGAAGGAGGTTATGTTAGGAAGGCATTTGGCATGTGGGTGTCGTGCGTAATGTTGCCTTCTATTCTTGGATGATGGCATGTGAGACTATTTTAACAAAAGATTCGTCCTGAAGGAGGGGAATTTGTTTTGGCTAATTGGTGTTTTATGTGTAGGGAGGGGATCGGGAATCAACCAATCACTTGTAATTGCATTGTGATTTTGTTGGTAATCCTTAGAAGATGGTTTTATCACCGTATGTGGTTGAGTTGGTGTTGGTGCTAGCAGTGGCGGAACCAGAACCTTTATAGAGGGTGGTCAAAATACATCAGTAAAAAAATTATTTATTAACGCTTAAAGTGCTTCTTTCAAATTCATTTTGCCCAATTATAATATTTCACAACATCCTATTCCAACCCTTGTCAACTTTTGAGTTGTGAGTCTAATGACTTTAAATACATACATATATATATTTTAATTTTTTCCGAACTATTAGACTATTAATCAGACTTTGAAATTTTTAGTCAACTGATTAGCTACTTTTATAGATAAATTACAAATTATAATATTATATATTCAAAACCTTATATTGTGGTTCATGGGATTAATTAGTTTGAAAGAATGAATTCCAGCAAAAAAAAATAAAAATAGAAGAAGGCAGATTTAATAAACTTGATAGAATAGAACTATGGTGAACTTATGGTCACTATAGTAGGATCCAAAAAAAAATTGTTTTATTTCTGTAGCTTTTTATTTTTAATTAGTTTACAGAGAGAATTGTTACCACTTTTTTTGCCTCACTTTGATGATAAAGTAAAAATTAAAAAAAAAACAAAGGAGAAAAGTAAATACATAAAAAAAAGGAAGGAAAATGATAACAAATAACCCCCAAAAATTCCAGGGTGGGGGCTCATATGACCCCCCTAGACCCCCCTGGTTCCGCCCATGAGTGCTAGCCTTTTTAGATGTTTGGAAGGGTGCAAGAGTTTCCAAGTGTATGAGAACCAGATGTGATATGGCGCCACATTGTCTTTGGTGGGATCTAGTAGGCTAATTGTAGATACTTCGTGGATGGCACCCTATAGTTCATATTGGATACTTGTTTTGGAGTTTACTATTTTACAAATTGAAGTTTATCCTGGGAACTAATGGACTTTGGTGTAATTGTGACCACTCTCATTTGCTAAAAGGGAGGTGCAGGGTTCAAATCCAGTCAGTGACTTAATAGTAGCCTAGAAAGGCCTTATTTCTTAGTCGCATAAGGGGTCACTTGTAGGGTCGACTTTAGGTTTTATGGCTCCCTCACCCACCTTGATAATAATTATCTTTTTAAAGAAAAAAAATCTATCCCAGGTCAGCAGTAGCCTTTATATATTTTTTTCCTGATGGAGTTTAGTCTTCGGAGCTTGATGATTTTCTTGGGTGTCTTTGCCTGGTACTTTGCCACAGGTTCTTTTTCACTTGCTTTTTTGCAGTACATAAACGTACACGTGATTTTCACCTCATACGGCTCCTTTCTGCATCCTCTTTTCCCCCCTCACAACTCATTATCTGGATGACTAAACAAATACCAGCTAACAGGAAAAATCCCAGTGGGTAGGGAAGCTGTTTAGTACCCAAAAGCCCTATCGAGTATCTGAGGAATTACCGACAGCAGCTCCTTCTGAATCAATTGTAGCAGCACCAGTCCACGAAAGGTTTCTAAATCCATCAATCCATCTCACGAGCTATACAAGGATGAGAGGGTCTCATTTTTTGACAAAGGAGATAAGAAAACCAAAGTATAGTTTCTTGAATATACTTCTGCTGAGTTAGGAATAATCCATGTGGAGTACTTCTTGTATTCTAATACGCCATTCTATACCTACTATTCTCTAATACAGGGAAGCTTTTTGGATAATCCACATGTACATGGGCGGCATCCTATTTGATGCCTTTATATAAATTTAAGTAGAAAAATTTCCTGGAGATGCATATTCTTTAATGAAAGAACTGTTTCATTCATTTTATAATTAAGGAACAGTATGTTATCATAGCTGAGTTTGGAATTTGAATGTACCTATGTGGAAAATTTTATTTGTCATCGTAGAACTAGTTTTCATCGTTATCTTGTTCAATCTGTATACTCACTTCTTATAACAAAATGAGCTGACATTTATTCATTTATTTGTCTTCTTAAATGCGATTAAAGAATTGAATATCAGCTTTTATACCTCAATGTATTAGGAATTTAGGATCTCTGAGATCCTTAAAAAACATGACAAAATCTCACATATCTAAGAATTTTGTTATATGTTTACTGTATTCATTTGACTGCTACTGATACAGAAATGGATTAGGTATAGTTCGAGAGCCTTAGCTAGTAGTGGCACAAATAAGGATTTATGGAGATCGACTATGATGAAAGAAATGAAGGCGCCACTGAGACGAGGGAAAATGGGTTTCATCTTTTTCCAGTTTCTGCTTTTGAGTCAGGTGAAGGTTTGCCATATGCTCCCATAGATTGGCCTCATCCTGGTGATAAGTGGCGCTGGAAGGTGGGCAAGAGAACTACAATTACTGGTTTCTTTTTGGATAGATACCTTTATCTTCCGAAACGTCTTCATAATTTTCCTAAGGGAAGAGGTTTTGCTAGCAAGCTTTCAGTTGAACAGTATGTCCGCACAGTTCCTGGTGCAGATGTTAAGGCATTTTTCGCCTCATTTAGTTGGAAAGTTCCCTCAAAAAATCCATGGGAAATAAAAGGTCAGCTTTGATTTCTTACTTAAGTATCTTTGAAAGTTTCTTAATGACATACTCTACATTTCTTCTGCTCAAGTTTAAAGCTTACTTGCGCAGAACTTTAATGTAACCTTATGTGGCATTAGATGGTCACTTCGTTTCTTAAATCCCATGGCAAAACACATGTAGTACTTTGTGTGAGTGTGGCCTAAAGTGTATCTTGCTGAAAGATGCAAATGGTTGGTAGAAAATCTTTTACCGGAAGGTACATGGGAGTTTATTGATTATGAACATGTAGCTCTATGTACAGATCCACTACTTCTACTGGTGGAGCCAAGTTTGCTAGACTATCTTTACGAAAATAATAAACAACCACAGGACATCAAGAATTCAGATATAGGTTCAAATGGGTTTGAGTTTTGTTTCCCAGTATCATGTTTGATGAACAATTTCCTTGGGAGGAATTTTATCTGGAAATTTTGGCAAACTTCTCGTCTCTTCTCTCTACATTGATGTTACATATATATATATATATATATATTATGTAGTTGTCAATGTGATTATCCTTATAAATATCCCTTTGTTTAGAATTGCAGATCTATTACATAATAATAAATATTGGAAGTCAAGTGACCTAATCCTTACAGCTACCTTTTCCTTTCTCTAATTTTTTAAAAGCAACTTTCCGACATGTTTCGACGTCTGCAAAAATAGAAAAACTTCTCAACATGTTTCGACCTTTACAATCAAAAATGATTTCATGAGTTTTAAATAACTAAATTCCTTCTAAAAACTTCAACAAGCAAGGTGAAAGCACAATAATCACATATGGAATGGTCACTTTCTTTTTGTTCTCTTAAGCAACTATTTAAAAAAAAAATTGATTCAAAGTATCCCGACATCAAAATAACTCCCTCGCTGTCTTCCAGCTCCAGGTTTAAATGTCAAAGTATTCCCCCAATTTTCTCTTTTGGCTATTCTGGTAGGGAAAGAAGAGTCCTGAGGTGTATATTGCCATGCTGAAACTGCTAATTTAATCATTTTTTACTAGCTACTTCAAGGGATAGATGATGAATGCGAGATGGTATTTTGCCTAAATTTGGTTTTGACAAGATGCATTTTGCTGGTTGCTAACTAGCTACACATTGATTGGTTCTATGATCAAGTTTTCTTTTGTTCTTTGATGATAGGTTTCTATGAACAAGTTTCTTAAAAGCTACTTCTTGAACTGTCTTTCCTCAACTTAGATATTTATATTATCATTATGATCATCTTTAACTTCATTTTTTCGTTATCTTCTTAGTTTTTGTCTTCTCACTCTTAAGCTAACCAAGAGCCTTGATGTTTTATTTGTCAATATTGTTCAGAATAATTAGGCTGTAATAAAGATGGCTTGCTGAAGTACCTCGTTTCTATATGAATTTTTTTTTCTGCAGTAGGCTTCAGTGTCTTACTTCAGAAAATATTATATTGTACTTTTTTACTAGGACTCTTCCATCTGGGGCAAATGCTGTCTATAATAAGTTTGGGAAATTAAGGATTCTGGCCTCTTATAATGAATTGAAGGGGTGATTTATTATTAAGATGCTATATACTTTAGGCTTAATCAACATATTCATTTTTTGAGTGTTTTTTTGAAGATTTGCCTAATTATCTCTTCCTGGAATAGGATCCTATGATGTTCCTTATAAATATGCTTTCAACTTTCAAGCTTGTACTATCTGAATAAGCTAACAATTGAAGGTCTAGCAAATAATGTAGCTTTTACCAAAAGTAAATAGTTTATGACATATAATAAAAAAGCTTGAATCTTTAAAGATTTAGTTAATGAGAATGTAACATGCTGTCTGGTAACACGTATTAAATAACCTATATAAAGCTGTAGACAAGTATTCACATGTAAAAATGTATATTATCTAACTAGTATAAAATCTGGTAACAACTTTGCAGTTAAGAAATGGATGGCGAAAATCAAGCAACTGTTTACATACATGAATGCTAAATTCCTTTTTAGTAGTTTTGCTTACATGGCTACCATACAATTGCTATGCATTTGTCTATCCTTGTTTTTCTTCTTTACTAATTTGTACTACTTTAAATTTTAGTTAGCTGATTTGAGGAAATCTCTCTTGGTAAGTTATGGAGTAAAATTTGATTTTAGTATAAGAAATCCAAAACTAGGGGGGTTTTGTATTTTTTTCTTTTCAATATGCATTCATGTATTCCAACTTCTCAATGTTCCTTGATCAAGCTGTCTTTAGATAATTTCTCTTGTGAGTAATATCATATTTTTTTAAAGGCACTTTGATCATGTCCTTGCTCTATACTCTAGATTGCTTTTTGAAGTATTGAATGCTACTTATGAACATAAATTTACTTCACGTCCTTGCTTTTCTGATTCCTTTATTTTCCCCTAATGACTTGCTCTATAACGATATAGGTATTGAAAATGAGCTTCCACATTTGTCTTTACCTTATGGGGAGACAACGGAACATTCAGAGTCTGAATCACTACCTGGGTATAAATGTTGCAAGGCTGGTAACAAAGTATGTGGCAGCTTATTTGAATCTGGAGAGCCTCCTTCTGGAGTCATGTTCTGTGACATCTGTTGCAATGAACCTGGATTTTGTCGGGATTGTTGTTGTATTCTATGCAGCAAGACTATTAATTCAGCCTATGGAGGGTATAGTTTTATTAGATGTGAAGCTGCTGTAGATGACGGCGGTATTTGTGGACACATAGCCCATATGGACTGTAGTCTTAGATCCTACATGGCTGGGACAGTAGGAGGAAGCATTGGTTTGGATGCTGAGTACTATTGCCGGCGCTGTGATGCAAAGACAGATCTGCTTTCACATGTTACCAAGCTCTTACAAACCTGTGAAACTATTGACTCCCGTGATGATGTTGAGAAAATTCTCAAATTGGGTGCGCGTGTTCTGCGTGGTTCGCGGAGAACTAGTTCAAAGAGGCTGTTGCATCATATTGAATTGGCCATGGGAAAGGTACAACTCATTTTACTGTGAAAAATAAGTTTCTTTTTTTGAAGAAGTTTATCCTTGTTTCTAGGGTTTCTATATAAGCAGCATGACTAAACTGGTATATACGTCAGCTTAAAAATGGGACTGAGCTTGAAGATGTTTGGAAGGTGGACTATAGCTCAGCTGTTACCCCAGGTACTTTTTGTCAGCTCTATGTTGTTGCTATGTCTCTCCGAAGCATTTTGGCATTATCTAAATCACATTGTTATTTTTCTTTTAGAATTTCGAAACATTTATTCTTTTTCATAGCATGTATATGATCCTTGGTTGAAACTTTTCCTTCAGTTGGAGCACCTCCTTTTTCCCCCCTTTTTCGTGTGTTTTGGGGGGAGGGGGGGAAATTGTAGACATCTTTAGGATCGCAAATCTTTCTTACATTGGTTCTGAAATTGCCTTTTAGTATGAAAAATAAGTTGCCTCAAACTTGATTCAACAAATGCTCTGGTTTCATTTTCATTCGGTGCCACGTACTCACCAACATCCTATCCACCAGCTGGGGCACCCTCTTGCTTAAAACAACTTAGAATACAGTGTTTTATTTCTTTTCCGCACTCATGAGGATTTCTTTAATACCTTGAAAATTTGTTATTTTTTCGTAACAGGAATGGTGACTTATCATGGAAATAATGCTATAGAATCTGCAAAAGACGAGGAACCTGTTGACATTAGACCAGGCTCGCCTCAGAAAGTATCTGAAAATTTTGATCCTCAGATAGAATCTCTTAAACTTGAGAATGAGGTTGATCAGATTCTGCAAAGCCTGAGGAAGTCTCAAAAATTAGAATACAATATTGCCCGGGACAGGCTTTATGAGCAAAAGAAATATATTCAGAATATGTATCAACATCTTAACAAGGAACACTGTGAACTTGCACGGCACACGGCTTATGTTGCTGACCCAGATGCCTTGCTCCAACTTATTGTGGACAGGGTGGATCAGATAAAAAGGGAGGTAACTAAACTCAAGGATATGGGAGTAGTGGCCAAGGGATTTGGAAAAACATCCAAAGAAATTCTGAAGGAGCATTTTGATTTTGAAATATGACGAGGAAACAATCTTGTGTGCCAAAATTTGGCTGTTCTCCTTACATCTCCCTTTATCCCCTTTTTCTCCTTTTAGGTATTTCTTCTTAATTTAGTTGTAACATTCATGTAATCGATGTTGTGCTAATTATAAGGGAGATGAATTACATTAGAGATTATAATCAGGTATTTTATACTTGGTTTCGGCATCTGGCCGCATACATTGAAATGAATTTCATAGTAATAACATCTATAGCAATCGAAAAGTTCTTCATGGTCATTTTATGATGTGCAGTGGAATGATCAAATCCCCATGATGGCATAAATTACTTCTTAGCATCTTTCTGAATTATGTGGGTGATTCTTAGTTAGCGAGTGTTCTTGTTGGATATGGAAATGGCATGAAGTTGCTTAGGGTTAGTATGGTAAAGAATCAAGTTGTTCGCAAGCTCAATTTTTTATATAATCAATTCGATTGAAGAAACTCTTTTGTTTGTGTACATACAAGTCAAGTTTAATCAGTTTCATGAAGCAAAAATTGTTTGATAAACTGATTCTAAATTAGAGATTTAGAGCTTCTGATTATTTTATTTACCAAATTTAATAATCAATTATATTACTAATCTATCCTTATTTATTTTAATAATTCTAACCATTACCCATATTTACCTTTCAAAACATTTCTTTTTAGTAATTTACATCTGAAATAAGTGATTAACAAAATTTTTTATACCAAACATTTTTCACTTATTACCAATGTAAGTGCTTTTTATTTACCAACCACAAAGTAAACTATATATTTAACAACTGATAAATAATCATCAGCTGAACAAGTACCTACTTCTCATTAAAAAGAAGGGAAAATAAACTCAAGGAAGATCTAGACGGGAATAAGAGCATGCATGCCCTTGCCAATACGAGTCTCCAGAATTAGGTTTGCAAACTAAATCAGAAAAAAAACAGACATCACTACCGGGAAATTGAAACATTTAACATATATGGAGATATCTCCAATATATTTTGCATAAAATTTAAAGAAGCATCACCAGAAAGGGAATTAACCCATAACTCTTACCAATGAAATCCAAGATAACTACACAAACTTTTCAAGAACAAGGATCGTATATAATAATTCATCCAAAAAGCTATATACATACAATATTAGCTACTACCTCCAGGTAAACATCTCAAGAAAACCCCTAATATTAAAGAACTATTAATCTAGCTTTATGAGACTACAATGCCCAAATTATATTTGTTAATTCAAAATATTCATACAACAAAGCTCCAAACCAAGTAGTAATGGCAATTCCGAACAGACATTAACTACAATATTTACTGTACAAAAATGAGCCGCTCCATGCCGCCCAAAACTCCATTCCCATCTCTGAAATCTCCAACACCCCCACTCTTCGGCACGGTCACAATAAGCTCTCCGTCCACAAACACCGCCGTGGCCAACTCCGGCCGCGCAGACGCCGGAAGCCGAAACCTCCACACATCAACCTTCAGCTGTTCCAACAACAAATCCCCAATTTCCCCATTCCTAATCACAATTTTGGTCACCCCAGGGTGAATCTCCACGGCGTGAGCCCTCACATTGTTCCACACACCCGCAAAATCAAAATCCTCGATTTCCGTGACGAATCGGATGCAATCGGCGGTCTCCTCGATGGAAACGTCGGCGTCGGAGCGGAAGGGAAGCTCGAGGACCTTGCTGAAGACGTGGGGAAGGCGGCGGAGCTTCCTGGGAGCAATCCGGTTCATTTGGGAATCGAATTCGTCTAAAACTGTAATGTTACGTTTCCTGGACACGGGAAGAACCCTCATGGCGTCAATTTGTAGGGACGAATTGAAAGCGAATAATATTGAGATAATCAAAATCTCAATAAAATTGGGATAGGAAAAAGACGGAATCATTAACTAATGGCGGTAATTCAACGTCTTCTTGTTCAAGATTCTATCGAGACCCTACTAGTGTTATACAGATATGTATATATCAAACCCTAAAACTGGAAATGGTGCAGCTGCATGAAAAAGGTAAAGACGAAGAATCGGAATTCAGTTTGAAATGGGTTACGTGTGAAATAAATATATATGCCTTACGGAATTTTGATGGTCCAGGTCCCAAAGGGAAGTATAATTAATTAAATTAAAGTGTTTTGACTTTTTACAGTGGCTTATTAATTTAGAGTTGTAAGTATGTATTTGAGATAAATTTATGTTAAATCTCGCGTATTAAGAAGATGAATAGAATAATAAAATTATTTATAATAATATCATTAAATATAAAGAGAGAATTAGAATAAGAAAAATATGAGATATTTACGGACATAATAGAAAAAAATATATAAAAGTTTGGTTATTAAAGGAAATTAGACATTTAACATGGGGACTACCCAAAATAGTAATAAGGACTTTTATCCTAGCACGGAGGGAGTAATTACGAAATTTATTGATAATATGAATTATAAGAGGGTTTAAATTTATTATTTATTTTTTTAATAAAAATTATCATTAATATTATTTAAGTAAGTGCTAATTAAATAAAAACATTTACAATATATATAATTTTTTATTAATTTATATCATGGGCTTTAATCCTTTCCTTATCTATAGAATTTTTTCCAAGTAAAGTATTATATTAGGAAATAAATATTTGTTATAATCACAAATTTATGCTTCTTATTTTATTTCATCGGAGGTTTAATGATAACAGTGGGATTAAAGATAAAAATATTGATTAAAAATATAAGACCTCGAATTTTATGAAATAAAAGTATTCAATTTTTCTATTCAAGAAATAGTTAAATTGGTAAAAAGTTAAAGTTAAGGGGATTGATATATGAATTTTTTCAAAATATATGCAGTGGTTATAAAATATTCATTGTTGTTAGGGAATATTCGTTTGGTCGTAAAATATTCTTTCCAGCCGGAGAATATTCGTAATGCGACGGCAGCCTATTTGTGGGCCCATAATGTAATAACTGTTGGACGATGAAAAACGACAAAATTAAGTTTTTATAAATAACGATTATAATCGTTCTGGTTAACACCGCTTGGAATACTTGATTTAGTAAAATAAAATAATACGCGTTGTTGCGACAAGAGTAGATTACGGTATTACATGTATTATTTTTGATTATTGATTCTTACGTGAAAGGCCTACTCGATAATTGTTACGGATAATTCTTGCTCAATATTTTATTTTATTGATTCAATAATTCTTTGCGTTGATATTTTATATTATTGTTGTTTCAATAATTATCATCGCACAATATTTCTCATTATCGGATCAATAATTCATATTATTTGAATAATATTATTAGATAGCGTTATTAGCGAATGTCTACAAAAGTTACATCGAGGAGGTTTGGTCACCTAATCAATTGCAAGTAGTGAAGAAATTCTTATTGAAAAGCCCCTCTTTCTGGGACTACTTTGGTTATGTCATAATTGTGATTTTGTAATATTATTTGTGAATAATTAATTATTAATTTATATGATAAGGAAATATTTATTTGATGTAGATATAAATGATGAATTTATTTATGTGGTTATAAATGAAGGAATTAATGTTGAGGTATTTTATCAATATTTTGTTGGAATGAATGTATTAAAAATTAAACCAAAGATTTTTGAGATATATTAAGTAAGTTATAATTTTTAATCCGAATCACTGGATCGTTGTAATTTTTGGATATGTTATACATATATAAGTTGAGTATATATCATAAATTTTGAACCGTTAAAAAATGAGCGTATGATTTGTTATGAATTTTAAGAGGTGAATGGTTCGAAATTGTTGAAGTATCCGAATTTAGCATTTTGGTAGAAAATTCTAGAATTGAGTGGGCTCTACTTGTGGTTGGTGAAGAAATGTCTTTGATTTTATTTCAAATGTGGTGGATGGAAATAGTAGCGAGTAAAGCCATCAGGGTTCATAGTGGTCAAGTCTGCTAAAAATTTTCCTATAAATAGAGGGCTAAATTAAATTGAAAATCACACCGAAACATAAGTTTTCTCTTTCTCTCTCTAGATTATTGAGTATATTTTGTGAGTATTTAGATCTTTGGTGAGTTGATATTCATCATCATGTTTTCTTCAAATATATCCGATATCCAATCGGAAGTCTTTCTTTTTTTGAGGTAAGGGATAGTAAGGGATTTTAAGGGTTATTATGTTTTTGATTCGTACTTCTTTCCGACCTTCAAAAAAATTACAAAAAATTTAAAATGATATGTTGATGAGTTTTATTGATTGTGTCCAAAAATGGTGATTTTTGAATGTATAGATTAAGAGTTATGAATTTTATGAGAAAAAATTATTTTAAAAGTAACCGCTTATAACTCCTTGTGGTTAATGTAAGACCCCAGCTTTTATAAATAAAGATGAATTTTCTATAAATATTATTTTTGAATATTATGAAATAAATTTGATATAATGTTATAGTTGTGGGTAATATTTATAAATTTTGCAAAGTATGCAAGTGGTTATATTATTCGATTGGTTGGGGAATATTCGGTTTAGCGAGGGAATATTAAATGCAACTACTCAATCATTAGTGGACCCTACAATGTAATTATTGTCCGATTGAAAAAACGACAAAAATATTTTATTGAAATAACGGCGGAAGTTTCTACCGTTGATCTTGTTGAACTACTCATTAGTAAAAAATACAATAATACGTGTGGTTGCATAGTAAGACACTAGTATTGATTATTGATCTTATGTGAAAGTCACTCAGGTTTGATTCCATTATTGTCGATTAATAATATGAATTATTATAAGCGATAATGGCGCTTTTGTTTTATTCAGTATTATTAACGTAATAAAATGTAAATATCTTTTATATAAAACAAAATACTTTATTAAAGTTATTACATAAATAAAATATATTATATTTTATTATGATAGTGTTGCGATAGTGTTTTTGCATAATATTGCATAGTGTTTGCGATAGTAAAATATTTTTATATAAATAGAATATATTATATTTTATTTAAAAGATTTTGCTTTTAAATATGGACCGTCGATTAAAGTAAATCAATACTGGATAGCTCATGGATTAATTACTATGCATTCTATTTTCCTATAAATAGAAGTTCATTCCTTCATTATTTTCTTTTAATTCAATGAAACTACTAGAGAGAAAACTATAGAGAAAGAAGAAAAGTATTCTCTACTTCACTTCGCCAATATTCGGTTTCTTCTAAGGTAGGGAATATTATTTGTTGTCTTTCGTAAGGGTGTTATTCTTTCTTATTCATAAAGAGAAGCTGTTGTTATTCCATTGCTTTATTATTACATTGGAATAACTTTTGTATACGTGGTTTACCCTATACTTGGTGACATTCTTCTATTATTCTCATTGGAACATCCTGTCACATGTGTTTTACACCGACACAGTTCCGTCTTTATTATTATTCTGTTGGAACATCACATGCATGTGTGTTTTACAATTTTACTGGTTAAAATCTTTATTATTCTGTTGGAACATCCATGCATGTGTTTTACACGGCACACGGTTCCGCCTTTTTATCATTCTCATTGGAATATCCTCATGCGTGTGTTTACACCGGACTGGTTCCGTCTTTATTATTATCATTCTGCTGGAATATTCTATCATGTGTTTTACACCGGATGCAGTTCCATCTTTATTATTACATTGGAACATCCTGCTTGATTGTGAATTTCACCCGACTTTGTTCCGCTATTATTATTACATTGGAATAACTTTTATCATGCTTGGGCACCGCATGCACGGGTGATTTCTTTTGTTATTCCATTCTTTATTATACCCAAATGGTTAAAACTTTGACTTCTATACTCCATGAAATTAGTAGAATATCCTCGATATTTGCGTTTCATCCAAAGATATCTTTTCATGAAAATATTCTTCCGATCATTCTTGAATTTTACTCTACAAAACAAAGATCGTGTTGACAATTTGACGGCGTTAATAATTCTGGATAAAATAATTCTTGAACTTGTTTTATTGAATTCTTATATCATTGTCATCATCCCGTATTTTATATTTTTTTTAAAGTCATACGTGGCTTTGTAGTGTATAGATGGACTTGGTATGATTATGACTGAGAGACTATTCGATTGTAATCATGGTAGTAATGTTACAAATGATGTGGTAAAAATCTTGATGGCCATAGTGCATTGATGGATGACGCTTGTTGGCATGATCATGACCATTAATGAATACACAACTATTCTTCTCGCCCGTGAGTGCGTGAATAATTGTGGTCGTGATCTTAAAGAATATCCTTGGTAGTAGTGCGGGGGTGATTCGATGATGTGGATTATTTATTAAAGTTTGAGTCTCAACTATAACGATGATGAAAAACTTTTTAATCATAAAAGATAGTAGATTTTATTTTCTACTTGACTCTTTTAATGGATTACTTGTTCACCTGCAGATTAAACTTGATGTTTATTATATTTTATCGGTTTAACATCTTTGTTGAAGGCTAATGATAATTTATTCGCATTATCTTAGTCATAATATTTCTTATTAGGCTTAGTTGAGCTCACCTTTTTTTTTCACCGTTTCTCTTACGGAAATGAGAACATAGGCATTTGGAGACAGTCGAGGAGCGGAGTAATGGTCCAGAGGATAAAGATTAGTAGTCCTCACTATTCGTGAAATAGTGTGATAATAATTATAATGAGGACTCCTTTTGAGTTTGTATAATATCTAGTAGATAATATTTGTATTCAAACTTCAGCTTATTTATGTCGTATTGTACACCTGCAGTTATATTAGTAAGTTGTATTTAAATTTTGTACCATGTATCTGACTACCCAAGATGAGTGATGTATACCTAATTTTGGGGGCGTCACAGTTAACTCCAAAATTGATGAAAAGGAGTACATCTATATAATATCAGTGTACTCTGTGAATTTTGAAATTTTTGGATGAAAGGACAATTTATGATAAATGTCTAAATATTCGACGGTTTTGGTCATATGAAAAATAGTAAATGAATTTTAAAATTCGAGAAAAATATATATGTTCAATATGGGACTATATTACTGCTAAATCCCGAAAAGAAATAGTTTTGGGCCCGATTTGGTATTTTTCATGAAAATAGATTAGTTATGAATAAATGAATTAAATATGTTATGTGAAGGAAGAAAATTGGAAAATATGATTTTATGGCTTGAGAATCCTATATGAGTTATATGCAGATTTTTGATGATGATTTTGGTTATTGGTGATGAAATCTTATGAGTTTGGCATTTTAGGATGATTAAATATATTATTTAGTAAAGTGTAAACAATTAAAATAAATTATTTATAAGTTTAAGAAATGTTATTCTTTCAATATCATTATACCGAAATATTGGTATGAATTTTATTGTGAAATTTTTATCTTTTTGAGTCAGGGGTTACTATTTATGAGTTACTATTCACGAGTTACTATTCACGGGTACTATTCACTACAAAATTGATTTCTTTTTCTAGCCAAATTATAGTTGATTTATGAATATTACTCGGAGATTAAAACTATATATTGATTATATTGATTTTATTATCATATATAATATTTTTATAACTCGATGTTGAAATTCTCTTTCACCTGGGAGTGTAAAGATGAGTAGATTATTGGTATGATCATGACTAGGGTTCTCTTTGGCGATAGTGAAAAGTTGAATTGTGGTGGTATGATGATGATCGCTGACCATTGAATTTATAATTGAATATCTTTAGCTTAAGTGCAAAGGTGAATTGATCAACATAGTTATAATTATTGTTTATATAAATTCAAAATGATTATATATTTCTTTGAGATATTAATATATTTGGCTGTAATGCAAAATATGAATTGTTGATGAATATATTTGATGCGTAGTCTGAATGATGAACTGTTAATGAATATTTTTGGCCCGTAGTGCAAAAGATGACACATTGTTGAATATCTTTGGCCATTAGTGCGAAGATGAATCAGGATGAATATCTTTGGTAGTAGTCCAAAGATGAATTTATTAGTATGATTATGAATGAAATCGTGATTTGGTATAACCATGATCTTTGATGTTTGGTAAAAGACATGTGATGAAAATTATATTAAATCTTGGGTACAAAGAGGAATTTAGAATTACAATTATGATTATGAGATATTCATATAATTGTGAAAAGGAACTGTTGATTGATGTTACGAGGATAAAACATTGTTGGTGGACTTTTAACATGGAGAAGATAATGGTGTATTGTCTATTTGACTCTTCTAATGGATTGCTTTCGTTCCATTTTGAATTATGGTTGAAATTTTTATCATCTACCGTATGTTCTAAATCTACGATTTGTTATTGATAAAGGCTATTGATAATTTAATTATTTTTAGTCATGATATTCTTTCTTTGAGCTAGTTGTCTTTACCCTTTTGCTTCACAATTCCTTTCGGGTAATAAAAGTGTAGTAATTTGAATTGAGCAGAGGGGTAACAAGGAATAGAGCGGTGGTCTCTAGCTGTGGAGTTCTCCCTAAACAGTATAAACAAGTGTGTTGTATACATCTTTTAGTAGTTATATTTGGTGAATCATATAGGGAGAGACGAACCTAACGTTGAAAGGGTGTTTTGCCACTATCATACAAGATGTCTAATGACATACAACCTCGTGTCATCATAAGACAGGGTTGTGCTCATCCACTTGCTGAGTATATTTACTAGCACTACCTATATAATCTTGGTGTTTGTTTAAAGTATAATTCTCAATTTGAGACAGTGGAGATAATGATAAATCAAGAGAAGACTCACCATTGGGAAGAATATGATAGTAATCTTCTCGTTTTCTTTTAGGGTCTATTATTCAATTGACAATGATAATTCCGTGGCCATATGATATCTATCATAACCTAAAAGCATAGCCTCCGATGTACGAAGGTTTCCTCGAAAGCACTTCCCAAAGATTTTAGTTTCTAAAATGCTTTTGACTATATACCTTTATGTAAGGTGTCATTTGTGAGGTGATGTCCACGGTTGGGACATGTGTCACATTTGGTATATATTTGTATCCAAACTCACAAGATATATGTGTTGTTGTATTTTGCATTGACAATTGTTGTAATAAAGTTGTAGTTATTTTACATCACTACGTACTTGGCGACTCAAAATGGGTTGGATGGAATGGACCTATTTTGGGGTTGTCACAAAAAAAGTTATAATTCTTATGCAGAATATATACTCCCTCCGTCCCATAGTTATAGGTTGATTTCTTTTGGCACATAGTTTAAGAAAATTAGTTTAAATGATAATTTTTAACATAATTTTTTACATATACTCCTTAATATGGAATTAATGAATAAGTTAATTACTCCTTACTTATCACACTGGAACTCTCAATTTCATTGATTGACGTGCACTGACCATTAAAGTCCATAACCATAGAACTTTAACCAAATACTCTCTCCGTCCCAAATTAACTGCTCAGTTTTGATTTTTTAAGTCAAATTGACTATTCTTATAATTAATAATTAAGCATATATAAATATATTTCTAAAATTATAAAAATTAAGATTAGTAATAAATTGTATATACTTTCTTTTGGTTATAATCTCTTCACCTATATTTTAGTAAAAATAGTAAAAAGATTAGTTTTAAAAATGGTCAATTTGACTTTAAAAAGTCAAAACTGAGCAATTAATTTGGGACGGAGGGAGTAAAATACAACAACATTAAATTTGGTGATAAAAATAATGACATTGAATGTTGTTTCTTCAAAAAAAAGAGTAATAATTGAATATTTATTATAAGGGCATAAAAGTAAAACAATGAACCAACTAAATTTTATAAATAGTAAGTAGCCTATATATTGGGACATCTCAAAATAAAAAATCAGCCAATAACTATGAGACGGAGGGAGTAATATATTAGTCCCCTCCCCTTGCTGGCCTGAAACAGTGAAACCTAGCCTTAGCTATCATTTTTAATAGAAATGCTAGGGGGACCGGTTTCTAGTGACCCGGTTGGCGATCGACCAATTTTTTTTTTTATTTTTATAGAACTCTCAAATAATTTATACGATTTATTGGAACTGAAATTTTTACAGAATTCAGTGATTTGGATGTCATTTGGATACAAGTAAAAAACAGAGCTGCACAGTCTATATAGCTCTATTTTTTACATGTATCCAAATAACATTCAAATCACTGAATTTTGTAAAAATTTCAGTTCCAATAAATCGTATAAATTATTTGAGAGTTCTAAAAAAAAAAAAAAATTGGCCGGTTGCCAGAGGCCTGTCGCCCCAGAAGCACTCCATTTTTAAAGATGGAGGGGATGACTTAATTTCCCTTTAAATACTTGTATTATTTTAAAATTGGAGATAGATAGACAGATATATGTAAAAATGATGACTATTTTTTTAAAAAGCATCCCTAAGGAGAAATTATCAGAAAAATGTAAATACAAACTTGAAAAATGAGCATTAGATCATCTTGTATTTTCATCTAAACAATTTCTCCGGCTAACAGATTAGCATAACTAACAGTAGTACTATCAAGTATCAACAGACACGGTTTGATCAGTACAGTCCCGCAGTATCATTCTTATTCCCAAAGGTGAATATTTTCAGATTGGCATAAAGCCCTCATCAAATTTGAGGAAGCTTCCCGTTCGCGTTTGCGCATTCTTTGCCTACGACGGGATCTTTTACTATGTCTTCTAGGCAATGTGGTGGAGGAAGCAGGCCGATTGGTCTCCTCAATCCCAGGTGGGATCCCAAAAACATAATCAAAAGGGTCTGACATTGCATCAACATTATTGTTCACCTGCAATCGTAAATGGGTCAAGAAATGAAATAACTCATTTTCTTTTTCATACTTCAAATGCAAAAATCATCTAGAATGGAGTCATCTCCAACTACTTCACTTGGTACATTCAAAAAGTGGGAGGATAAACAAAGCCGACAAGGGATGGTCATCATAAAGAATGATAAAAATAGGCCTTTTTTCTGTTACGCCAAAAGTAATAGACAAGGACAAATTCTCTTTTTCTTTTCAAGACAAATGCCCCCAGCGATGATTAAAGTGTGGCATCACTTTGAGTAATAAAATCACATTTTTACACTTCAATCACCATAATATTTTAATCTAGGGTAAACAAGTTGTTATTAGAATTACTAGGAACGAACAATGCACATACATAAACTGGCTCGGGCTCGGGTTCGGCACGAGTCTTCTCATTGTAGGAGTTGCTGTCTTGTGTTCTCTCAGAATGAGGAACATCATCACCAAAAAAGTTCCTATAACGCCACCTTACTTTTCGCTGGTCTACAGATGAATCATCAAAAACAATCTCGGGGTAAAAATGCTTAGAGACACGCTGCATCATTGGCTGATCATCCCTATACTTTCTTAACATTCTACCAGGTACAAAATGTTTTCATCATTTGATAGTTGATACGTTAAAAGTAAAAGTGTAAAACAATACATACGAACAAATATTTTAAAATAAAAACACATCACCTACAGAGATAAAATAACAGAATGGAAGCGTAAACTGCCAGAAAAATTAGTTCCTCACTAGTAAATTATACCTCAGCATTATTGTGTTCAACTTTAAACAGTATCTGGAAATCTATCCACTTCAGCTACATCTGCGATTCATGTTGAAAGGTGAAAGCTTACTGAACACACTAGTGTTAAGTCATCCCTGTCAATCAAGACTATTGGTTGGTTGACGTACTCAGTACTCGAACTTTCTTGGCATGTTGTCAATTTAAACATTACTATGGATTCATCTTCTCAAACGGCTATATTGCTACACTAAATTAATTTTGTTGGACTGTTAAAAATTTAATTAGTTTTTACTACACCAACTGGAATTTCTAATATTTTTTTGTCTTTCTCAATCTCTATTTTTCTTTTTTATTGGTACTGCAATACCAAGACCTTTCTTATTGTCCAGTGCGGTCAATTCCTGCATTAAAATCAAAGAACAGTGATCTCTTACCCTAAATCATGCCTGATGCCTCACCACTACCCACCTCCTTTAATTACATTATTACCCACTTTGTTTTTTAGGATAAATAAATTACCCGCTTTGTTTAAGATACGTAATGTAGCTCCTCTCATAAAAAAAGTCCATGTTACCAACTCTGTTAAATACAACTACTTTCTCTTCCGCTCGCATGTTCAGGATGTCTCTATCAGGTCTTCCCTAGTGATTCCTTTCATTCTAATCACAACTCAAAATCTCAAGAAAAATAGATTGACAACAAGTCTATTTCGAAAGGAACAAGTTCCTTATTCTTTTCGTCCTTCCATTTCGATATACTTCAAATGTAAAAGTAATACACTGTGATTCAGTTTGCAGTTAAATTGTATAACATGCCAAGTCTAGTATGGTCTGTTAAACCAGTATGGTGGAGGAGCATATAATTCGCTATTCTATTGATATCATCTGTTTATCAACATTTGCTTCTTAAAGTAATTATTTTCTTGGTAACGAAGTAAGTCTCTTTGTATTATTTTGCAAATTATCGAAGAATTATACTTTAATAGTTTTGATAAGCTAGCAAGAAGAAAACATGAGTTCATTTTATCATTTAAATTTTAATACAAATCCAAAGAACCTTTCTTTTCCAAAAATCAGCAAAGATGATTTTGCAATAGGAAGGGATCATCATTTTAGGAAAACTTTTGAATTAAGAAGTGGAATTTATGATATATCAATCATCTTAGGCATATAACGGATTCAAACGAGCCTAAGTACATAGGCGAAAGGGGTAAAAAACATACATATTTGCCAACTCCTGTTGCATCCTACTTCCCTCTTGGCTAAGAATATGTTCGATGCACGAATCTAGTGCTTGTCCAAATCTATATAGTCCAGAAAATGCAGCAAATCCTGCAAATATGTGCAATTCATTAATTTAACAATGCATACAACTTTATATATCACACATCCAGAAATCCCAATATCAATTACAGGAAAATATGATAGTTATTTATAAACCATGAAGACTAGTACTTCTGATATGGAATATAGAAAGATCTTTTTGTGATGATCGACCTATACAACATACGGTATCATTGGCATGGTGCCATGATCTCCACCAACCTTTAGTTCAATAAAACATGGCAAACAAAAAAAATCCCCAAAACAATAAAAGCTGGTAACTTTAATTATTCTCGCAAGTAGTTATTAACCAACTAACTTAAACATTTCTTTCACTTTTGCCAACTAACTTTTTCAAACACATTGCTCAAATAACTTATGAAATTGGGAAATAAAAAACTCGCTATTTAAATTTTAAACTGATGTTAGATGTTCTAATGGATATGCTGCCGACATGATCTATTTTATTTCTTTTTTGTTAAAATGGACAAGTGGGACCAACAAAATGCTGATTTTCCCAAACAGTGAAAATATCTGTTTTCTCATATCCATGGATTCGCATCTTTCTCTATCACTCTTAACCCTATCTTCCATGTTTACTCAATCATCTGTCACAGCCCCTCCTCCACTGCGTACACACTCCCTCACTCTCCAATTTAGAAACCACCACCATCTACTTCAACCATGAAAGGCGATATAACCACGCCTAGGCATCACCTTCACCACCATCAAAAGGAAGGTTCTCAAGGAAATTTACTACCCAGAGGAGTTGATGAGACAGACCTGACAAAAATTACACACCTGTCCAACAATAACTGAGAGAGAGATTTTATCTAATACTTACCTCCTGCAAGGTTTATGCGAAGTAATTTGCTAAGCCTTCGTGTCGCTGCCAGGAAAAATGTGAGATTATCAGGAAATATATAGAACTCTATAAAAATAACTTAGGATAAAAAGAAGAAAGCTAAAAAGAACAACAGCACCTACAACACAGTATATTACACTGCATGGGCTACATTGGTTACCAAAATACAAGTTGCTGGACAACATGTACTACGTATACACTTGAAAATGTGCAATAACTGACTGTCTAGAGACTGAACATGCATTTTCAAGTATTCAATGCCCTAGATGTTAGCTTTGCACCAAGCAATGTCTTTATGGCCTTACAAAAAAAGAAGTACACTAGCATTACTTCATACTGCATTTGCAGCACTGCAAGCAATCAATAACTTACTAAAAATCATATAGTAAAGTGTGTGTTGATATAAAATCCATGAAAGCAATCAATTTGTCAATAAAAACAAACTGACTCAAAAACAACTATCAAATCTTCACAACTGATCCATCTTGTCTTCAAAGGACCTATTAATTTACTTTCACAAGAGAATCCATCACAAACAAGAAGTGCTCAACTTTGATGAATCCACTACATAAAATGTGAGACTATAAACACCAGAGAGTCCACAAGAGGGTTTAGATTTACAATGAGTGCAAAGAAGTACCTAACCACACAACACCGCCAGCTCCACCAGCACCAACAGAAAAATCCCTGACCGCATGTGCCTTGCATGCCATAAGTACATTTACTTCTTGACTTGTCAACTTCACCTTCCAAGAATATCATAAGTATTAAAAACACGCTTAAAAAGAAAAAGTATAGAGAAAAATATAAATATTACTCCTTCAGTTTCACAAAAAGAGGCCAACTTGCAAACTTGACTAATATTAAGGATGTATTTTTGTTACATGGTTACCCCTAAAAAATAAAACTCCTGATGTTCCACAAAAAGAATCCCGTTTGTACAATTTATAAACTTTTAACTACATATGTTTTTCTATGTTTATCCTGGTGTTTAATTAAATAGTGGTGACATGATAGTGAAAATGTAATGTTAAACATAAGGATATTGTGTCATTTATATAAACAAAAAGAAGATTTTTTTTCATGGAACAATTTTTTTTGCAGATGGAACTTTTTTGTGGAACGGAGGAGGGAGTAAGTTATTAATTAAGTCATGGTGATTGAAAATGAATTATGATGGAAACTTGAGAGCATTGTGTCTTATTATACTTCTACCAATAAAAAGAGGACTCTTTTTGTAAAACTAAAAAGTTTGGCAAATGAGACTTTTTCTGTAGAACACAAGGAGCAACAAACAAATATTGTATAGACTCAAAAGACTCTAAATGCCAATGCCAGCTGAAATTCTTATAGAAATCACCTACAATTTTATTTAAAAGAAAAAAAATAGTTCCTAAGATTATAAATTTCTCAGTTCATTCCTCGGATCGTGGGACAGGTTTTTTTGCTGAATTAACAAGGTGATGAAGACATTAAATAGTAAAAAATACTAGGGCTTGTAAGTGAAATTCCATAAACATTTTCCAATTTAACGAACCTATTAAACCGATCAAAATGCACATTTCCAACTGATCATGCATCATACATATATATATATATATATACAGAAAAAATAAACGAGAAAAACATAAAAAGGTACCTTTTTGGAACGAAGAACTTGTTCAAGTTCGAATAGAGCCTCCCCCATTTCGTTAAGTGGCACCCAGCTATGGAAATAGTATCAATTCTTTCGATGGAGGAGCCAGCAGAGATAGGTCTGGAATTCCGGTCTCGACCAGTGGGATTGGGTACCCGAATCGTCTGGTTGAACGAAACGGGTAGTTAATTTTTTTAAGGACTTATTTACGATGATATGTACACCAAATTTTATAAAAAAAATAAGTTTGCAACCCCAACTTTTAAAACGTACCACATTGCACCCTAAACATAAAAGTAGGTTCTTAAATGCACCCTCCTCAATCCACTTAACTAGTCAAAAGTCTCCCAAAACTCATTTTATCATCATCTTCCCTCACCCATATTTAAAACCACGAATCATATTCATACTCAAAACCACTGATGTAGTTGTGGCCGCCACAATCCACTTGTTTTTCATAACGTTTACTCATTGTACTAAATTTAAATTTTCTTTTAATTTATTGATTTTATACAATTTTGCAAACCGATAAAAAGTATAAATAAACATATATTTTAAATTTTAGAAACTTGTTACCCTACTTGTAGTCCTTTTCGCTCTCTTTTGTGCAAATGAATTGAGTTTTATTGCAATTATCATGAGTTTTACCAAGAACGATTGAAATTCGAATCATAACATCATTCCATGCATATCTTTTAAAATTCTACAAACGTGAAATAGACAAAAAATAAAAAAAAGTCTATAACTTCAAATAAAAAGAGTCTCTATTACTTCCGGATCGGAAAATTTTGTTCCAAAGAAGTATTTTACGTCATAGATTCAGGAAATAGGCAGCATCATTGTCATGGGCCTCATGCCATCTTTTGCTGTCGAGAAAGTGAGATTGCTGAAATAATAATAATATCAAGTTGTCGTTGATTGGTTGAGTTTCATAATTCTAATGACAAATCATGTTTACTTATTTATCATTGTTCTTTACCAGTCGTGACATGAAATACAAAAATGGGATAAAATCAATGAGTGAGGGGTCGATGGGGTCCACATTTTAATTTTTTTCACCTGAGTTGAAAATGATTTTAAGTAATCAACTGGTCCGGTTAAGAGTATGATTCTGATGTTCCATTTTCTACCCCTACACTTTAATTAATATACAAGTGTTACCCTTTTCAACTTTTCCTTGTCATCCAAGTCTTCAAATACACTTCTGTTCCACTGAATTTCAATTTTTTTTTTTACATTTATAAAAATGTGAATATCACATAATTAAGATACCTTATTGAAAATAGTTTGGTCCCTATATATATAATGTGAAAATATTAATATATAAAAAATAAAAGGTCAAATAAGAATCCCATTCAATTTTCGGAGTGATGGAGAATAACAATTTATGGAATTTGTTATATTCTATATATACACATCTGGAAGTGCATGTAGATTGTAGAAATCTTCTCCAATTTCTGGAGTTTTAGAAATAAATTTTGTTACTGGAAAAAGGATTATTTATTATAAATTTAGAGAATAATGTATATGCAAAAGTAACCCATGCACTAATTAAACAAACTTTTTTTTTCTTTTTTTCAATTGAAGCACTTAATTCATTTATTCCTTGAACACACTTTCAAGCTAAGAAATGATTAAAACATCTGTATACTAAACTATAGAAGAGGAGAAGGTAGAGAATTAAGATTCCATTAATTCTGTATACAAAACAAGTTGCATGAGAGCCAAAAAAGGCTCTTCAATCAATCAGCTTAAATATTTAAACCAATTAAATATTGATATTGATTAATTAGGCCATCCCCAAATTTTTTCTAGCTAGTAATAAGAAAAGGAAGAATCATCCCCTACTTGTGATGTGCTAGCGGATCTCGAATACTTCTTTGAAGAACCAGGTGATGCCGAGGACACATCGGACCGTCGCCTTAGCATCTGCCTCATCCCGTCGGCAACTCGATTGGCCGGATTGGATTTATATTTACCACAAAATGACATGTGAGCCTTGATAGCTTCTTCAACACCAAATGGCTTATTATTATGCCCTCTGCATACTTCATCTCTAACTGCTTCTGAGCACAATCCACATAGCCATTTTCCTTGAAATTTTGACTTAACTTCACTAATATAATCTTGGGTGCAGTCTTCTTGCAATCCACAACACTCGCACTTGACCAATTCAATGTCCATGGTTTTTTGTTTTTGGAAGCTAAATTTGGTTTGGCAAGAAAATGAACATTTTCTTTTTAGGCTATAGTGTGCATGTTTATTGAGAGAATTAAGAGGGAGGGAGGGAACATGAGAGGGAAAGAGAGGTGTTTATAGTAGGGAAATATGCCATAATTTCCTCCATGTTCTAAGGGGACATGGGACCCCGATTGGTATTTAAAAAAATTCAAATGATTAAATGAGGGGTTAGTGAATGAATAGAGAGGGTTCTCTACTTGCTTTTGGCATTTTCTTTTAGACTTGTTAGTTGTAAATTTTCAATTTTGATCGTTATTTCCCATATGGATTGAATTGGCTTGGGATTTACACATGGTATGTTTTATGGGCAATATATGATCTAAGCATGTGTTCACCTATTCATACTATAGGATTATTAAGTTAAATAAATATAAATTCAACATCACAACCTTCCCTCATTGACCAGTTGGCATCCTCTACAGTCAATACATGTGGATTGTAGATAAGTTCTTGTTATGAAAATGATTTTCCCTTCCCTTGCGGAAATACAATCATCATTGCAATATATTTTATTTTCTATATATTATAAAGGGTAAAGAAAATGGACTATTATACTTTTTGAAATTGTGTAACTACTAAAAGCCAGACTATTTTTGTTAGCTTTTCATCAGTAAAAGGTATCTTTGATTGATGTAACTACTAAAATACTTTTTACCCAATTTATGTCCAAAAAATGTTAAATTTTCATTTTAACTTTTTTTCATTTTATATCCAAAAAAATGTTAAATGTTGTTGAGCATGAGTGAAAGGGTTAATCGTCCCGGACCTCCGATCAGAGAGGGTCAAATTTTTTTTTATATATATACTATATATATATGTGTGTGTGTGATTTTGCCAAGAAAAATAAAGTCACTCACTGAAATTTTCTAGAGTTTGTAAAAGTTTTGGATTGTTTTTCTAATGTTTCAATTGTTTATTGGATATTACCAACTATTCCCGTGACAATGACATTTTAGCAATTTTTCAAAATTGAAATTGTTAAAAAATTATATGCAGTCGACTTGAGTATAATAAACATGCAAAAGTATAAGAGTAAAAAATGTTAAATGAGTTAAAATTTATAATAACTAAATAATGTGTAATCGATTTTAATAACTTCTATTATTATTAAGTTGTTTAATGCATATCTTTTACATACATAACTTGATTTTGAACATTTAATTGAAGATTTAGCTAAGATCTAAAAAAAAAATACTTTTTTTCATTTTATGTTCAAGTAAATGTTGTTGATCTTTCAACCTGAATATATTATACTCATATATATTTATATATATATATATATATATTGAACTTCTCATTTATTTTGTTGTAGAGAAATTAGAAAATTTCTCATATATTTTAGGAAATTTTAAATCCATAACAACTTTTTTTGTTATTACCACAACAAAAGTTAAAAAAATTATTTGTAGATGATAAATGAAATTAATGAAAACCGCCGCTATAGGATCTATATCTATAGCAATATTTTTTGTAATATTTTTGTTAAAATAATATTTTTTGTTATGGATTTAACGATTTTTCTATTTTTATTGTAGATTTAACTATTATGTTTTAAAATATATTCTTCCAAAAACTTCTCATATTTTTTTTGAATATAACTTGTACTTTTTATTTATTTATTTTTATTTTTATTGGTAAAGATAATATTTCGAAAATGACATTATTTTCATTTTTCGCCAAGAGTTACCAAAATTTTAAGAACGGCTCCTAGGTTTCCCAATTTTTTGTTTTTCTATGTTCATACGCAAAATAATGAACTTGTGTTAACATCGGACAATCAATTGTTTTCGAAAGTCTAGATTTCATATTTAGGGTTACCTTCGCTTTCATATTGCATTGGTTGTTCATCACATTCATGTTGACTTGATTTAGCATGACAGTCCCAGCATGACACCTATTAGTTTAATTTGCTTCATCAACTAAATATCTTCCTTTAAAATTTATTAGCATTCTATTAATAATCACTTTGTCCCTTAAAAACTGGCTTAGTTTGATTTCTTGGGTCAAATTAATCATTAAGAATTAAGCATATTTATTTATATTTTCCAACCTATAAAATTAGATATGATAGTAAATTAAACATAATTTCTTATGATTATTTACAATAAAGTAGTATAAATTTTGATTATAAATAAGATTAATTTAACTGGAAAAGTCAAACTAAACCAATTTTTACATAACAGAAAGAGTATATGTGATTTAAAACACTCGTATTGTATATATTAATTTCTTGGTTAGTTGCGATTATCGCAATATTTGACACCTAATTAACAATTAGGCTTCAAATCTTAAATAAGCAGCATTAATTTAATTTAATGCAAGCTTCTAAGAATCGCAAATTAAACTCTTAGGAGACAAATTGGATGGACACTAATAATTCATATTATGGGTGGTCAGGAAGAAGATTTAATTGTCAAGACGTAGATTTTTGAGCTTCATTGTTGCTCTCTTTGCCCAACTGTATACTCACTTTTTAAATCTCGTTTTAGAGAAATATTTTTGTTTCTTTATATTTGTCGTTTGAGAATTTTAATTAAGTATTAATTATTTAGTTTTCAATATTACCCCAAGTATTAAATATAACTTTAGTTCTCTTACTATTGTCAGCTCAATAAATAACAGCTTCTTTTTTCAATACAAGGACAATATAGGTAATTGATATTATATTTAATATTATACAATTATTTTCTTAATACTTGGGCGTGCAACTCTAAAACGATACTCCCTCTGTTCCTTAATATAAGTCGTTTTAAAGAATTGTTTTTGTTTCTTAATATAAGTTGTTTGAGAATTTCAAGTGCTTAATTTCCAACATTACCCCAAGTAATAAATATAACTTTGATTCTCTCACTATTTTTTGTTAAATAAATAACACTCTTTTTTTAATATAAGAGTAATATAAATAATTGATATTATATTAATGTTATACAATTATTTTTTTAATATTTATGTATAACTCTAAAACGATTTATTTTAAAGAACGGAGGGAATAATATATATTAAGGGAGGTAGGGAGCCATCATTAAGAGAGCAGACAACAATTAAAGGGAGCAATGACATTCTCATTAAATATAACCCCACCTGACTACACATATCTGTGGGCAACATATGAATTAAATAGTAAGGAAAGGAAAAAATGGGGTTGAATTAATTGAGCCAAGCAATAGCAGGAGGAGTCCATGAAAAGGGGTCAGTGCAGGATTCAATCAGCTTGGTAATCTTGACTGGGTTATTACTAAAATAAAAATATGAGCCACTCAATTATGATTCTAGGGCATTATGGTTGTTTGGGAATCTAATAAAATTAATTTGTTATTGGTTCACATAGAAATCAATACTTTCTTCTACAAGCAGACACCCTTTTGAACTCCAACCACTCTAGAACCAACAATATATCCAAATTAATCACACACACACACACTAGCCTAATTTACAACTGGCAAGGTTTTGAAGTTTGCCAAACAGGCCCTTGACACATCATCATTAGGATTTTTCATTAAATCTAGTATTATGAAGAGTATTCACTTTCAAAAACTCTACGTGGACATGGAAATTGGACATGAAAGTTAGACACGAGTGTATTTGAATTTTACTTTTTTGTATTTTGACCTTCAATGGTGGGTAAAAATACAAATAGGTAAAATTCAAATACACTCATGTCCACTTTTTATGTCCACCTTTAAAATTAATTTTATTAATTTTACGTATATACATACCCCTCTCCCTCTCTATACATATATATAAGGGGGTGTATAATCTTATTTGTAAACTGTAATCATGTCATAAAAGAATATCAATCTCATGTACATGATAAATTTCGCATTTGTAATTCGACTTAAAATTTATCGCAATACATAACCGTACTCATAGAAATCATACCCTATTTGGAAAACCCTAGTCAGGGATACCAAGAAGTTGTCTTCCTACATGAGAGGTCTAGAATAGCAAAGGCTAGTGTTGTCTTTCAAGAAGGGAAGTGTTGACTCCAAGCTTGCAAATAGTTGGCCCCCCAGACAAGGTATGGCCTAGCATGTGGGGTTGCTTAGCTTATAGCCATCCCATATACAAAGTTCTTGACCACAAATACAATACATTTTTGTACTCATCTACTTTAGCCTCAGAACATGTGAATTCTTGTCTAGTAGGCCGCAAGCAGTTTCAGTGGCCGCAAAACCACTCTTATCAAGTTAGTATTAAGTGTAGTTTGGAGGATCCGGTTAGTATGAAGTTATTTTTTTTGAAGCGTTATATTAATCATTGTAATAAGAATCTTGACACATATACAACCTCCTCTCAACGAATTAAATTACCATCAAAATAAAAAAAGCATAATAGGTGGTAGCAAAAAAATTTAAAATCTTGGGTGGGCCACCCCTGCAAATACCCCAGTCCCCAGAAGGCCAGAATAGTGATATTAACAACAGGATTAATGGGCTACAAAGTGGGGGAATTGTCCACCTAAATCAAACCTCACTTTTAATATACTTTACTATCTACTTTACCCGACACTTGATTGAACTTCTTGATTTATGTTATCAGAATTCAGAGTGTAGGCATACACAGAACAGAAAATTAATCCATTTTCTTGAAATAGAAGCATTTGATTAACAACTTTACTGTGCAACTAACAAACTGATAAATATAAATATCCCACAACAAATAAAGACGTCGAATCTACAATTAATTATATACAAGTATGGCTATTGAGAGCAACAGACTTGGCTATTGTAGGAAAATATAAATCTAAATCATTAATCTGATTTAATGAAAACTTTAATTCTATTAAATTCGAAAAATACGAAATGAGGCTCATTTCGTTAATAATAAGATCCAAATCGAGCATTAAAAATAGTTCAATAAAAATACGAAGTAGAATCTTTAGATGTTTTATACTCTTTAGTACTTATCGCTTAAGATTAAACTACTCGAATTTTAATTGTGATTCGATATCTACTTATTAATATATATTCGATTTAGATGTTTGATACATTCTCTTATAATATATACAAATTTAAATTAAATTAGGATAATTAGTTATTATTTTGTTTTGTTTTTTAATTTTAATTGTGATTTTATATTTGTAAAGTGTAATAATAAATATATTTTTTTATTTTTAAGTAAAATAACAAATTCAATTTATAATTATATTTATTATAAAACTAGATTATTATGTGAAGACTCACTTTTAATAAACTTTAATTTGAAGCTTTCATGACACTTCATTGAACTTTGAATAAATATTCAGAATCAGAGTTTGATCGAATTCGAAAAATAAATATTCGGGATTGAAACACATTTTCTTGAATCTGAAGTAGGATTTTTAAATATAATTGAATTTGAAACTGAATTCGAATACAAATTTATCATTTCGAATCAATTCATCGAATCAACTTTTAATTATATCAAGTTGGCTATTGTTTTTAACAGACTTAACTGTAGGCGCTTGAAGCACCAAGGGCTTTGCCCTTCAATGGCTTGTTCGTTATGGTGCATTGGGAAAATGCATTTGAGCGGCTTTTAAGCTCGATCCCATAAAAAATGTTTGGGACTTAAAAGTTGTGTTTTTGAGTTAAAACAATTGTGTTAGAAACCGAACAGATACCAAATGTTTGATAGGTAAGCCACTTGAGCAAAAGGATAAAAAGATTAAAAATAATAAACCTGACTCCGCAAATTCTTAATATTTTAAACTTCATCTAGAGATTCTTTTTTTGGCATTATCTTGTGTTTTTAGTAATGGGGTTTAGCTAACCACATCCTATTATCTAATATTTTGCTTCTAATCTTCTTATCCATTGTTTAGTGTACTTTCAATTATTTCTCACATGGAGTCTTGTTTTATTTTTTCTACTCCATTATCATTAGAAACTAAAGTTAAAAACTTAATGGGGGTTGGAGAGTTTATATTCAATGTCTGTCCTTCACATGGCATTCCACATGGACTCCATTGTTTTACCTTCCAACCATGGATTCTTCTCTCTCCCCACACAACCACTCCCTCACTTCTAGTACAACCAATAATCTAAAACCTTCATTTCAACATGAATATATTAGTAAAAAAGAATTAACAAGTTGTTGTAGTACTCATTGCTAGATTTTTGCAATTTTTGCCAAAAGCTCATTTCTCTTATCATCATAACCACTGATTAATTATATCACCAAGAAAGTTGAGCCAAACTTAACAACCAAGAGCTTGGCTATAGATCAGACTCGACTCAAAAGGACACACTATTCAATGAGTGTATCTATAGCTAATCTTGGCTATAACAAGCCACATATTCCTTTTCTCATATACATACGTATATGTGAGTATTAAGCTTTTCTATCGTATATGAAGTCCCAAGTTCACACTATCCAATAATTCCCACCAATTCTGCCAAGCCAAGAACAGAAGATATTCCTTCTACACATCAGTCTAAAAGGAAGAATAGTATTACTACTTTTTTCCTAACAATTAATCAGCAGAATATTAGATTTTTTAAATAATTGGATACATATACAAAAACAGGGTCTGTACAACCATGTAGAAGAAAAAATTTGAAATGTCCAATTATCCGATCCAATAAAACTGTCCCCCTAGACTTATTCTTTAAACGGTAGTAAATTTCTAGTATTTTTAACATGTGGGGTAGGTTTTACAAGTACTTTATATATATATACACATACATAGAGGATCTCCAACGGACACTTAAAAATCCATCTCCCCCCTTCCCCATATCCATATGACAGCTTTTGGGATGTTGGCCTGGTTGCCTAAAACAATGAAGGATCCAAATAAATTATCCAAACTTTAATGAAGAGAAACAAGTCTATTTGCATGGATAGGGAGAGGGGGAGAGAGAAAGGGGTCAATGAAAACAACAATTCCATTTCCATTTCCATTTCAAACTTGATCAAAAAAGTGACGATAACATTATATTTCAGACCCAAGAAATGTAAATTAAACTAACAGCACATTTCAATCCAAAAAACAAAAGCAAATTTGTCTTTAGAAATTCAGATGATGTTCAGTAGGCATCAATAAGTGACGAGTCTTTTTCGTTTTTCTTCTGATTCATGTTTGTATTGTTTGTTAACTTTTAAAAACTGAGATTGACAAGAAATCTCTAAGAAACACATGAAACCTAATAAGTTATCATTAAGAAAAGCAAAATTGCCTATTGCAACAAAATAAAATTTGGAATTAAATCATTTTTTTCTTCTTGAAGCGTTAAATCCCCACACAGGGAGTAAGGAGGAACCAACTTGGGTGCAATTAGATCCCACAGTATACACAACCATTTTTCATTTCTATATTAATAAACAAGACTTCAAAAGAGGCTTCTTTTAGTATTTCCACGTCTGCAAACACAGATCTCACTACTTTTTGAGATATATTCCTGCTACAAAGTTCCCAACAACAAATTAACGTACAGTGTGGAAAGCATAAAGCACATAACTATCAACAAAGGAACAAAAAAAACACCAAAATTGTATGTATTCAATTTCTTCAATGTGTATGTAATTTTAGAAGTGACGCCCACCACCTAGTCATAACATTTTCTACCTATAGGACAGCACCCGACTCTTGTACAATTACATTGTGTAATCAAATACAAAACAGCTTCATTATTTGAATTGTGGGATTGATATTCACAACAGTGAGACTCTCTCTAAGGTGGTGTTATTTTGGAAGGCTATAGCTGAAATTCTATGCTACTTATCCTCTTTTTTATCTCATCCATGGTCGTTCAAAAACCTGTCTTTCGCACTATCAGAAGGACTGCTCAAGGATATGCATATTACTTAGATTTGGTTGCCGTCAGGAACCACTATTCAGTTGGTCTTTATCTCAATATTATCAGTCTCCTTTGAATTGGTATCAGAGTCATCACGAGGAAGGAGACCAAGTAGTGGTAAAGGTAACAAGGAGCTCAGATTGCATAGAATTATCAGAAGGGCCAAGTTGTCAAACCTGTCCTTAGTGATACCAAAGAGCTGGGTAAGACCAGCACCAATCAGACCCCCAATGACACTCCCTCCATTGGATACAGACATAAGAGTCGCAAAAAGTGTTGCTTCCATTCCCTCTGGGCATAATCTTGCTGCTAACACAAGAACGGGCATAAAAGAGGCCTGCAATAGAACCACTAATTAGTCATGCAACAGAATCGGCAGAGGGGCTGTACCTAAAACAACTAAGTAGAAACCAGAACAGTGACGCTCAGTGTAGAAATACATTACTTGACCAAGAACTGTTAGAATCATAGAGTCCCCAATTGCAAACCACTCGTCGCTTATACCAAACTGGCGATTTAATCCGGTAACGAGAAAAACCTACAATAAAAACATGCAAGTTCCACTGACAAGAAAATTAAGAGAATTTTCAACTAAAAGGTGAAACTTAAAATAACACAAACCTGAGTCATCCCAAGAACTGTGCCAAAGATAGTCGTTACAAGAAATATTTTCCGCAATGGAACATTTTTCAGGAAACCATTATATAGTCCAACACCCAGAAGTGAAGCCACTGAAGTCACAAGCTTAACACGTCCTAGAAATTCTGGGTTGAAGCCAAGTTTATTTGTGCTGAAAGCAAATCATCATTTGTCATGGATTGCGTTATATTGTAATAACATATACAAAAGAGTTTCCAAATGACCACAAATCATGCTGCAGAATGCGAAAGGCAAAGATATGCAAAAGTAAGGGTGAAACATACCTGAAGTAAAACATGGCAGACTCCGAATGTGGTGTTGCCTGCCACAGGAAGATAAATAACGTGGGAAGAAATACGTTTCGCTGCCTGACAGCATCCCACAACTGAACAATGCTGTCTTTCGAGCTAGCAAGAAAGCCTGGATTGGTCAAAGTTCTATTCTGTCCCCTTGCTGGGGCAGCCACGGGTTGCTCTTTGACAAGTACTGCAACTGCTGATGTTAGCAATGGAAGTAGTGCTGGAACACCAAAGACAAACCTGCAATACTAAAGCTTTCATAAGAAATTGCAGGCCAAAACGATCACTGTTCTAAGAAATTAAAGTCAAAGAAAACCACCTAACATACCTGACACCATAAGCATCCACCAGTGACCCACTAAAGTAGGCACTCATGATCCCACCAAAAGCTGAAGAACCCCAACATAATGACTGGAGAGATCCTGACATACTTTGCGACTCACCACGAGCCCTCTCTACAACCATAGAATCTACGACCTATACCATGATTAATTTTCCATAGAAATGAACACAAGTAAAATAAAACAACCATAGAACCTACGACTTATGTATAACCATGATTCAGTTTCCATCAGAAAATTTTACAAATGAATCACAAGTAAAGTAAAACTACAACACTTCAGAGGGCACAAAAGAATAAGTGCACTTTTCATTATAGGCTTAAATTTTAAATTAGAGACAAATTGTTGATATCAGTATTATTTGTATTTGAGAAAAAGGTTATCTTGCTGAAACCATTAGTTTACAATCCTAGCTGGTCCATGTATATATTTATACAAGTATAAGAGATCATATACCGTCACATAGAGACCTATAACAAGTATTCATGGCATACGTGGATCATGTATGCACACACGAGTCTTTGACTCTACTGGTGTAGGTTAGGATGAGTGCAAGGAATCCATGAAGTCTCTCTCCTCTCCTCTCCTCTCCTCTCCTCCTAATCATGGAGAAATGTTATTTTACATCCCCCAACTAAGCAACTCCCATCTATTTCGTTCCCACACATTTAGTAAACATCTAAGGACCAAATACCATCACCACACATTGCACCATAACATACTTTCTATATCTAACTTCTACTTAAAAAAAAGTCATACTTTATGAACTTTAAATTCCGTTTTATAGGTGATATTCCAAATAAAATTTAGGTTACGCTTCTTATATCACATAAATGGTAAGTATCTTTCATTGACTATATTGGCTTTTTGGCGACATTATGTGCTTTTCTTTTGAAAGGAAGAAAAAAAATTCAACAAAAAAAGAAAAGACTTGCATATAACATTGTTTGTGTTATATTTTGTCTTCGAATAAACAGGTCAAATGTATTTTTGGTCACTAAACTGAAGCCATTTTTACAAATTCATCACTCTAGTGGAAAAGCAACAAGTTAAGTCACTGAACTCTCATTGGTTTACAAAAAATATAAGCAAGGAACCATGACAAAGAGCCAAAGTTCAACAGCAGGGAAACCTCCAATAAGTGAGGAAACACTTACAACCACTGTTATTTTGCTCTCCAAGTAGAGAGAGGGAGAGACAGATGCTGGTCTGTTAGGTGTAAAGACACGGCTTATTGCATATTAACTACATAACTAGGAGATTTAAGATCCAAAAAAGTACAGTGAAATTTGAAAATCCTTCACGTGAGTAGGTTCAATGGCCCCAACATTGGAAACCTAAGATATGGTAAATGCATTATCACTGCTTTGAAAACATCACCAAAACAACTTTATTTATGTACAAATTTAGGTCCAATATACAAAATGTTGGAAAAAAATAAACAATATATAAATATTAAAAAAAAAAACCAGAAACCCATACAAGTTAGTACACATTTTTTTAACTCAAAATTTGAAAAAGTGAAAACAAAACAATTGATAAATTATCACTAAATTAATGTCCAAGACAATCCATAATGTAACAAAACACACATTAAAAACAGAAAACTGAGATAAATAGTTGCAGGACAAGTAGTAAATCGATATCCTAAACCAATCTGTATTGCAATTTGCATAATTTACCATATCAACATCAAACTTAGTATACATATCTAACTGAACTACAATACGTGTCATCTCAAAATCAAAGAATATAAATCTATCTAATAAAATACAAATGATTTTGAATTTCCCGCTCACTCAATAAATCATCTGGGCCGTTCAAAGTTTGAGATAAATCTCACAAAACTTATATACATATCTGACTAGAACTACAATACGGGACCCAAAGTAGTATATACATATCATAGAACAGTGGATACTTACAACAGCTGAGAAGGCAACATAAAGAGATCCAATGAGTATGGAGAAAGCGGCACCATACTTCCCGTCAACAAAGGTGGCCATCAAACTCCATGAAAGGGCTCCAAGAAGTCCAGATAAAATGAGGTATGACCTTCGCCGATATCCAAAAAGTGGGACTGAATCACTAAAATGGTAAAAACATTATTAAAGAGAGTTATGAGTTGAGGTCAATATGTAAAGAGAGAGAGTAATGAATAGAAAATTAATATGCACCTGATAAACCCATACAAAGGCTTGATAAGCCATGGTAATGATGAGAAACCGGATATCACAGCTGTCTAGTCAAGCAGATATAACTTCTTCAGTGCGCATTTATATTAATCAGGACAATCAACGAATGCAAAATAAGAACTTGAATTCATACACAAAAGATAACAGTATAATTATCAATTAGAATGAATTACAATCCAAAGCAGGTTTGCATGTTCAACGAGATAAACACAGTGGAATAAAAAGACAGGAAGACAGACAATGACGTACAGGTGAACATTCACAAACTACATTCTTTAAAATCTCTAAGAAGATACATACCTCTGCAGGATCTAGATGCAGATCATCTTTCAAGTAAAAGCTAACAGCAAGCCTGGAGAGGCCTAAGACACCTTGGACAAAATACACCATAGCAACCGCAATGTTATCTGGGGTCAAGTCCACACCAAAGCATCTAACAGCACTGACAGGATGTATTTTCTTGTGTGGAGCAGTTTTACTGGTGGAGCATGTCTCCGTTTCTACATTTTCTGTCACTAAATGATTTGAATCACCTTTTCCTGCAATTGGTTCAGGAAAAAAATATATTATGCGAGAGAGACATTATACTTCTAAACCTAAAAGATACATATACAATATTATACACACATCCTTTTAACATTTTGTTGAAAGCCATTACCCAATTTTGTCCTTTAGCATGTTTGTAACATACAACTGATTGCTCTCAAAGGAATGTTCAACTATTACATCTCACCAGGATGAATGTGGGGGTGTGACCAGCAGGGCCATGAACACCAAAAGCCGAAAGCTTTAGATACTTTTTCTTATTACAGTACCACCAGACCTTTAACATTTAATAGATAGCCTTCAAAAGCAGAGACTTTGTGAACACTTGCTTAGCTTCAATTCTTGCCCGTTTCTAATCTTTAGTAAATGGATTTTCAACCTTTCTTCTAACTATTTAAATTTTATACTTCCAATAATTATAGCTTGGGTTGGACTATTTTATTTACTTTTAATTCCTCATCCTACTTCCCAAATGCCTGTGTTATTTGAAATATATAAATTATAGATACATGTTGGCCATTAGAAATTTGAAGTCCAGAAATAATAACAATATTTACAACAAATATAGACATATACACATCTAAGTTCTCCATTATAAATGTAAAGCTGATGTACAAATTGTATACGAATCTTACGAATTCTAGAATCTAGAAAGGGTTCATCTTCCGAATCCCGTCGATAGGACGGCGCTGGCATGGAAACACTGACGGACTGTCGTTTTCCGGCGGCGTCCGAGGTGATTTCTGCCGTCGGTTTGTTCTGCGGGCGCCGGCGACGAGCCTGATATGTCTCCGTCGGATCTGGGAGAGGACAGGAGAGAGGGAGAAGAAAGACAAATTTGAGTTTTGCGAGGGTAGAATTGAGATAGAAAGTGAGGTCCTTGTTGCCATTATTTAAGTAATTGTTTTTTTCCAAGGCATACCTCCAGCAATTTTTAAAGGAGATGGCTTTCTTAAATGTCGAAATTATCCTGAACAATCCTTGCCAAGCTTTAATAATTTTTATCCCTCTAGGATTTAAACTTCTTCTTTTATTTTTAAACTTCTTCTTTCGGAAAAAATTGGAAGGAAGAACATACACAGACAGACTCCTAAGATTGGAAAAAATTGAGCAGTATATTGCAGTATATTGTACATACAAAATACTTGTTTCTAAACAAAGATTGGATTTTGGTTATGAAATCCTTAATGGTATTGACCGACCGGTCTCTCGCTTTCTTGCAACACACACTCTTACACTCTGTTTCTGAATTTTGAACAGAAAAGAAAATAATAGAAAACTTAAATTAAAACAGAAAAGAATAGAATAGAAAACTTGAAGTTTTTCTTTGTTGTTTCTGAGTTTATGAGTTTTTAATAGAAAATGATAGAAAATTTACTTGTCAAACTAATTAATAAACCTTTTTTCAACTTGGATTCCTTTCATGGGTGAACACACTCAAAATTTAGTCAGTTTTGACATATTAAATATAAAAAGGTGGCCTACACAATTTGTTCAACAAACTGGTGAACCATGGTCGAGAAAAGATACTGCGTCATAAAATCTGTTATTCTGCTATCCCCGCCATGTTTATAGCATTTGGAGTTGGTGGGTGTAAATCTTGTACAAGGTCCATGAATATTGACATTATGATACGATTTTAGCTAAACCTGCAGCAACTTTCCCCAATATTTCTTTCACAAGTCTATATTTATATCAAAAACTTTTGTAGTTATGCCCTTCACATTTGTTGACAATATCCAAGAACTGCCTCAATTTAACTACTGATCATTTTCTCGCATTAGGAAGGGTAACACCATTTCACTAGATGACTCAAATGTGAGAGAATAGAATACTGCCAACATATGGATTAAAGGAGCTGTTAACGCTAAGATCTTTTCCAACGTCTCAATCACGTAAGACGTCCTGATCCTGCACAGTAAACACGATAAACACCACAAGCTTGACGCAGCGGTAGGATCACGGGATAATAACTTTCGCGCGTGAGAGTCGAGATACGTGTTCACAAGGTTAAAAATGGAGGATGTAATGTCTAGTATATTGAGAGAGATAATAATCCTCAGTGGTGTGTATGGGTGAATGTGAATGTGAACGTGTATGAGAACGTCACTGTTTGTGAAGACTTGGTTGATAGGTGATCTCTCTTTGTCCGGGGTTCTGCATGCCACCCACCCACTACCTCGACATATGATTTCGTGATCGATGGGGTCCTACCGCCTTCATAGCCTACTTCACTACTTTTTGTCATCATTTATTTATCTGCGTACGTAACTATAATCCCATCCACATAATGTATGGCAGAGTGTCTTGGTCATACCAATCACTTTTCATCATTCTGAGTCAAAGTAATAGATATTAAAAAATATATGATGGGCCATCCAATCGACCCGATCCGATCTTGTAAGGACTTAATGAAATAAGGTAATGACTAAGCCTCAATATCATCAACACCCTATAGTGAAGGCCGGCAATTACTAATCGAATAAGAGATAAATAGGCGTCAATTCGGTCCGATGAGAGAAATATCACGGCCCGTGGGGCCTTTCTTCACATATGGGTTTAAGGAGTCCGTCCTCTAGAGTGGAACCTTATTCAATGTTCCCGACTTTGTTAGCTTATCTTAAATAGTTAGTAGTTGTGGGTTGCACTAGGCAGGGTCCCCATACTTGTCTCCTCATCTGCAGCACGTTTACACATAAATAGGATAAGTTCTGACGGCTTTAGGGGTTCAAAGGACCGAACTTCAAAATGCTTCTGCACATGAACTCCTGAAGTTAGAATGAAGTTAAATTTGTCACATTGATTCCAAAACCCATGAGATGGTTCAAAATCCAATCCTCATTCTTGTTTTTTCTTACATAAAATGAGAGGTAGGTAATGTATTCCGGTAGGGCACATTGTGCCTACAACAAGCATATATATTTGAAGGTACTACCATCACACCTTCGAGTCCTAAGTTCGAGGATTCTCCGTGAGTAGCGTGTAGTCTGCAGAGTTGTCCACCTACCATCCATTTTGAGTGAGGATCAAACCTAAACTTTGAGCAAGGTAAACGACTCACTTACCACGAGACCAACGAATGGTTGGTAAATCCAATCCTACTTCAAGATTTATGTAAGGAATTGAATTAGGAGTTATTTGAAAGTTTTAACGCTTGACACAAACCAAACAAGCAGATCCTTGTGTCACGGCCTTAGATAATTCTAAGCTCCCGTGCGGCCTTAGACAGTGGTCTCCCTAGAAAATTGCCAAGTAAGCCTCTCACCAAGTCAACACCACAACAACTAGTAAGCTTGGAAAGGAACAAGAGAGCACTTTAAAGAAGGAATGCTTTATTACACAAGAAAGTTTTACACAAGGATACTTAGGAGAATGCTTTTGCTAGGATGGCCTTGAATTGGATTCCATTCCATTCGATGGTTTGGCCAAATGAGGTGGTTTTTTGACTAACTGAACCGGTACGGTACAAAACGAAACCGGTTCGACATGGGTACGAATAACTGATATATGCCAGGTTCCAGAAGCCATTTTGTATGTCCGGTATGTACCGGACTTAACAGCTTGTACCGATTAAGTGAATAAAGCCTTTTTATTTCCCTAATTGTAAGCAGTCGTGAAGAAATGGAAGCTCAGCAACCAACACAAACAATGAACAGCAACAACGAAGAAGAAAAAGAAGAAGATGAGGAGTTCTATGAGAAGATAGAGGCGCCCAAATTCGTAGACTTCACAATTTCCGACGACCCATTTTGCCCTGATGATCGTTACTGCTTCTGCACTTCTGCTTGCGTGTTGGACCTGTTGGTAATTTTTCATTCCTTCCCAAAATCATATCTTTGGGAGTGGTCAGGATGAAGTTCATTTTTGGGTAAGTTGGTCAATAGGGTGCTGACACCCAGACGAAGTTGTATGTGTGTCAGCAATCTATTGGCCAATTAACCAACTTATTAAAAAATAAACTTTATGCTAACCGGATCACATATCTTTATATAGTAATTATATTTTCTTTGAATTCTATTTTGTTGTAAAAGTTCACATCTTTATGTGTTGTATAGTAGTTATAAATATCGAATTTTGGGGTTTGTTTGTATTAAATCTTTACCTGTAGTTCACTTACGGGATGGAGTTTCGCAGGGATAGGTCAGCTCATAAGTTGTGGTTGTCTCAAAAGAATTACGTGAAGAAAGTGTTGGAGAGGTTTAAATTTTGTTGGAACTTGTGTTTCATAACTAAGAAAGCGGGATCGCCTCCACGCTTCGGTAGAGGATTACTGCGACGATACGATAGCGCCAGAGACGCCACAATGTGAATCTAAAAGCAATGTATGGCACGCCGGACGGAGCTGATAAGAGAGTATGGTGTTACAAGGGTATTATGGGTATTAGGCTATAATGTGAATTAGGGTTGGAATAGAAATTGTGGTCATATATGCTCTCTATTGTAAAATCTTAAGTAATTCAGTGAATAAACAAAAGAAAACGCTGTTCCCGTAGACTATCCAAATTGAAGAATCAAAAAAATTTCTGTGTTAATTTTTTACCGTGTGTGAGATCTAATTCTAACATGTATCGTTGAAACGCTCACCTTTGGCGGGATGTATTGTGGGTTATTCAATTGGATACCATTTGTTTCAACCAATCAATGGTTTAATAAGCTGACAGCTGATTTGATTTGCGGATTACTATAATTTTTTAGAATTGAATTTTTGTGTATTCTCTTTGATTTATTCATACATCATTTGTTTAAAATCTGCTTCTTGTAATTATTGTTAGCCTTGGAACCTCTGCTTTTTTTTTTTTCATAAATAAAGAAACAACCTTTGTTTGCTCATTGGTGACAACCAGTAAAAAAAGTAGATAAAAATCGATATCGGACCGGCTATCCGGTTTGGTATATCAGTCCAATTGGTACTGATATTTAATTTTAAATAGATTCGGTAACCGATCCAATTCGAAACGATTCGGTACGGTAAATTACTGATGAACCTACCTACTATTACGAGTAAAAGTTCTAGGTACAAACTTCTAATTACATTCATATTCTACAATTATGTTGGAGTATTCTAGGACCTTCCTAAAATATTCTACAAGTTTCTCCATTAATCTATTCCATAATCTACAATTATCTTGGAGTATTATAGGACCTTCCTAAAATAAACCACTAAAGTAAGTGTGTAAACGAACTGAGTCGATTCGAGTATTAAGTTGTTCAAAT
Organism: Panax quinquefolius; assembly: GCA_020205615.1. Taxonomy (NCBI): domain Eukaryota; kingdom Viridiplantae; phylum Streptophyta; class Magnoliopsida; order Apiales; family Araliaceae; genus Panax; species Panax quinquefolius. The sequence goes on along the minus strand of CM035171.1, from coordinate 117,898,940 downwards.
TTGGTTCACAATTTTTATCGAGTATAAAATAAGGTTTGATTGAAGCTCATTTAGCTACCGAATCGAACACGATTCCGAATCGAGCCCGAGCAGTTTAGACTTTTTCAACTAATATGTATCACTAAGAAATTATAATTTGAGAAGATTCGAATAATTTATCAAACTTTAAAAAATGCAAATTTTTGACTCATTTATATTTCGACTTGAACTCGAATCGAATTTTTAGTCGAACGAGTATAAATCAAGCTCAAACTGTTTAATCATTTTACAGTCTTACACTAGAGCCTTCCGCGGGGCATAATACTGGCAATAGTTGAAGTTAAAGCATATTTAGTTGTCCCAAAAAAATGTTCCACTTCGATTATGTTGCAGTATATTGAATTATTCCCTTAGAATGTCTTGCATCAGACAGTGCTATAAACTAATAAAGTTTGCTGATTAGTTTACTCGAATCTAGATAGAAAGGGCAGAAAAAATTGGGCACGACTCCAGTGCATGTAGAAGTGAACACATTAAAGAAACTAAAGAATGTACTCAATTGAGGTCATTGGTCTTTTGAAATCTGCTTAGTTAAAAAATATAAGATGATTAGTAGTATAAAATAATGCAGGTTGAGTTAACTACTCAATTGAGGTGGGTCATTGGTATTTTGAAACCTGCTTAGTTATAAAATATAATGCAAGGTTGAGTTAACATCATCATCAACGCCAACTTTATAGCCAAAAATTGTAAAACAAACTGACCATCAATCATCTAATTACCACTTTGAACTAAAATCAAAAGTGCAAATTACATCTCAGCCCTTCAGTCCCTCTACTTGGAGACTATTATACAGTCAAAGCAAGAGATCAAATGGAGATAAAACACTTGAACAGATCAAAATATCAACAATATACAACAACTACCAATTCCAATAATAATCTGTTTTCAGATGTATTTATCAAACATGGCTTGATTGATAGCTTAAATACCAGCACATGCATATGTAGAAAATTGATGATATTGATATCACCTAATGAAGTTTATTGGAGAGAAGAACATTATGATTAAGTCCCGTAAATATCATCAGACTTTTCAATTCCTTCCTCTGACATGATCTCCTTGAAGCGACATTCACTGCTGCAAAAGGCTTTATCACCCCTGAAAGAACAACAATACAAGATAAACCAAAAGTTTAGTGATCAAGAAAGAGAACCAGTACTAATTCAAAACCAATAATTCAAAACCAATAACCAAAGCTCGATGAGAGTTGAAATCACTAATATTGGCCCGATTATTCTAATATAGCAGTGTAGAATTAATATTTTGACTAATGGATGGTTTATTGATCGAATTTATTTTACCATATATCATGTATCTAAACTTAGGAAAGTCAAATAATATAGAGGCAGTTGAAACTAACCTATACATGTAAATGTCTTTTCCTTGGCCAAGATTCTTCTTGCAATTGTAACAGAAACTTAAAAAGCTCTCAGAGGGATAGCTCAATGATTGATCAATGGCAAAACCATTCCCTTTCTTTGATGATGCAGAGAACCCAACAACACCACAACAGCTCTCAATAATGCAATCATCAAATATATGAGTGGTCTTCGGATTAGGGCCATGGGTAATCACACAAGTATAGTCCTCTGAAAGCTCCATTTCACCAGCAGAGAAAATTCTTGAAGAATTTGAGTTCTCAAGGCCAGAATTCGAAGAGCCGAAAGGTGATTTGTTTGATGGGGATAATAGAGGGGAGAAAGAACCCAATTGGGAATTCCTAGTTTTGATACCAAAATCCCCAGGAGACATTGGAGAATCAGCAGCAGCGGAAAGACCAGATGGAAGGAGTGGAGGGATTTGAATCTTTAACTGTGATCCAAACAAAACCATTCGGCTTTCGGGTTTCGATAATTTTGGGTCAGATATTTCATCAATGAGAGCATCAACTAGGCCAAGACCAACCCCTCTTGCATCCAATTTATCCCAATGGGCTGTTCTATTTTCAGGTTTTTGGGTTTTTGGGGTGTTACTTTGAGTATCAGACCAAAAGGGAGTTTTCAAAGCAGAAAAGGGTTTGCTATCAAGAATCGAAGTTGGACTCATCATAGAATCTGTGTCATTTAAACCCTTTGAGTTAAAGCCAGTGAACAACCTAGGAGAACTGAAGATTGATGAAGAAGATCTTCTAAATTTATTGTCTGTAGGAGATGATACAGAACCATAATCTGCCATTAGAACTTGCTACTTGTGGTTGCTCTGGATCTTTTCCTTAGCATAATCCCTATTCCAAATGTTTAATCATTGCAATCTTTAAGTTACACTTAATATATATATATAGAGAGAGAGAGATAGCTAGAGGAGAGAGAGAGAGAGAGAGAGAGAGCGCGCACCTGAAATGATATGGGATTTCAGTCAGAAACCGCCATGGGTTGAAATTAGCAAGCAAGACCAGCTTTAAGCTCCGAGATATACAAGAAAAGTTGTAATCTTTTTGGGTCCTATTTATCAGAAAATACTAGACTAGAGGCATTGTACCAAAATCGAAGGCACCATTTTTAAGAGTCCCACAATGCTCAACAACATACACCACGAACTCTCCTCTCTCTCTCTCTCTCTCTCTCTCTCTCTCTCCTACAGCACTTCTTTGACCCCCATATCCATACCCCACTTTTTCCCCGATTTTCTCGCTTCTTTATTTTTTAGTTCACTCTATTTTTTCATCAGCTGGCTAAAATCCCTCTCTTCTCAGTTAAGACATACATGAACAATTAATACCAATGGTAGTACTATCATAATAAGAGCAAAAACGATTTAAATCTCGTCAAATTTCAATGGTAGTACTATCATAATAAGAGCAAAAACGATTTAAATCCTTCAAATTTCAAAAGTCTGATATCCCTAACATACAAACAAAACCCATAAATTAAAAGAACTTGAAAACAAGAAAAACAAAAGGGCTACAAATTCCTAGTGGGGTTTTCTTTTCTCTCTTTGTTCCTCCCCATTTTTTCTTTTTGCAATCCTAAAAAACTCCCATGAAATTGCAGAAAATTAAGTTGAGAGAGAGAGAGGAAAAGTGAGACAGAAAGGGATTGTTAGGTGAGAACTTAAAGAGGAGGCTTGTGCATGAGGAATCAGAGGTTTTCATGAAACCACTACTCAACTCTACTCTACTCTTCCACCTGCCCTAAATTCGCAGTTTTTCATGGCGGTTTTTTGCCACTACCCTCTCCCTCTCTCCAATTCTTTCAGCATCAGGGGGGATACGACGCGAATATAAGAAGAACACACCGTAGGCTGACGACACTGAAATGTTCACCATCCTACGTGTTATGACAGACTTACCCTTGGCTAATTAACTAGCTTCAGCTAATCAGCTCGGCCCTTTGCTTAATTCTTTTTCAATTAAATCTCGTTTGGCCTTCCGGAATTTTTAATAAATAAACTACCATATATTTTAATTTTTAACTAAAGTATTGATATATACTACAATCTAATCTATTTATTCGATATTAAATATCAATAAATACGAATGTATGAGATAGGAGGAATAACTATTTTTTAGTAGGCTTAATAATACTTTAATATATTATACTTTATTTTATAAAATTGTTAAAAAAAATTAATACATTTATAGGATATTATTCAATTAATTAGTTGTCTAATATATTAATTTCTTTTTATGGATAAAATTATAATTGAATTATTTTACATAAATAAGTGCAAGGACAACTAATTCAATTATTTTACATAAATAATATTGAATTCGTACTAAACATTCTGAACAATTATTATCAGAAAATGCACAATTTTATCAAACAAAAAATAACATAAATATCTAGTATTAGTAATTTTTATTTTATAAATACTATCATTTGAATTTAGATTATAACATGAGATAAATTGTACCACACATCCTCATAAAACATTTTAATTTAAATCTATAAATATTTATGGTTGATCTTATTCTTACACTCAGCCAAACGTAATAGCAGAAGGAAGAAGAAGAACTTTGAATCGGCTGGGCTTAACATGGGCTCATGGGGTATAAGAAGAAGAAGACAATTTTTTGTGAATTCGAGCCAATAGAGTTAATATGGCCGTGGGGTCCACTAAAAATTGCCAAAATAAGTAGAACCAGTGGAAATTAGAAATCTCACGGACCGTCCCACAAAAAAATAATAAAATAAAACATATATATATATATATATATATATATATATATATATATACAAACACGGTCCGGATCTTAAACTCACTTCTTATCTAATATATCATGCATACCTTTAGCGACGGACGGGAATGACAATTCGGTTCAAAATAGTTATATATTAATAATCGCTAAAAAATTTAAAACAATGGTTCTATATATAGCGACGGACCGAATTGTTGCCCGATCCATCGCTAAAAGAGAGTATGCAACGTATGTTAGATAAGAGGTGAGTTTAAGATCTGATCATATATATATATATATATATATATATATATATATATATATATATATATATATATATATCCACACACACACATACTCTTTTTCTTTTTAAAATGACTAACAAAGTACAATTTATACATATATTAAGAAAATAAAGAAAAAATAATAATTTTTTAAAATTTATCCTTATTAGCTCCATAATATTATATGAAGTGATGAATACTTTTTTAAAATACTAATGGACTCAATTAAATGATTTAATTGTCATTCACTTTATGTATTTTAATATTTATACTTTCAAACATCTTTTTGAAAACAGAGAAGGTGTATATATATATATATATATATATATATATATATATATATATATATCTGGTCCCCTTCTCCAAATGAACTTTCTTTCAGAACTATGCGAAACAAAAACGAACCGACTATTGTGACGATTTTTTGAGCTATAGCGACGGTTCGATGAATCGTTGCCATAACTATGTCGTCAACTTTGTATGTTATAGGGACGGAAAAAATCGTCGCTAAAGGCAATTCATTTTTGATTCGTTGTTTAAGAGACATCTTTAGATTGGTCAAAGATAAATTATCTTAGGTCACTTCCAATATAATCATATGATCGTCAACTTAATAATCTAACTGTATGGATGTAATGAGCATGTAAAAAAATGAGATTATATAAAATTTTGTTTGATTTGAAATTATGCATCAACAACTTTATAATAATAGAAATTACTAAAATTTGAGTTGTCGAAATATATATTTATATATAAATTAATTACATTATTATTAAAATAATATTTCGATGCCTCAAATCAAATGAAATTTACATAATCTCATATTTTTGCATACTCATTACATTCGTATGGTTATATTATTAAGTTGACGATCAAATGATATTGTATTGAAAGTGTATATTGTGACGCCCCCAAAACAAGTATACAACACCCATTCTGAGTCATCAAAATACATGGTACAGAGACAACCACAACGTTATTAGTACAACATAAAAAATGTGAGTTTAAATATAAATATTGTCATCTAGACAATATCCACACTCAAATAAGTCCTCATTACAATTATTGATACATTATTTTATAAAAATGGTGAGGACTACTAAAACGACTTTCTAGAACCTTCATTCCATACCCTGACTAGTACTTGCTACATTCTCGCCTCCTGAGAAGAAAAATGGAACAAAAAGAAAAAGGGTGAGTTCAACTAGCCCAGTAAAGAATATTATGACCAAGATAATATAGAACAAATTATTGTTAGTCTTCAACAGGGAAAAATCTAATAGAATATAATAGACAACAAGTTTTAAATCAATGTTCGCAGCGAAAATAATAATTCATTAGAAGAGTTAAATAGAGAATAAAGTCTATTATCTTCTATATATGAATTTAAAAGTCCATCGTCAACATTTTATCCTTGTAACATCAATCAATATATATCTGGAATCAAATATTCATCTTTGCACTGCAGGCCAAAGATATTCACCAGTTGGTCATGTTCATCTGAACACCTGTTCATCTTTGCACTACGTGTTAGGTTTGTAATATTCATGAAAGCAATCAAAATTGCAAAAATAGTGTGGAAGCGTGTAAAAATCAGAGTTTAAAAATTTACAAACCATATACCCGGATCATCCTTTATGCGCAATTATTAATTTAACGAAAAGATAAAGAATAAAATCATACCCTTGAAGATCGAGCTTCCTCAGGTACAAGTTCACCTCCAATCCTTTTCGCGTTCAACTTGAATCCACCGGGTTTGGTTCCTTCCTTTGATCAACGTTAGCCACCCATGTGTTTGGCCTCTAGAGGTGATCCACCAAGAAAGAATAAAGATTCAAGAAGAAGGGATATTGGCTCAACCCTAGTTTTCTCTCTACATAGAAAGGCGTCTTTCCAACAAATTGGAATTATGTCGTTGTAAAAGTCAACAACCCTTCACCCATAATAAGACTCCTCTTATTAATAGATGTAAGCAACCCACCTTAACAATTAAGGAATTGGGTTTTATTTAATTAATTAAATTTTTTAATTAATTAAGCTCTCCTAATCTTATTAGGGATAATTAATTAAACTCCTTTAACTAATTTTCCTTCCTAATCTAATTAGGAATAAATGAGAAATACTTATATTAAATTAATTCCTAAACTCTTTTAGAAATTAAAATAATAATAATTGTAATAATATTAATAAGACTCCTCTTATTAATTTATATTTAATATTTCTAAAATATTAAATAATAAATATTAAGCTATTTAATTTATTCTATCACCATAGATTAAATTAAATATACATAACATATTATTACGATTATGCCATTAACTTCTTAAATAATTATTCTTCCTTTTATGGTGTGACCCTTTAGGTTCTCCATAATAAACCAAATTGAATAAATCAATTAGAAACAATTCTAATCTTATTTAAATAAATAAATTAAATAATTAATTTATTTAAATAAATAATATTTATTCTACAATAGGGATAAAGCCTCCTCTAGCGATCAACGACTTTTCAGATAATATAGATTTCAACATTAATCATAAAAGAACCTTTGAGTAAATAGTTACTGCATCTGATTCACTCCTTCCACCATACAATGTCCCAATTAAATATAAGACATGGAATTACTGTCAAGTCTTATTTTATTTAATTATATGTATTTCGATTCTTAAATGCACAACTCCAAATAATGCAAATTAGAAACTCCTTTCTAATTTCATTCTGCCTTAACCAAGACTCTTTGGGTTGTCATTTATCGAATCACATAGGACATTTCTCTTCTTTTATTAGAAGTGGTAGATTCTTTATTGATCATACATTATCTCCATGTATGAACTTATTATACCCAAGCATACCCTTTGATATACCCTAAGGGTCTTAAGGAATAAGTCAAAGTATAACTCATCATACACAAGATACTATGATGATCTCAAGTCCAAGGATTACTTGTCTTCTATCATCACTACTGAATTCCTATTGACGGAAAATAAAACTCCATTAGATATTCCTTAGCGAGCCACGTTCGGTGAACTTATTCTCTAATAAGCACCTACATACTTGCTTTAGTGTCTCCACATAAATGATCATGAGATCAATCATCCCCATCCAATGAAAGCAAACGTATGTATGTACCAATCTATCCGGATTCACTAATCCCCAATTTAGTAATCCAATGATTGAGAACTATTTTAGTTTTAAGCTTTCTAAGAATTTAGATCTCATTAAAATGATCATCATCATTATTCTAAAAGCATTGCTTAAAACTATGGGTTTATCACATATTATAAAAGCAACATCATGTAGATAATTAAAAGCCTTTAATAAATTAATACTTTTTATTAATAAATGAATAAGATTGTTACAAAGTATATGATTTATCATCAAACATGATTGGCTTGTGTGCATACTACTTTCAATCTCCCACTTGCACTAAAGCCAATCGTCGTCATGGTATCTCATACTTTCTTCTCTCTAGTGACGATTATCCTGTTTGTTAGATAAGCTTTAGTTAATGGATATGTAATGTTGTTCATGAGAGTCCACTATCTCTATAGTGATTTCCCATCTTTCAATGATTCTAATAATCAAATGAAAGTGCCACAACACATGTTTAGATCCAAGACGAGACTTAGGAACTATTCCTAGTTACAGAATGAACTTTTAATCCAAACAATCAACTTGCGACTTCATTTATAGCTATATACTTTGTCTTTATCACTAAACCAAAGAACTCTTTCTTTGTTTGGAACCTTTCCCATTCAACGCACCACTTGCTTCAAGATAACGCTTTACCTTAAAGTGGATTTTCGTCATCATCTTAGTGCATCTCGAAAACTTGAGTCTGCATAAGCCCTCTAGTTTTAATTTAGACCCACCATGAATATGATCACATCCTTAATCTTAGGTTAAGCACTTTAAGATGTTTTCACCGACTCATAGTGAACTTCTCCATAATATGACCGTGATCAACATCGTGTCTCGTACATTTCATTGCATACATGATAGTCCACTCATGCGACCTCTCTTTTCGAGTCTGTGGGGACTATTAAGAGAGATACACTCCATAGCTCATCGACATAAGACATCTCTTGGGTTTGCCATGCTAAACAACTTTAGCATCAAATGAATATATGTTCCTTGGGTTAAGTCGAGCATCCTCTTGAATCTATCTATATAGATTTTATCCCCAATTAAGATACTCTTCCCAAACCATTCATGGAGGAATGTTTAGAACAACTTTATCATTCTTGATTGTAGCATTGGTATGTCATTCCTTATCCGTAGTATATCAACATATAATATTAGGAATGTCACGGCGCTCCCACCGTCCCTTTTGTACACACTTTGAAGTCTTACCTCATCGAATGTAACTCGGATCATCATCTTCTATGATGTGTACCTCATCATCATCATCCATGATGAATCCATACCTCTAGGTATCTTGATGCTTATTCAGATTTACGATTCGGTTGTGAGGTACAATAGGTCTATCTATAGGTTCCTCTTATTTGACTTATAGTGTTTTGTGGTTCTTGAACTCTTCAAGATCTATTATCCTCCCACTAGCCCCTTGATGATAAACACCTTTATCTTAGAAGGCGTGTGTTTCGTAACAAACACCTTTTGCTAAGTAGAATTATAGAACATATACCCTAAGCTTACTTTAGGATGTCCCACAAATCAGTACATGTCAAATCTTGTCCCAAGCTTATCCTTTGAAACCTTTTCACATAAGTTGGACAACCCTTATCTTAACATACTTAAGATTAGGAATCCTCCCCATCCATAACTTTTATGGAGTCTTGAAGTGGGATTTTGAGGTTATCATTTTCGTGAGATGTCACGGTGCTTTAGGACATGATCCTGAAGGATACTAGAATATCGGTAAAATCATTATGGACCGTACCATGTCCAACAAGGTACAATTTTTCCTTTCAGATACATCAATCAATTATTACGTATCAGGAGGCGTCCATTATGAGAAAACCATTTGAGATGATCTAGAAACTTATTGCTCAAGTATTTATTCCTTGATCTAATCAAAGAATCTTAATACTTTGTCAATTTGTTTCACTTTTGAATTCTTTGAACCTTTCAAATAATTCACACTTGTATTTCATCAAATACATACATTCAACTCATTGAATGATCATCTCCTTTTCTTATACTATTTTGTTCAATTTACAAAATAATTTTTATGTAAGTCAGTATACAAAATTTATTAAGTAATATTCCAGATTCTATACAAAACATTATTATTATAAATAGAACAACAATTGTTCTTAATTATAATACCAAAGATTTCATTGTCCAACAATAAAATGGAAATAATATTTTTAACAAGAACTGGAATACAATAACAACTTATCGACTTAATAGATTTGCTAGTAGGCATTGCTAAACTATAAGTTTCTATGGCTAATATCGCAAAGAACCTTTGTTACATTTCCATGGCATGGATTACTTATATTTGTTTAGCTTTCTACTTCTGCTTGGTCCTTCATAAATCTATATTTATGATAACCAAAGTTGGTATCCAATACCCAAGTAGAACATTGACTTAAAGAAAATTTATTTTAAATCATGAACAAATTTGTATTTATGTAAAACTTCACTAAGCTTCTTTGGTTAGCCTCTGCAAGACGCTTCTCATGATTTCTTTCCGATGTCCGGCTTATTGCGGTGGAAGCAAACTCCTTTCTTTATCCGTGACGATTTTGTTTTATTATCCTTTGTTTTTGCCTTTCTATATACCTTCTTTGAATCGTTCTTCTTTTCAGAAGATCCTTTGGCTCCTACCAGTAAGACATGGTCTTTCTTGGTTGGAAAGTGACTCTCATCATTTTTTAACATGTTAAACAAATCAGCGAGGCTGATATCTAGCTTGTTTGTAAGACCCCGAAATTTTTTTTAAATAAAAAGGAATTTCCTTTATTTATTATCTTGAAATAGTAAGGGTTGATTTGATTAATGTGGATAGTTAAGGGTTAAATACGCAAATATTTCAAAATAAGCAAGTGGTTATAAAATATTCATTTTGTTCGAAGAATATTCGTTTGGTGTGGGAATATTAAATGACTGTCAAGAATATTCGTTTGGTCGTGGAATATTAAATCTTTTCGGGAATATTAAATGCGACGCGCAGCGACCATGTGTGGGCCCCATAACGAAAGCGATTGGATGAGGAAAACGACAAAGTTTGGGTGGTTATAAATAACGGCGTAGTTATTCTGTTAATTAAGATCATTGGAATACCCTAAGGTTAAAATACGATGTCTGGCGTGGTTGCACGATGAAGATTACCAGATTGCAAGATTGTTGAATTATTGATCCTTACGTAAGATGGCACTACTCAATAATTTTCACGGTGAGTTCTTTATTCAATATTTTATTTTATTGATTCAATAATTGCTGCGTTGATATTTTATATTATTGTTGTTCAATAATTGTCATTTGCACAAGATTTCCCATTATCGGATCAATAATTCATATTATTTGAATAATATTATTAGATAACATTATTGGCAATGTCTAGAAAGTTCTGCATCTAAGAGAGGTTTGGTCACCTAATTGCGCTGCCAATGAAGGAGAGATCCTTATTGGAAAGCCCCTTCTGGGAACAAACTGGTTGTCATAAATGTGATTCTGTAATATTATTTGTGAATAATTAATTATTGATTCATATGATAAGGAAATATTTATTTTATATGAATATAAATGATGGATTTATTTATGTGGTTATTAATGAAGGAATTAATGTTGAGGTGTTTTATCGGTATTTTATTGGATTGGAGGTATTAAAAATTAAATCGGGGTTTTGAGATATATTATTGGGGTTATAATTTTTAATCCCACCGTTGGATTGTGGTAATTTTTGGGTATGTTATACATACATAAGTTGAGTATATGTCCACAAATTTTGAACCGTTAAAAATTCACGAATGATTTGTTATGAATTTTAAGAGGTGTCCGATTCTTAAATCGGGGTTATAATTGATTTTGATGGAAAATTCTAGAATTGAGTGGGCCCCACTTGTGGTTGGTGAAGAAATGTGCTGAATTTTATTTCAAATGTGGTGGTGTGCAATAGTAGCGAGTAAAGCCATCGAAGTGGCAGTCAAGTCTGCTTTTGGTAATTAACATTTTCCTATAAATAGAGGCTAAGTTAGAATTGAAAATCACACGAAACAAAGTTTTCTCTCTTTCTCTCTCTATATTATTATTGAGCGTATTTTGTGAGTATTTAGATACTTTGAGAGTTCTTTGTCAAGACAAGTTTCATTCAAAGATCACTTCCGAGCCTTTCCTTAGAAATCTTGATTCTTTGAGGTAAGGGATGTTATTTTCTTCTCAAATGATATTAATTCTTTAATATCATTATCTTTGAAATATTGGTTGGTACTTTTTATCAAATTTGGAACTTTTTCATGTCTGGTTACTATTCATGAGTTACTTATTCACGAGTTACTATTCATGAGTTACTATTCACGATTCTTATTCACGAGTACTATTAAATGAAGCGTGAAGATGTTTTTTTGTGGAATTTCTATCTTTGGGTGTCGAGTTACTTATTCACGTATACTTTGTACTTATTCACGTATCTGACACTATTCACGAATACGGCCTTATTCAATCCGAAAAATGAAAATTTTTCTTTTAAATCTAAAATATCTAATCTGGATACTAGCTTTGATTGTATCCATGTTTTGATCATTCTTGAATTTTACACCACTATGATTATTTTTGAGGTATTATTGGACATGGATAAAACCAAGTATGAATCCTTAATCCTTAATCCTTGTCATTTTGTTTCACTGGATTCGTTCTTTAAAAATATTTTTCATCATCCTCGATCTTAAATGATGATATTATTGAATATCTTTGGCCTGTAGTGCAAAGATGAATGATTTCTGAAGAATATCTTTGGCTTGTAGTGCAAAGATGAACAGGTGTTTAAATGAACATGACCAACTGATGAATATCTTTGGCCTTTAGTGCAAAGATGAACAGGTGTTGAGATGAACATGACCTGTAGTGCAAAGATGAATATTTGATTTGAGATGAATATTGATTGATGTTACAGGGATAAAATATTGATGATGGACCGTTAAATTCATAAATTATAGTAGATTTCATTCTCTACGTAACTCTTCATGAATTATTATTTCATTATGCGAATATTGATCCGAAACTTGTTGTACTATTGTATTCTATCGATTTTTCCCTGTTGGAGACTAACGATAATTTGTTGTATATTATCTTAGTCATAACATTCTTTACTTGGGCTAGTTGAGCTCACCCTTTTCCTTGTTGTTCCATTTTTCTTCTCGGGAGGCGAGAATGTAATGAAGTCTTAGTCGGGTATGGAATGAAGGTTCTAGAGAGAGTTGTTTAGTAGTCCTCACCATTATTGTAAAATAATGTATCAATAAATGTGATGAGGATTTATTTGAGTATAAATATTGTCTAGAAGATAATATTTGTATTTAAACTCACAGTTTTATTGTGGTGATAATAAAGTTGTAGTTGTTTCTGTACCATGTATTTGGCGACTCAGAATGGGTTGGGTGGAATGGACCTATTTTGGGGTCGTCACATTGTTCATATGAAAAATTCACAACAATTGTGAAAGGAGTCCGGGAGTGAGTGCAAGATCAAATCTTGGCTCAACTCTCCATCCATGACAAAACTCGTTGTCCTAATTGATCAATCAAATTGATAATGTTAAGGACTTTTATCTCATCTTCAAGCAGTTGTCATCGGTTATTCTAGATCGGAAGAGCTCCTTAGATATCTCGATATCTATCGGTCCCACTTTCCTCACCATCAACTACTTGATGTGCGGGAATATAGTAGAAGCATCCATAGTTTCATCTTGTGTTGTCAAGCTTGTTACTCATAGATCTTGGGCATGATGCATTGAGCCAATCACAGTCATCTTGCCACTTTCTAAAAGTAGCAATCTCTTCCTCGGGGCATTATGCGCAACCATTGCGGGATAGGCGTATTAAGGACATAAGATAGCTTTTCAACTATGAGAACTATTCTCAAATTCCTTAACCAATCCGTTTAATTGGGTCAGATTAAATAGCATCTAATATGCTTCGCAGATGATAGTAATTTAGACATTGTAAAATTACAGAAATGAATTTGTAATTAACAACATTTTAACATACATTCTTTTATTAATTACCAAAATAAATTAGGTCTTGTTTTTTAAATTGGTATCTCCCATTATTTTTTTCAAACTATATTACCTCACTTATATAGTTCGGCAAAATCTAATTAAAGATTTGCTAGTGAGAATAAGGATCCCATTTCAAATGTATATAGCCTTGTGGTGACACAACAAACTATATATAAATAAATAGGTAGACAACTTTTGTCAATTACATCAACTATGACCCCTTTCTTTTGCCTCTTAGATTATTTTGATCAAGTGGTGGCACATCCGAATCAAAATTATCCAAGTTAAGTCCGACCTAGCACTCCATATATTCAAAAAAAAAATATCATCCTTGTGGTGACACAACAAAACAATATTGTTCAATTTTCTTTATAAGCATCAAATGTGATAAATTAACATCTTAAATACTTAATACTTGCCTTGTGGTGACACAACAAACTCATATTAAATATTTAATACTCTATTAATTTTATCATGCTAGAAAGCGACGCTCGATATTCCAAATATCTTTGAACGCTTAGGACTTAATATAAAAATTGAGGGTTTGCTATTAATTTGTCTCATCTTGTTTAGCGCGCATTTATTATATATATATAAAATACGCGTCGTATTAATGAACATGCGAAAGCGTGTTTGCATAATATATAATATATATATAGTATAAGCATGCATATATAGAATACTATATTCTACCCGGATTATGGACTTTTATTCTAGTTTGGTTCACTTTAGAGCCACCAAGTGAACCGAAAGGTCAAACCCTAGGGGTGCAAGAAATAATATTTAAATATAACTATTACATTTAAACCCGGGCTCCATTACAAACTGGTCTTCAAGCGCTCATTGCTCCTTGATCTCCAATTTTTCAAAATTAATTCTAACTATTCCTATTACAAAACTATTTTAAAATAAATAGAAACCTTGATCGTGCTAATCAAGGGAAGTACATAGGAGGAGTTAGAATTTACATTAAGAAAAAATTAGAGAAGACAAAAGTCGCAGAACCATTTAATAAAACCCATACATTCATGCATCCAACTAAAATAAAATCCAATCATATTGGTTCAATAGTCCATAATCAATCCCATTTATTATCATACACATCACCATATGCATCAATAAATAACATTCATCTCATGAATAATAAACATTTAATATATATATTGATATCATTTAATGGGCAAAATTAGTTAGTATAAAATCTAATTTTTGAATCAAAATAAACTCCTTTATTTTAATCCAAATTTAAATCAAAATAAAACTATTTTATTTTAATTTATTCAATTTTAAATAAAATAAACTATTTTATTTTAATCAAAATCTTTAATCAAAATAAACTCCTTTATTTTAATTAATTATGGAATCCAATTCCATGTAAAAAAAAATCTTTAATTAAAATAAACTCTTTTTATTTTAATTAATTATGGAATCCAATTCCATGTAAAAAAATCTTTAATTAAAATAAACTCTTTTATTTTAATTAATTATGAATACAATTCCATGTAAAAAAAAAATATTAAAGGAAACACGGATAATCTTTCCTATTCACAAATAAACTCATTTATTTTGAATAATATGAAATCTTATTTCATATCTAAATAAACTCCTTTATTTAAGGAAAAAGATTTCTTTTTACTATTCACAAATAAACTCTTTTATTTTGAATAATATGATATCCAATTTCATATCAAAATAAACTCCTTTATTTAAGGAAAAATAGAATCCAATTTCAACTCCAATTAGTTATCATGGAATCCAATTCCAACTCTAATTAGTTAGCATGAAATTCTAATTTTAAAATTAAAATAAACTTTATATTTTAATATTAAAATAAACCTTTTATTTTAAAATTAAAATAAATTTTATTTTAATTATAAAATAATTAATATATATATATATATATATTAACCGTATAATATATGTATATATATAATATCCGTATATAAATATAATATACCAAGTTCTTTAAAAAATTCCTCGATTTAAAATCTTTGTTATTTCAAAAAAAAAAAAAATTTTGCATGCCATCATTAACAATCATTGGCCAATCATGCCAATCATTAACTTATCATGCCATCATTAGCCATCATTGTGAATCATGCCAATCATTAACTTATTATGCCATCATTAGCCAATCTTTCCTTGATTTCGCATAACCTTGTTGCGATATGATAAGCAATTGCTTTTTACGATTTGGCGTGATTCACGGATAAAAATAAATAAATAAAAGCGAGTTTCGTTTTTTTTTTTTTTTAATAAATTTTATACAATAAAATTATGCCCAATTAAATTGTTCTAAACACATATCAATATACATAATAAATTAAAACAATTAATAATTGGCGTAAAGGTTTGGCTCGATGCCATTTTATTAGGTTTGTAATATTCATGAAAGCAATCAAAATTGCAAAAATAGTGCGAGCGTGTAAAAATCGAGTTTAAAATTTACAAACCATATACCCGGATCATCCTTTATGCGCAATTATTAATTTAACGAAAAGATAAAGAATAAATCATACCTCTTGAAGATCGAGCTTCCTCGTGCAAGTTCACCTCCAATCCTTTTCGCGTTCAACTTGAATCCACCGGGTTTGGTTCCTTCCTTTGATCAACGTTAGCCACCCATGTGTTTGGCCTCTGAGGGTGATCCACCAAGAAAGAATAAAGATTCAAGAAGAGGATATTGGCTCAACCCTAGTTTTCTATCTCTATAGAAAAGGCGTCTTCCAACAAATTGGAATTATGTCGTTGTTGTAAAAATCAACAACCCTTCACCCATAATAAGACTCCTCTTATTAATAGATGTGGGCAACCCACCTTAACAATTAAGGAATTAGATTTTATTTAATTAATTAAATTCTTTTAATTAATTAAGCTCCCTAATCTTATTAGGGATAATTAATTAAACTCCTTTAACTAATTTTTCTTCCTAATCCAATTAGGAATAAATGAGAATACTTATATTAAATTAATTCCTAAACTCTTTTAGAAATTAAAATAATAATAATTGTAATAATATTAATAAGACTTCTCTTATTAATTTATATTTAATATTTCTAAAATATTAAATAATAAATATTAAGCTATTTAATTTATTCTATCACCATAGATTAAATTAAATATACATAACATATTATTACGATTATGCCATTAACTTCTTAAATAATTATTCTTCCTTTTATGGTGTGACCCTTTAGGTTCTCCATATTAAACCGGTTGTGAATAAATCAATTAGAACAATTCTAATCTTATTTAAATAAATAAATTAAACAATTAATTATTTAAATAAATAATATTTATTCTACAATAGGGATAAGCCTCCCTAGCGATCAACGACTTTTCAGTTAATATAGATTTCAACATTAATCATAAAAGAACCTTTGAGTAAATAGTTACCATACAATTCACTCCTTCCGCCATACAATGTCCCAATTAAATATAAGACATGGAATTACTGTCAAATCTTATTTTATTTAATTATATGTATTTCGATTCTTAAATACACAACTCCAAATAATGCAAATTAGAAACTCCTTTCTAATTTCATTCTTGCTATGGCCAAGGACTACTTTGGGTTGTCATTTATCGAATCACATAGGACATTTCTCTTCTTTTATTATTGTAGTGGTAGATTTTTATTGATCATACATTATCTCCATGCATAACTTATTATACCCAAGCATACCTTTGATATACCCTAAGGGTCTTAAGGAATAAGTCAAAGTATAACTCATCATACACAAGATACTATGATGATCTCAAGTCCAAGGATTACTTGTCTACTATCACTACAGAAATTCCTATTGACAGCAAATAAAACTCCATTAGATATTCCTTAGCGAGCCAATGCGTTCGGTGAACTTATTCTCTAATAAGCACCTACATACTTGCTTTAGTGTCTCCACACAAATGATCATGAGATCAATCATCCCCATCCAACGAAAGCAAACAACGTATGTACCAATCTATCCGGGATTCACTAATCCCCAATTTAGTAATCCAATGATTGGGAACTATTTTAGTTTTAAGCTTTCTAAGAATTTAGATCTTATTAAAATGATCATCATCATTATTCTAAAAGCATTGCTTAAAACTATGGGTTTATCACATATTATAAAAGCAACATCATGTAGATAATTAAAAGCCTTTAATAAATTAATACTTTTATTAATAAATGAATAAGATTATTCTAAAGTATATGCTTTATCATCAAACATGATTTGGCTTGTATGCATACTACTTTCACTACTAGCCAAAGATATTCATCGAAATCATTAATCTTTGCACTACAAAATAAAGATATTCAATTATATCATCATTTAGGACCGAGGATGATGAAAATATTTTAAAAAAAAGCGAACCCAAATGAAACAAAAAAGAATAAATATTAAGGATTAAGTATTTCACTATTCCATGTCCAAAAACCTCATAAATAATCATAGTGGAGTAAAATTCAAGAATGATCAAAACATGGATACAATCAAAGCTAGTATCCATAATAGATATTTTGAAAGAAAAACAAAATTTAATTTTTACGTGAATAGTCTTAGTATTAAGTGAATAGTCAGAGTATCGTTAATAATAACTCCCGACACAAAAGTTCCAAATTTGATAAAAAGTTCGGACCAATATTTCTAAGATAATGATATTGAAAGAATTAATATCATTTACTGAAGAAAATAACATCCCTTACCTCGTAAAGAGCAAGATTTCTTACAGTTGAAACCTGGATATAAAGGCTATGACTTGAACTTGCACCAGATATAGCAACACTCAAAGTATTAAAATACTCACAAGAATACGCCAATATATCAAGAGAAAGAGAAAAAACTTGGGCTTTACGGTGTGATTTTCAATTCTAACCCAAGCACCCTATTTATAGGAAAATGCTTAGAAACACTAAAAGCGAAAATTTAATAAAATATTAATATATTTTTTATAAATTATCTACACACCCTTCTTTTGCCCAAAACATCAGCCACCATGTGGCTCACCTCACCAAAAACGTTTTTGTTATTAAAATGATTTAAAACTCCAAAAATTAATTATTCTGAAATTTCAAAACTTCAATAATTCATAATAAATAGCTCTTTTATCAGAAAAATTCAAACCACATGACTTTTTCATAGGAAATTTCATTCTCTACAACTTTGCAGAAGAAATTTTTTCCAAATTCCAAACAGAAATTGACCGAAATCCATAAACGGACGATTTTACATGCTATAATAAAATTTCAGTCAAGAAATGGGCTCACATACATGTTTAACATGTTTTAAATAACTTTTGCAACAAAAATACTCTTCCTCCTCATATACTCATATATCCCACATTCATTATAAAAAATATCATCATTATTATATTATAATAATATAATAAAATATTATTTAATCAGAAAAGATAAAATATCGATTTTCAACAATTGTCACTTTAAAATTTTCTCCATCTATATCCACATAAAATGAATATTTTCTCATCATATAAAGCAATAATTAATTATTCACAAATAATATTATCGAATCACAATATTGACAACCGAGCGGGTTCAGGAAAGATGGGGCTTTCAATAAGGATTTCTCATTCTTGCGCGCGATTAGGTGACCAAACCTCTCCTTAGAATGTAACTTTCTAGACATTGCCAATAATGTTATCTAATAATATTATTCGGATAATATGAATTATTTCTCCAATAATAGAAAATCTTGTGTAGTGACAATTATTGAAACAACGGTAATATAAAATATCAACGTAGCAATTATTGAATCAATAAAATAAAATCTTTGAATAAGAATTATTGTAACAATTATTGAGTAATGCCTTCTTACGTAAGAATCAATAATTGGTGCAATCTTGTATCTTCTTGTCAAGCAACAACGCGTATTACTTATGTTTTAACCACCGGGTATTTCAACAAGATAATACTTGAATAACTACTACTGTAGTTATTTATAAACAACTTATACTTGTCATTTTTTTCATCCAATCGCTTTCGGTTATGGGGCCCACACAAAATTTCTACAAATCGTCATTTAATATTCCCGACAAAAGGTAAGAATATTCCACGACCAAACGAATATTCTCCGATAAAAATGAATATTTTATAACCACTTGCTTATTTAAAATATTTGTGCATTTTACCCATAACTAACCACATTAATCAAATCAACCCTTACTATTTTAAAATAATAAATAGAGTAAAATAAATTTTATTTATTAATAATTTGGGGTCTTACATATATGATCGATAACTTATCTTAGGTTGATCTAAGATATATTTTACTCACACACACGCATATCTATAATAATAAAACAGGACCCAATTCAAATTTTATCATTTGACAAACCACAACAACGGCTAAGATTTGATCTCACTTGATCTAATGATTCATGTTCCATCTTACACTAAAAAATATCCCGCCCAAATCAACTCCTTCTCTCTCCTGTTCACCGGTCCCTATTCATCTAACTTCTCTATTTCTTTCTCTTCCCTATTTCCCCAAAATCAAATCCCCAACTCTACCTCACTCCCTTTCTTTTTCCGATTTCCCCAACTCTTCCCAATCCGACGAAAGCAGAAATCTCCACCGTCAATAAACAACTTCAATCCACGAAGAAACGAGTTGTATTGGGTGAGCTCACTAACTCGGTTGTTGAATCGGATTTTGCTGATAAGACTCAGAATACCGAACCTAAATTGAAGAAAACGGTGAAAAAGAATGTTGCTCAGAAGCCGGTTCGCGGAAATGTGATTTTACGTCTCTGATCTATAAGCATCTTCGCTACTTGGAGAATTTTGCTGATTTTGGGAGTTAAGGTACATACAAATAGATTTTTTTTCATGTTGTGAGCCCTTATTGTTAGAGAAATAGATATATCGTGCAGCTGTTAATACAGTTGTGTATTAAAGCTTTGCATATAAACTGACTTGCATGTTATAGTCTGAAGTGAGTAGGCACCTATTTCTCTGAATTGGCTGAAGAGTAAGTTCACTGAAGTGCTTGCACGACTTTTGACTATGTGGCGGTTAATAGGATCTTGATACTGCATCACAGAAGGAAAGTATAATTGTTGTTGTCTTGCACATAAAATTTTACCTATGTTAATCTCATTTGTACTTTTAAACTGCAGAGACGGAGGCGATAATTTGGGGACCAAAATGGCAATATTCGTGTATGGGATTTGACTGCAAATTCATGCAGCTGTGAATTGGTATGTATTTGTTTATATTTAAGTTGAGCCTAATTTTTGCTGTAGTTCATGTGCAATTAGTAGATTAAAACAATCACGATGATATAAAATGACATAGCAACACTTTCTAAAGATTTGTAGAAGTTATGAAGACTGTGCAGTTAATTGTATTCAATCAACCCATTGGTGTTAAATCTTTATTCTTCTGCATGTTGGAAAAGAAAAATAGGTTTTGCATGTTGGAGGTATATTTATACATACATGATAAACAATTATTCAAAGAATCCTCCAATTGTTTAACAAGAAATATGTGCGGGTAGTTAAAAGTCAATTGTATGAATCCTCCGATTGAACTTTTCATTGAATCCTCAGTTTCAAAACATTTATTTTTTTAAATTTTCACTACTGAGCAAACATATAGTCTACAATTTGAAATGGGTCTTCATAAAATTAGAAATAACTTTTCACTCCAACTACATGAGCTCGGAGAGTGCAAATGAAAGGAAGCCACACGAAAAATATATAATATTCCAACTATATGAAATTTAAGAAAAATAATCTAAAAAGTAAAAATAATGCACTCAGTGTGTTGGGAATTTGGATTCGTTTATGGTGGAAATTGAATTAATGGGATTGGAGATGTTAATGTTTAATCAATTTAATATTTTGGTAGCTTCCAAATAGGCCTGTGTTTTTGTTAGTTGATTGGTTATGGATTTCCTGTCTATTTGGTTGCCTTGGAGTGGGATATTCATTGTGTTAATAATGGATAATTTCAATTATTAGCTTGATTTTCTACTTAGTATCATAATATATTGGTTAAGGTTTGATGTCGGATTGTGTTTTTCTGTTACGTTTTAGCCTTTTGGTTTTACTTTATTTTATGCTAGGAAAATATGAAAAAGGTGAATGCTTAAGGTTCTGTAATATCATAAACAGAACCCAATATTGGTACTTGACTTAATCATTAAATATATAATGGATGAGAGATGCACCTATTAAGAACTAATCAAAAATTTAAAAATAAAAATTAATAATAATAAAAAGAAGAAGGTATGAGATTTTGTGGTGGTATGGTGAATTGTAGTATTTTTTGTGGTGAATTATTAATTTTTTCATGTTTTACACAATACCTATGTTATGTTTTTGGTTTGTGATACCTTATTTTCTCTGTTTTTCTTTTAATATTGACAAGAGACGTGTTATGTGTTAGTTTAATTATTAATTTAATATTGGTTTAAATGTGTTAGTTTTTTTTGTTGGATTTGTGATTGTATACCCATGAATTTCTATACCAATCTTGACAAATTTCTTTGCTTTAATTCACAGAAGGGCAATGTTTTGCCTGAATTATTCATAAGTTGCATTCCTTCGCCCTCTTCTTTTAACCATCAATATATAATTGGTTATGCTTCTTTTATGGTGATTCCATCTGGATTCTCTTTAGAAATGTATGAATGTTATATATAATTGGTTATTCTCTTTAGTTATATGTAGGTATTGTCTTTCTTTTTCTTATTGGAAAATTACATTTTAAAACTTAATTTTGGGCTTAACTAAGTTAAAATTGACTCAAATTATCATGGTAAAATTGCCTATATCTATATTATGATATTTTGGTGGATATGAAATGTGAAGGGCGATGTTTTGCTGGAATTGTTTGTATTATATTTTTGCTCAAGATTTTCTTTGTTGGAACAGTTATTGATGTAGTAGAAGAGGTGTCGAGTTTGGATCTGATGTTAAAAATTGCAAAGCCGGCGATAAAGTTGTAGCCATGCTTGATAATATAGTAACTTTCATGTTCTTTTATTTTGTAGCTCTTTTTCTTATTGCGGGTTTTTTCTTTTATTAGTAACCTGCCCAAGCTAGGTTTAAAGTAATGATATGATCCTAAATTTTGTATTAAAAATATAGATGTTGTTATGACATTGGTTGCTCAACATAATGGTGGACATATATAATTAATGTAGATATTGGGCAACAATGTAATGATGATGTGTGTTTATGGGACACAATTTGGGATCCAATTTGGGACCCCGTCATTACTTCGTAGTTTAATAGGTGCGGATTATGTTTTACATGTACTTGAACCTTTCATGATTCATTAACTGCACTGTTCTGATACAATTCGTTAGCAGCTGGATATATGATGATTCTATTTGCATTCTCTTTAGAAATGTATAAATGTTATATGGTTTGAAATTAGTTTTATGTAGGTATTGTCTTCCTTTTCCTTATTGAAAAATTACATTTTAAAACTTAATTTTGGGCTTAACTAAGTTAAAATTGAGTCAAATTATCATGGTGAAATGGGCTATACCTATATTCTGATATTTTGGTGTTTATCTATGACATACAGTTTATGGTGGATGTGAAATGTGATGGATGTGTTACCGTAGTCAAGAATAAGTTACAAACTGTTAATGGCGGGTGACAATTTTCACATTAGTTAGTTAAAACTGATCAAGTGATTAGGGTTCTTGGGTCATCTCCTGTAAAGACTAAAGACCATGAATGAAGCTTTGGAGCAGACTGGTAGAAATTCCCGATTGATTGGCCAAGGGATCCCTTAAGGTTAGTAGACAATCACTTCTTCGTTCCACTGTTTCAGTTATTCCTACTATCAATATTAACTCTCTTACAAATCAAAATTAAAAATTGCAATTATCTTTTCAATTTTTTTCTATCCTATTTGCAATCTTACGTATTTTCAAATTCATTTCTTTTCATTCTTATTCATTCTTTAAATTATGGCATCTTCAAGATTTTTAGCCCCCAATTTAATTATTTCATCAACTCCTTTGTCTTTTACACCTTTCTTTTCTATCGAGTCGATAATCTTAGTTTTTTGGAGAAAAGAATTCGTATAAATAATATAAATTTCTCTCTTTCAATTTTATTGGAATAAATATTCTCTGAATTTGCTGAAAATGGTATACAATTTAATCAAGGTTAGACATTCTATGAAAAAGTTGTTGAATGCTCACTCATATTACTAAGAAAATAGAGATAGGGATATAGATAAACAATATGATTAATATTGTGTATACGTATTAGGGACAACATTTGATAATCTCCTTCAGTTTTCATTGGGGGTCATAAAGATATCAACTATGATTGGTACGAGAAAACAGAGACAATTTTATAGTGTTTTTAGTCAAAGTAATGATATAATCCCAAATCAATTTTACCATTGAAAGTTTCTCAGGTATGAAACATAACTAATTGGAATTTTTACTACTTCTCTTCTATTTTTAGACATTGTGATATTAGATTGATAATTATTTTTAAGTTGTCTTATTTACATGGTTTTGATTCAGGGTAAGAATTTTTGAAGCTGTCTATAAGGACCTTGTTAACCAATGTTCAAGGCATGCATCTCTCTTCAATTCTTTTCTCTAATATTGACTGAACTCATTACTTAATCTTTTCAATCCTTTTTTGACATGAATGTCTGACTTTAAAATTTAAATTCGATATTAAATCCATTATTCATTATTCATACTAGCATGTGCATTGCATTTCTATGTTTTTAAAACTTAAACCAAAATTTAAATCGTTTTTTATGTTTTTACCCACATAATTATTTACATTTCTTTTGATTCTTATTACAATTCTCTGTCATAATTCATGAGATTGGCTTCAATTGTGAACCCTAATTTCAGTTATTCTTTAGGGGTTTCTGTGGAACAATTTCTAATTTGCCATTACTAGACTCCATTAATAATTTTGTAGTTTGTTATAGAATAGGGGTTTTGCTGTATGGTGTAAAGAAGAAGAGTTTTGGAAATATCGCGTTTATATGTGCATATGCTTGCATATAAGTAGTGTACGTTTATTTTGAGATGAGATGTTATGAAAATATTTTATTTTTTTGAGGCCCTATTCAGTTTACCTCTTTTTAGTTGGGTTTTGCTTTTTATTTTTCTATGCTTTTGTGGGATTTTTGTAAGGTTACCTTGATATTAAATAGGAATGTTATCTGTAGCTTTTAGATTGTTTTTGTTAGGTTGAGCATTTTTTTATATTCTGAATTGCATTTTTGTTAGCTTCTTTATGTTTAGTTTTTATGTAAGATTTTATGTAGATCATGTAAAAATGAAATGTACTTATTATAGATCACCTTATCATGAAAATTCGACATAGTTAAGCTGCTAGACAGTAATGTGTAATCTCTTCCTCTTCCTCTTTGCTGCCTCCTCTTCAATCACTTCAGTTTCTTCCCCTTCCCCGCAAAATCGATTCCCTCACTTTTTCTTTTGTTCCGTATGTAAGACCCCAACTTTTATAAATAAAGATGAATTTTTCTATAAATATTATTTTTGAATATTATGGAATAAATTTGATATAATGTTATAGTTGTGGGTAATATTTATAAATTTTGCAAAGTAAACAAGTTGTTATAAAATATTCGTTTGGTCGGGGAATATTCTTTTATCGGGGAATATTAAATGCGACGGCTCAATCATTAGTGGACCCCACAACGGAAGTATTGTCGTAGTTAGAAAAAAGACAAAATTATCTTTCTATAAAAATAACTACAGAGGTGTTACTGTTAAAAGCGTTGAACTACCCAAAGAAGTAAAGTACAACGATGTCTGCCGTAGTTGTAAGTAGCACACGATATTGATTATTGATGCTTACGTGAGAAGTCACTCATTTATGCTCAATTATTACTACGATGAATAACTTGCATCATATCTCTTATATTATTGATTCAATTATTGTCACAAAGATCATCTCAGATAATATGTTATAGTATTAAATAAATAATTGAGACGACAAATTATAAATGATTAATAATTGTTAAAAGATTAAATATGTGTTGATAAAATGATTTGTGGTAATATTTATTCAATCCTTGATGTATATAAAGAGTCTGTTATGAGACGTTTGTGGTAAGTTTGATTATTTTATGGGGGGGCCATATGTCATCATCTAAGAGTCTCTTTGTCAATAGTAATTACCTTCGTCAATAGTAATTACCTTTGTGAATAGTAGTTACCTTCGTCAATAGTAATTACCTTTACCAGACGTCGAACCACTTGTCGTTTCATATTACAAGCGTCGAACCACTTGTCGTTTCACATTACAAAAGGCCGAACCACTTTTTTTTTTTTCACATCATCACTGATCGTCGTCAAGCCACTTTTCTTTTCACGTGGCGGTCTTTAAGCTAGAAATCTTCTATAAATAGAGGCCTAGTGCTTCATTATTTTTCACGAATTCATTCAAGCTATAGAGAGAGAAAGTATAGAGAGAATAAGAGAGAAAGAAGAAGAGTATTTTGTTACTACACTACTGCGGTATTCAATCTCCTACTAAAAGTAAGGGGTGTTATTCTTTCTTATTCATGAAGAGAACTGTTGTTATTCCATTGCTTATTATTACATTGGAATAACTTTGTATACGTGGTTTACCCTATACTTGGTGACATTCTTCTATTATTCTGTTGGAACATCCATGCGTATGTTTTACACCGACCGGGTTCCGCTTTTATTATTATTCGCTGGAACATCCTGCATGCATGTGTTTTACACCTGACCGGTTTCGCCTTTTATTATTATTCGTTGGAACATCTTGTTCTGCATGCGTTTTACTGCCGGACTGGTTCCATTCTTTATTATTCTGTTGGAATATCCTCGTCTGCAATGCGTTTCTGTTGGACTGGGTTCCGTTATTTATTATTCTCATTGGAATAACTTTTGCTGTGTGGTCTATCGCATGCACGGTGATTTTTTTGTTATTCCATTCTTTATTATACCCAGATTGGTTAAAACTTTGACTTCTATACTCCATGAAATTAGTGGAATATCCTTGATATTTGCGCTTCATCCAAAGATCCTTTCATGGAAATATTCTTCTCAAGATTCTTGAATTTTACTCTCTACAAAGCGATGATCATGTTGATATTTGGATGTTATTGGTTCTTAGATAAATTAATTCTTGAACTTGTTTTATTGAATTCTTATATCATTGTCATCATCCTCATGTTTATATTATGTTGAAAGTCATCCGTGGTGCAGAAGTGCATAGATGGACTTGGTATGATTATGACCGAATCTTATTCTTGTAATCATGACCATAATGTTACAAATGATGTGGTAAAAATCCTCGATGGCCCGTAGTGCATTGATGGGCGATTGTTGGCATGATCATGACCATTAATGAATACACAAATATTCTTGGCCCGTGAGTGCATGAATAATTGTGGTCGTGATACTAAAGAATATCCTTGGCCAGTAGTGTGGGGGTGATTCGATGATGTGAATATTTATTAAAGTCGAGTCTCAAATATAATAGTGATGAAAAACCTTTTAAATCATAAAAGATAGTAGATTTTATTTTCTACTTGACTCTTTTAATGGATTCTTTGGTTCATTTGTAGTTAAACTTGATGTTCATTATATTTTATCGGTTTAACAATCATTGAAGGCTAATGATAATTTATTCGCATTATCTTAGTCATAATATTTCTTACTAAGCTAGTTGAGCTCACCCTTTCTTTCACCGTTCTCTTCGAAATGAGAATATAAATTTGGGACGAGTTGGGGAGCGGAGTAATGGTCCGAGGATAGCATTAGTAGTCCTCACTATTCTGTGAAATAGTGTGATAATAATTGTAATGAGGACTCCTTTTGAGTTTGTATGATCTCTAGTAGACAATAATTGTATTCAAACTCACGCTTTATGTCGATTGTATACTTACGCTTATATTAGTAAGTTGTATTTAAATTACATACCATGTATCGACTACCCAAGATGGGTGATGTATACCTATTTTTGGGGTGTCACAATGGTATCGAGCTTGGGATATGATCCTGGCTAAGATGTGAGAATAGTACTAGGAGGGAGAGACGGGAATACCTTAGCTAAGTATGACCTACCTAAGTTTATGTGCTTTATTTTGTTGGTTGGTCGAATATAGGGATAATATGTTAAATGTCAATTAACCTTTTGTTTTGTGGCGATGTCTGAAAAATGACATCCGAGAATGTTGAGAATAGCAATGGAGCACAAAGCGATCGTTGATTCACCACATATCAATAATTAAGATAATGTACATCGAAGGCGACAATCCTCATCTGCAAACAACAACACCGACCAAATGATGAATGATCAAACGTTCAGAGGCTTTATGCAATTCATGCAACAACAAAGCGAGCGACTCACATCCAAAACGTGGGTGGAAACACGGAAAACTCTCGGTGGTCACCGCTAAACAATTCAAGAGCAGGACCACCGAGTTTAAGGGAGAGCCAAAACCACTTCTCGGCGGAAGCATGGATAAAGCAGATTACCAAGATATTTGATGTCTTGGGATGCTCCGAGGAGCAAAAGGTTCCCTTTACCGCCTTTTATGTTGCTGGAGAGGCGGATTCATTGGTGGGAATCGGTAAAACGATACTCAACTTCTTTGTCTTCAAGATATCTTGGGAGAAGTTCCAGGAGGCATTCAACGGCAAATACTTTCCTGAAAAGTATTCGCCATACGAAGGAGGTGGAGTTTATCAAGTTGGAACAAAACAATATGACCAGTGTCGCAATACGAGGCAAAATTTGCGGAGTTATCACGGTTTGCATCCCACTGGTGGATAATGAAGAGAGAATGGCGCGAATGTTTTAAGAGGTTTGAAGCGGGAGATACGTCAACATCTTATTTCTCATAAACCGTGTTTGTATTCGGGATGTTGTAAATAGGGCTCGATTAGTGGAGCGCGATAATGAGTCAACGCAACTAAAAAGAGAGCGGTGAATAAAATTATAATACCAATGGAGTAGTCATCGAGCGGTGACAACAAGCGTGGAGGGAATCAACAGGCGGATATGGTAACCACTTCGGGGTGGTAATCGTGGCCAAAACAATAAGAATGGACATTTCAAGAAAAGGAGATTCAACAATGATGGAAAGACGTCGGCCTGAAGACCCATTGTTAAGGAAGGAGAAAGACCACCTATCATATGCTTCAAATGCGGAGGAGAGGGACACATCGATCAAAGCTGCGTCGCCACGTCAAAGCATGTTATAATTGTGGAAGAGAAGGTCACTTAGCTCGATTTTGTGCCATCAAGACAAATTCAACTAGGATGGAGGCACCAAAGGCCATCCCGGAAAATTCAAAGCCGGTAGTCAAGGGAGAGCATTTGTTGTGACCTCCCAAAGAGCAAGGAATCCGAATGAGGTCATCACGGGTAAGCTTATCATAAACTCTAATGAAGTCTATACTTTATTTGATACCTGGTTCTACCCATTCTTTTATTTCTCCTACTTGCGCTCATCGATTAAATTTGACTCGGAGAAATTAGACTTTGACTTATCTGTGGAAACTCCGTTGGGAGAAACCTTCATTACATCCAATCGCTTATAAGTCTTGTTTGGTTCAAATCGGTACCCTCACATTTCTGTCGATCTTATTTCATTAAAAATACTTACATTTGACGTGATTCTGGGATTGATTGGTTAACTACTTATCATGCAAAAATTGATTGTTTTCGTAAGGTTGTTAGCTTTCATATTCTAACCAACCTATTATGGAATTCAAGCGACCAAACCATTAAAATCAATCACGGTCATCTCAAGCCATAAAGCTATTCGTTTATTGAAAAAGCGGATGTCAAGCTTTCTTAGCTCATGTCATAGATTTAAACAAAATACGTCGGTTTTGAGCGATATTTCTATTGTTAATAAATTTCTGACGTATTCCCAGAAGAACTTCCCAGGCCTACCCCGGGCGTGAAATTGTATTTTGTATCGACCTTGAACCCTAAGACAAAACCTATTTCCAAAGCCCCATATCGAAGGGCTCTATTGAACTTCGTGGAGATAAAGACCCAATGCAGGAATTGTATTCCCAGAAGAACTTCTGGCCTACCCCGGGGAGCGTGAAATTGTATTTTGTATCGACCTTGAACCCTGTACAAAACCTATTTCCAAAGCCCCATATCGAAGGGCTCTATTGAACTCCGGAGATAAAGACCCAATGCTGCGGGAATTGTTAGACATTGGCTTTATTCGTCCCTAAGTACTTCTCCTTGGGCTCCTCTTACTATTCGTGAAGAAGAAAGATGGGAGTATGCGACTTTGTATTGATTATCGGGAGTTGAATCATGTCACCATCAAAATAGGTATCTATTGCCACGTATTGATGACTGTTTGACCCGATTCTGCAAGGAGCCAAATTCTTTTCAAAGATTGATCTTCATTCCGGATATCACCAATTGAAGATTAGAACCAACGACATTCCAAAGACGACTTTCGGAACTTCGATGCGGGCATTATGAATTCCTAGTCATGTCCTTTGGATTGACTAATCTCTCTTTGCCTTCATGGATATGATGAACCGAGTATTCAAGGAATATTTGGATCACTTTGTGGTCGTCTTTATTGATGACATCCTTATTTATTCCAAAAGCCGTGAAGATCATGAAAGCAACACTTGAGTGACACTCCAAAAGCTTCGTGAATATAAGTTTTATGCCAAGTTGAAGAAATGCGAGTTACGGCTTGAAGAAGTAGCATTCCTTGGGCACGTCTTATCAAGTCATGGAATATCTGTTGACCCAAAGAAAGATTGAAGCTATTCAAAGTGGGAACAACTTAAATCGATGGCCAAATACGTAGCTTTCTCGGTTTAGTTGGTTATTATCGGAGATTCGTGGAAGGATTTTCTCGAATCGCTACTCCATCGACTTCGGTGACTCGGAAAGATACAAAGTTTCGGTTGGAGGCGAAGAATGTGAGAAGAGTTTTCAAGAACTCAAGAGGAGACTTATTTCAAGACTGCTACGACAATACCATCCGGCTCGGAGGGATTTGTCATCTCACGATGATGCTTGAGCAAAGGGTTGGGATGTGTTCTCATACAACATGGAAAAGTTATAGCCTATGCCTCGCGACAACTCAAAGAATATGAGAGGAATTATCCTACTCATGATCTAGAATTAGTAGTCATTTGTCTTTGTACTTAAAATTTGGAGGCATTACTTGTATGGGGAGAAAGTGGAGATCTTTACGGATCATAAAAGCCTCAAATATTTCTTCACTCAAAAGGAACTCAACATCGACAACGACGTTGGCTTGAATCTGTTGAAAGATTATGATCATACCATCCAATACCATCCCGGAAAAGCGAGCGTGGTAGGTGACGCATTGAGTAGAAGATCATATGCAAGTCTGAAAAGCGATATTGTCAACGAGCCCCATTTGTGTGACTTGCAAAGGATGGAGATAGAGTTAAAGACTCCGAGGACGCGTGTGATGATAATAGTATCTGAGTAGAATCGACTTTAATCGATAAAGTTAAAGTCGCTTTCAAGCTACGGACACTGGAGGTGATGCGTATGAGGAAGAAAGTCAAGAAGGTCTTATCTTAGGAAGCAAGAATCGATGAAGAAGAATTCTTCGAGTCAACTCGACTTTCTGTTCCTAACAACCTCGATTTAAAGTATAATATCATGATGGAAGGTGCAAACACACCATTTGCAATCCATCCCGGGAGTACCAAAATGTATCATGATATTCGCTATATATTTTTGTAGAAGCAATATGAAGAGAGATATAATACTGTTTATCTCAAGGTGTCTAACTTGTCAACGAGTTAAAGCGAGACATCAAGTACCAAAAGGTCCATTGCAACCACTTGAAATTCGGAATGGAAGTGGGAGTACATTTCCATGGATTTCATTCTGGGGCCTTCCTAAGGTTTCTCAAGGCATAGATGCGATTTGGGTCATTGTTAATAGATTGACCAAGTCTGCTTTTTCTTCTTACGATCGAGAAACTTATACACTTGAACGTCTTGCTTTCAGATGTACATAAACGAGATTGTAAGATCGCATGGTATCTTAGGTATCCATAGTTTACGATCGAGACCCAAGATTCACTTCAGCGATTTTGGGTTAGTTTGCAAAAAAGCTATGGGCACGAGACTTACGATTTAGCTTCGGCATATCATCCTCGAATTTTACGAACGATGGGAGAGACTATTCATATAACGCCCCAAAATTAGGTATACGTCACCCATCTTGGGTGCGCCACTTACATGGTACATAAATTCAAATACAACTTACTAATATAAGCGTAAGTGTACAATACGACATAAATCGTGAGTTTGAATACAAATTTTGTCTACTAGATATTATACAAACTCAAAAGGAGTCCTCATTACAACTATTATCACACTATTTCACGTAATAGTGAGGACTACTAACGCTATCCTCTGGACCATTACTTCGCTTCCTCGACTTCGTCCCAAATATGTTCTCATTTCACGAAGAAAAAAGAAAAGAAAAGGTGAGCTCAACTAGCCCAAGATGAAATATTATGACTAAGATAATGCGAATATAAATTATCATTAGCCTTGACGATGTTAAACCGGTAAAATACAATAAACAACCGGTTTAATCTGCAGTGGAATAAGCAATCCATTAAAAGAGTCAAGTAGAATAAAGTCTACTATCTTTTAGGTTTTAAAAGGTTTTCATCAATTTTTATCACGAGACTCGACTTTAATAATAAACCACCACATCTAATCATCCTCGTACCACGGTCGAGGATTTTCATCAAATTATCAATGATCATGACTATACCGAATCACCCCGGTCATAATCATACCAAAAACTATCCATCATCGCATTACACAGCCATCGAGGACTTTTGTCACATCATTTATATCAAGTCATGATTATACTTTGAATGATCCTCGGTCATAATCATACTAAGTTCATCTATGCACGTAAGCCAAAGATAACATAATATAACATGAGGATGATGACAATGACATAGTAATTCAATAAAACAAGTTCAAGAATTATTTAATCCATGAATTATTAACGTCCAAATTATCAACATGAATCTTCGTTTACATGAGAGTAAAATTCAATAATGATCGTAAGAATATTTCCATGAAAAGAATCTTTGGATGAAACGCAAATATCGGATATTCTACTAATTTCATGGAGTATAGAAGTCAAAGTTTTAACCAATTGGGTATAATAAAGAATGGAATAACAAAAGAAATCACCATGCATGCGGTGCAGATTGCTTGGCATGGCGAGTTATTCAATGTAATAATAATAATCGGAACGAAGTCGTGAAATTCACACCAAGCGGATGTTCCAACAGAATAATAAAGATGGAACCGGATCCTGTTAAAAACACACGAATAGGATATTCAACGGAGAATGATAAAGACGGAACCCGGTCCTGTAAAACACACATGACAGGATGTTCCAATGAATAATAAAAAGCAGAACCCGTCCCAGGTGTAAAACACATGACATGGATGTTCAAATGAATAATAGAAGAATGTCACCAAGTATAGGGTAAATCTAGCGTAATCACGAGTTATTCCAACGAATAATAAGCAATGGAATAACATAAGGATTTCACCAAGTATAGGGTATCGCTGGCGTATACAAAGTTATGTATAGGGTATGCCACTTTTACAAAGTTATTCCAATGTAATAATAGTGAATGGAATAATGAAGTTCTCTTCGAAGAAGAAGAATAACACCCTTACCGTAAAAAGAACCTATATAGAAGTAGTGAAGTAGCGAGAATACTCTTCTTCTTTCTATAATTTTCTCTCTATAGCTTCTCTACATAATTTCTCTCTCAGAGTTTCAATGAATTAAAAAGAAAATAATGAAGGAATGAGCTTCTATTTATAGGAAAATGGAATGCATAAGAACTAATCCATGAACTATTCCAGATTGATTTACTTTAATCTGACGGTCCATATTTAAAGAAAAATCTTTTAAATAAAATATAATATATTCTATTTATATAAAAACATTTTACTATGCAAACACTTTATGCAATACTATGCAAAACACTATGCAACACTATGCATAATAAAATATAATATATTCATTTATAGAATAACTTTAATAAAGTATTCTATTTTATATAAAAGATGTTTCGCATTTTATTACGTTAATAATACGAATAAAACAAAACGTCATTATCGCTATAATAATTCATATTATTAATCGATAATAATGGAATCAAACCGAAGTGACTTCACATAAGCATCAATAATCAATACCGGTGTCTTGCTACTATGCAACCACACGTATTCTTCGTATTTTTTACTACCGAAGGTAGTTCAACAAGAACCACGGTAAAACTTCCGCCATTATTTCAATAAAATATTTTGTCGTTTTCTCAATCCGACAATAATTACATTGTAGGGTCCACCAATGATTGAGTAGTTGTACTGAATATTCCTGCTAAACCGAATATTCCCAGACCAATCGAATATAATATAACCACTTGCATACTTTGCAAAATTTATAAATACTACCCACAACTATAATATTATCTCAAATTCACACCATAATATTAAAAATTATTTCGACAAAATTTAAATCTTTATTGATAAAATCTGGGGTCTCCTGATTCAAACTCTTGAAGATCTATTAAGACTCTGTCCTTGATCTCAAGGAAGTTGGGACAAGTTCTTACCATTGGTGGAGTTTTCCTCACAACAACAGCTTATCAAACAAGTATTGACATGGCTCCATTCGAGCGTTGTATGGAAGAAAGTGTCGTTTCTCCAAGTATCTTTGGATGAGGTGGGTGAAGCAACGTTGTTGGGACCGAGTTGATGCGTGATTACTTTAAAAGATTCAAACGATCCGACAACGTATAAAAACCTCACAAAATCGACAAAAGAGAGTTATCTTGATCTTCATCGAAAGGACGTGGAATTCGATATAGGAGATCATGTGTTGTTAAGAGTTGCTCCATGGAAAGGAGTTACAAGATTTGGAAAGAGAAAAAACTCAATCTTAATTCATCGGTCCATTTTAATCCTCGATCGAGTAGTAGAATCGCGGCCTATAGACTCGCTTTTGCCAAGAAGTATGTCTCGTGTTCATAAAGTTTTTCACATATCCATGTTACGTAAATATGTGAAAGACCCGAACCACATTATTGAGTTAGAACCGGACAAAATAGCGGAAGATTTGACGTATGAAGAGGTTCTGTTCAAATCTTGGATAAGAAGGAACATATTCTACGCTCAAGGTTATACATCAAGTCAAAGTTTTGTGGAGGAACCACGATGTTGAAGAAATGACTTGGGAGTTAGAATCAAAATGAAATCAAGGTATCCTTACCTCTTGACATACCAGTATCGTCGTACCCTAATTTCGAGGGCTTAAATTTCATAAGAAGGGAGGTTGTAAGACCCCAACTTTTATAAATAAAGATGAATTTTTCTATAAATATTATTTTTGAATATTATGGAATAAATTTGATATAATGTTATAGTTGTGGGTAATATTTATAAATTTTGCAAAAGTAAGCAAGTTGTTATAAAATATTCGTTTGGTCGAGGAATATTCTTTTTGTTTGGGAATATTAAATGCACGACTACTCAATCATCGATTGGTGGACCCCATTAACGGAAGTATTGTCGTAGTTAGGAAGCGACAAAATTATCTTTCTATAAAAATAACTAGCGGAGGTGTTACTGTTAAAAGCTGTTGAACTACCCTAGAGTAAAAAAGTACAATAATACGCGTAGTTGTATAAGTAGACACGATATTGATTATTGATGCTTTACGTGAGAAGTCACTCATTATACGCTCAATTATTACTACGATGAATTGCTACATCATATCTCTTATATTATTGATTCAATTATTATCACAAGATCATCTCATATAATATGTTATAGTATTAAATCAATAATTGAGGCGACAAGTTATAAATGATTAATAATTGTTGAAAGATTAAATATGTGTTGATAAAATGATTTGTGGTAATATTTATTCAATCCTTGATGTATATAAAGAGTCTTATATGAGGCGTTTGTGGTAAGTTTGATTATTTTATGGGGGGCCATATGTCATCATCTAAGAGTCTCTTTCACAATAGTAATTACCTTCGTCGATAGTAATTACCTTTGTGAATAGTAGTTTACCTTCGTCAATAGTAATTACCTTTACCAGACGTCGAACCACTTGTCGTTTCACATTACAGGCATCGAACCACTTTTCGTTTCACATTACAGGCGTCAAACCACTTTTCTTTTCACATCACCAGTCGTCAAGCCACTTGCCTTTTCACATGGTAGGTCTTAAGCTAGAAATCTTCTATAAATAGAGGCCTAGTGCTTCATTATTTTTCACGAATTCATTCAAGCTATAGAGAGAAAAGTATAGAGAGAATAAGAGAAAGAAGAAGAGTATTTTATTCTTACACTACTCAAGTAGTATTCAATCTCCTACTAAAAGTAAGGGGTGTTATTCTTTCTTATTCATGAAGAGAACTGTTGTTATTCCATTGCTTATTATTACTGCTGGAATAACTTTTGTATCGTGGTTTACCCTATACTTGGTGACATTCTTCTATTATTCATTTGGAACATCCATCGTACATGTGTTTTACACCTGACTGGTTCCGTCTTTTTATTATTATTCTGCTGGAACATCCTATCTGTGTGTTTTTACATCGGACTGGTTCCGCTCTTTTATTATTATTACATTTGAACATCACATGCATGCGTTTCTGCGGACTGGTTCCATTCTTTATTATTCGTTGAATATCCTATTCGTGCGTTTTCTGTGGGACTGAATTCGTTCCGTTATTTATTATTCTGTTGGAATAACTTTTGCTGTGCTTATCTATCACATGCATGGTGATTTTTTTGTTATTCCATTCTTTATTATACCCAGTTAGTTAAAACTTTGACTTATACTCCATGAAATTAGTGGAATATCCTTGATATTTAAGCTTCATCCAAAGATATCCTTTCATGGAAATATTCTTCTCGATATTCTTGAATTTTACTCTACAAAGTAGTATCATGTTGATAGATTTGGATGTTATTGGTTCCTAGATAAATTAATTCTTGAACTTATTTTATTGAATTCTTATATCATTGTCATCATCCTCATGTTTATATTATGTTGAAAGTCATCTACGTGGCTGTCAGAGTGCATAGATGGACTTGGTATGATTATGACCGAGAGACTATTCTTATGTAATCATGCCCGTAATGTTACAAATGATGTGGTAAAAATCCTCGATGGCTTTGTGGTGCATTGATGGACAGATTGTTGGTATGATCATGACCATTAATGAATACACAAATATTCTTGGCCAGTAGTGCATGAATAATTGTGGTCGTGATACTAAAGAATATCCTTGGCCGTAGTGCGGGGTGATTCGATGATGTGAAATATTTATTAAAGTGAGTCTCGGCTATAACAAAGGATGAAAAACCTTTTAAATCATAAAAGATAGTAGATTTTATTTTCTACTTGACTCTTTTTAATGGATTCTTTGGTTCACTGTAGTTAAACTTGATGTTCATTATATTTTATCGGTTTAACATTGTTGTGAGGCTAATGATAATTTATTCTGCGCATTATCTTAGTCATAATATTTCTTCTTGAGCTAGTTGAGCTCACCCTTTCTTTCACTTTATTCTCTTGAAAATGAGAATATAGGCGGGACGAGTCGGGGAGCGGAGTAATGGTCCGGAGGATAGCATTAGTAGTCCTCACTATTCTCGTGAAATAAAGTGATAATAATTTTAATGAGGACTTCTTTTGAGTTTGTATGATCTCAGTAGACAATATTTGTATTCAAACTCACAGTTTATGTCGTATTGTACATGACAGTTATATTAGTAAGTTGTATTTAAATTCTGTACCATGTATCTGACTACCCAAGATAGGTGATGTATACCTATTTTTGGGGGCGTCACACCGTATCTCTCCCTCCTCCCACATGCGTCACAAATCTCTTATTCTCTATCTCTGATTTACCCTAAACTTCTTTTGTAGGATAAAGGATTTGGGGCTTTTTAGGTGGACCAAATTGAATGTTTACGAACTTGCGAACTGTGGAGTTTGTGGGATGACTGAATATTTTGTAGGACAACTGATATGCCGCCATGACTGAATCTATCAAGCACTTTGCGACACAAGGTAAATCCTCGGATGCCCTCACTTTTATTTTATTTTTTGTGAAAACATTTGGGAAAATTAGACCTAAGAGTAGATATGATGCATAATGATGAATTTTGGTTTGGCAATATATGATTTTGAAAAATGTGTTATTGTTTCCATCAGTATATCTTTTATGTGCTTAATTCTTTCATGTGCTTAATACTCTTGGTTCTGTATGCAGATGGCATAACAGGAGAGGATGTTGGCGTGAAACCAAATATGCAATTTTTCAGGGAACATAAAACAGAAAGATTTCCTCGAATAACATACATACAAATCTACGAATGCGACAAATTCTCGGTATGTGAACCTGAGGGCCAATCATGATCCGTATCGAATTGGAAATTATTAAAATGTTGTGATTTCCAATTTCTTTCTCCTTAACAATAAAGAAAACTCAAATTTGTATGTCACCTTAAAATCTCTTAAATTCTTGCAGATTGGGCTCTTTTGCTTACCGCCTTCAATTGTCAATCCACTCCATAATCATCCTGAAATGACAGGATTCATTAAGCTTCTCTTTGGAACCATGCACATCAAATAGGTTCTTTAGGTTTTTTATGGATTGTTTAGCAATTCAATGTTGCAGTAATGATTGTTATTGTTCTTATTTTGAATGTGATGAAGTTTTATAGTTTAGAATATAGTTTTAATTTTTGTGTATTCTATATGTGAATAATTTATTATTTTGTAGACAGGTTTAGATTTTTTTGGATATCTATTTTTAAAGGAAACTCTGACGAAATTTCTTGAAATTAGTAACGACTAGCTTGATGTTTTGGTGGTTGGATATATGTTGTAAGTTATTTTAGGTAATGTAGTATTTTTCAAATTTTAATCTGTTTTTTTATTACGCCGTGCCTTTAGGCACGGGCAATTACTAGTGTATATATATTAAGCCGTGTCTTAGTCATGCTTAGTTAAGGTTACTTAACAAAACCACATAATTTTATATAAAAATATAATTAAATTTTTGTTATAAAATTTAAGAATGATAAATTAACCTTAAAGGGTTTATTTAAATTTTACTAAATAGTCTTAATAAAATTGACTATAAGATAAAGCCTTAGCTACTCGTAAACTCCTTTTAGTGAGACATAATTCTGACCCGACCCGCCCTACTCGTTTGGCTATTGGAGGCTTGGAGCTCCTATTTAATCTTATTTTGATACACTAATATTTTTAGAATTATGATACTCACATCATTAATAAAATATTTATATTAAATAAAGTTATTTTTATTTTTAATAAGGCAACACAAATCCAACAATCGTTATTATCTTAACATAATTTTCAACAATCATCGTCCTAGTAGGTAGATTATTATGCTCACATGGACACGTGCGTGTTTTCCCTCACCACTATACCCATTCCTTCGTTGTGTTCCTTGGCAAGTACCATGACCAAAACTCACAATCATCGCATACAAAATACAACTTCCCCTTTATTGGTTTGTTTGAGTCTACAATTCTTATAGATGTCTTCTTTCTATATTTACATACCCTTGGTATGTAGCGAAAGTCACTATTATTCCCCCCCTATATTATTACTTGATAAAGACATAACTCCTAATTCAAAATAAAATGAAAAAAAATTGGGATGAAATATTTTAAAAAACACTTTGTGTGCAACTTTTAACTTAATGCTAACAACAATAAAATTATGAGAAGAATTTAGTTGATTTACATACCTTATTTTTAAATATGAGATATTAATATCCTTGATCAAAGTTACAGAGAAGCTAGAGATGTTGAAAAATAATAGAAGAGCCATTGTTAGAATTAGGATCACAATATTCATCACCGCTGCAGCACCGCGCACCTATGTAATTGACCCAATAAATATGTTGGACCACCTTCTTACTTAAAAAGTTAACATATTAGGTTGAGACTCTACCATACCCATCTACATTCTTGAATTTATCCAATGTGAGATTCATGTCAAATATTCCAACAACCATTGTCCATGCTCTCTTGGCGAGTTAGTAATACGCACAATCAGTTTGGAAGGAAAATATAACCTTTTCATTTCAACTGAAAACCTCATGTGTTTAAGTGTATATTTTTTAAACAACAAGTGGTTAAGTAGAAAAATGTTAAAACCCCGGGTAGTGAAATGAAATTTAACCATTAATTAAAGTTTACACTTTGATTTTCTTTTGGAGTTTTACAAAAATAAGCATAATATACAACTTTATTTAGCTCCATAATATACATGGTCCCATATGAACTTCCCAATTTTATGAAAATCTCTTTAAATTAATCAACCCCACTACATAATTTTCCAGTTTTAACACTTTCTTGTGACAATAAAATTGTATTTTTTCCCCCTTTCCTTTCCAATTTAAGCAAAAGAAGATATTAACTTATTAAGGCAGTGAAAAAGAAAAATAGAGTGGGTAATTTATTTAGCAGTACTTGAGCTCTGAAAATCAGGAGAAGATAATCCATGAGATGGTTATTGGAGCATCTATTTGATTGGATTTATTTGATGGATATCACTTTCTTTCAACATTTTTGATAATCCATGGCTGGCAAATTAGCAATGAAATACTCCATAACAAAAAGATTGACTTGAAGAGGATCATTGGATGCAGCAAATTAACTTTTGGTGGGGGAAAATGACGAAAATAATTCGAAAGGTTAGCTCAATAGACACAATAATAGTACAAGTAATTAATAATTACTCCCTCCGTTCTCAAAAGATAAGTAAATTATAATTTTCACACACATTAAAAAAAAGTAATAATAGAGGGAGTACATTTTTTTTTTTATACTAATAAACTTCACTAAATAACATATTTACCTTTCAATTTATGTACTTTATCTCTTCTTTTTAAAGATAAAAAAAATTATACATTTAATTATCCTTTTGAGTACAAAAGAGTAGAAGTCTAAGCATAAGTTTCCCTACGTGTCTAACAAACTAAAATTAATTTTGAATGAATTTAATATGATAATTAAGCAATATTGTTGTAAAAAAATACTTAGTGTTATAGTACACTTTTTATAAGCTAATATTTTGTAATGTAAATTTAACTTTAATATATTACTCCATCCATTCCTTAAAAAGGACTAAATGTACAAATTATTTTAGTCCCAAAAAGATGAGATAAAATGAAGTCATTTAGTGAGGTTACAAAGGATAAAATTATAACTTTTTTATTTTCTTTTCTCTAGTACTTTTAACTTTTCTTAATAATATGTATGCAAATTTTATTTTGCTCAAGCATTATCAGTATAAATTAAACCTGCTCAAATTTTTTTAAAGGAGGGTTTTAAAGAAAAGTAAACTCTCTTAAATTGAAGGGTTTTATTATATATATATATATATAATCATTTGTGACATAAAATTTTTAATCTTCATATTTATATCCTTTTGTCCAATTAAATTCTGACCCACCATGTGATTCATCCTTAATTATAGATGCCAATAATACAATAACTACGAGGAAGAATTCTTAATTAATTATTCACATCATTTTCAATACGGGCATGCACTGTTCTTACCAGTTACCAACTATACAATGTCCATGCCGAAAGTATACGTTAATTAAAGGTGATAGATAGACAATGACATAAATCAAATTATAAATTTATCCTATTAATTAATTCCTTTTTTCTTTCGACTTTTAAAACCGGATTTAATCACCAATTTAGGTGAATTAATGCTTATTCTTGGGTTGTTCCTGCAAAGATTTTGTCACACAATACTATTGAGGATATATATTTCCACAAGGGGGTGCTAGTATTGAGCTAGGAAACTAATTAACTCAGCAACTGGTGTGGTGTGTCATTGACACAGGTGCACCAGCCCAGGCAAGTACTGTGGCAATGGCACACCAGCCAAGCCAGCTCTTTACAAACTTTATACTCCCTCTGTCCCAGGATAAAAGTACTTATTACTATTTTGGGTAGTCCCATGTTAAATGTCCACTTCTCTTTAATAACCAAACTTTTACACATTTTTTCTTATTATGCCCGTAGCATTAAATATTTCATACTTTTCTTATTCTAATTCTCTCTCTATATTTAATGACATTATTATGAACAATTTTGTTATTTTATTCCTCTTTTTAATATGCTTGAAAAGTCCATCAGAACTTTTATCCTGGGACGGAGGGAGTATATGATTAGCTAGGTTGTTACTATATATAGTTAATTAAGTGTCCACTAAGCTTAACTCTAGTTAATTAATTAATTAGTTTGTGGAGTTATATAGATATATAACTCAGCATTGTATTAGTATATATAGTGTCTGAGCTCCATTGTAATATTCATGTTAAAGTTTCCTTCCTCCGACCTACCATGCACCTTGTTGCTCCATCAACTAAATTCACAATAATATGGTATCGGAGCTCAGATCAAAGTTCTTCTGCAATTTCTTTAGCTTAATTTTGCAGCTTCTATTGTATGAGATTAGTCGAATTGATAATTCTCGATCATAATCTCATAATTTTTGTTATCAAAGATCTGGGAGAAATGAAGTATTATTTAGGTTTACAAGTTACTAAATTAACAGCCGGGAATTTCATTGGTCAAAGAAAATTTATCTTGAATTTATTAAAGGTTACCGATAGTAAGGCCCCAACTTTTAATAAATAAAACTTAATTTTCTTTATAAATATTATTCTAAACAATAAGATGTTTAAATTGATAAAAATTGTCGACGAAATTATTGCATTTAATTATTAAAATACTCGGTGATAACGGAAAAGTAACACGTAGTACTCCACAGTAGCATACATTATTCCACAATATTAATACACGGTATTACATAATATTTCATATTATTGAACTAATAATTATTACAGTAGCAAATTCACAGTATTTGTTTTATTGAATTAATAATTGTCACAGTAGTAACTGCACATTATTTCATATTATTGAACCAATAATTGCCACGGTTACAACTGCACAATATATCATATTATTGAACCAATAATATATTGTCACAATAGTAAAATGCACAATATTTCACATTATTGAACCAATAAGTGTCACCTTATATAGTAAATGTAGTAATGAAAAGTTATCTAATTAAAAGTCATGGATATTAAATAGTTAGACAGGTCTTATTATTCAAGAACAACGATATCATCTGTGATATTAATACATTAAATCAATAATGCGAGAAGATGGAAAATATAATAATAATTGTGAATAGTAAAGAAAATGTAATCTCAAAATGTGAAAATGTACATAATTAATTTGTGATAGATGAAATGTAATCTTGAAATGTGAAAACATATAATTAATATGTGATAGATTAAAGATAATCTTAAAATGTGAAAAGTCTTGCTAATTGATGAATGATGTAAATTAAAAGATAATTTTGAAATGTGAAAAGTGTAGATAATTGATGAATGTGTATATTAAAGATAATATTGAAATGTGAAAAGTGTGGTTAATTGATGTGTAGTAAATGTTGGTTAAATTTTGGCTATAAATAAGGAGTTTAGTATTAGGAGTTTCATAATTTTCTTGCTTCTCTTTCCTTCCACTCTAAAAATTGTTTAGTCTAAGTGTCTCTCTTAATGAGCTAAAACTACCTTAAGTATTTGATGAATATAAATAAAGAGCGTGCAAAAATTGTTCAGGTGAGTTTTTCTAATTGCATATATACACCCACACACATCGCACAGTGTTTACAATTTTCCTTTAAAAAAATTTCCTTTAAAAGACTTTTCCTTTAGAAGATTCATTTTGAAAAGTTTCATGTGGAAGATTGTTTTGAAATATTAATTTATTCCTTCAAAAATATTTTTAAAGTTTATTCTACTCTATATATTTAGACTCAGCAAAGATGGCTCAGCAGTTCATGAAGTCGGCCTACTCATAAAAAAAACTTTTAGTAGTAATTTTTAATTCTAAAAAACTTGCCTTTTTTTTATTTACTAAAAGTGGGTTCATCGACTTTTTTTTTTTTTTTAAAAAAATAAAATATTCTTCTTGTGAGAAACACAAGACTTCAGAATAAATAAATAAGAGTTCAAACCAACTAAAATACAACAACTATTTATTTTAATGCAATCTTCAATATATTTTAACTATAATTAAAAATTATAATTAAGATATGTAGTTAATGTAGGTAATTAATTAATAATACTAATTTATAATACTATTAAAATTTTAATTGATTGAGATATGTAGTTAATAATTTTAAAGTATAAAACTATTAAACTAACAATTATTAGTTTAAGTTAGATAATTATCCTAAAGTAGTATGTATAGCTAAAATATATATATATGCTCTGGACTTAGTTTCATAAAATAATATATTGGAGCATCATTTGGTAACACACTAACACTAGTTCTCACGCGGATGCGTAAATTAAGTTAATACTGTTACATTTACATAATAATTTCAATC
The DNA here is from genome assembly GCA_020205615.1 of Panax quinquefolius. Taxonomy (NCBI): domain Eukaryota; kingdom Viridiplantae; phylum Streptophyta; class Magnoliopsida; order Apiales; family Araliaceae; genus Panax; species Panax quinquefolius. Next base: position 117,854,785 of record CM035171.1, on the reverse strand, counting down.
ATTATCTTAAACAATTATGCATTTAAGATATCAATTATCTTAAACAATTATTCATTTTTATCGTAATTACTTATTGTAGTACATTTGGAAAGTAAATCAATCATTATTCCTTAATTATGCATTCCTCCTACTTATTTGGAAAGTAAATCAATCATTATCTCAAATCATGCCTTTAGAATAATATCTAAAATTATAATACTATTAAAATTTTAATTGATTGAGATATGTAGTTAATTTAAGTAATTAAAATTATTGTTTATTATAAATTATTTTATTATTTTAATATTTATTATTATTACTATTTTTTTGTGTGTCAAGATTTTGCAAAAAAAAAAAAAAAGGAAAAAGTTCGTAAAAGCTGGCTCGCCTGACCACCAATGAGCCCACGCCTAAAGAAATTTAGCCCACCAAAATCCGAACCTTTTTCTACCAATGAATATGGTGTCTTACTACCATTCTTAGGTTATAAGACCCCAACTTATTATGAATAAAATCAATTTCTCTAATTATTATTGTGAATAATAAGATATTAATTTGATATAATTATCTAGTTATGGGTGAAATGTGCAAATTTTACAAAATATCTGATGGTTATAAAATAATCATTATTGTCCGGGAATATTCATTTGGTTATTGTGGAATATTCTTGTTGTCGGGAATATTAAATGCAATGAGTAGCGATCATTTATGGACCCCATAATGAATAATTATCGGATGAAGAAAACGATAAGTTTGAGTTTTTATAAATAATTCAGTAGTTATTACCGAATTAACATTTGTTGGAATACCCGTGGTTAAAATACGATGTCTGGCGTGGATGCACAATATTGATGAATTATTGATCCTTACGTAGAATGCCTACTCGATAATTATTACAATGAATTCTTGCTCAATATTTTATTTTATTGATTCAATAATTCTTTGCGTTGATATTTTATATTATTGTTGTTTTAATAATTGTCATTTGCACAAAGATTTCCATTATCGGATCAATAATTCATATTATTTGAATAATATTATTAGATAACATTATTGGCAATATGCTCAGAAAGTTACATCGAGGAAAGGTTTGGTTACTAATTGCATGGCGCCAAGAAGGAGAAATTCTTATTGGAAAGCCCTCTTTCCTCGAGAACCTGCGCGGTTGTCATAAATATGATTACGTAATATTATTTGTGAATAATTAATTATTGATTCATATGATAAGAAAATATTTATTTTATGTGGATATAAATGTTGGATATATTTATTGTGGTTAAAAATGAAGTTAATGTTGAGGTGTTTTATCAGTATTTTTGTCGGAATGGAGGTATTAAAAATTAAACTAGTGTTTTTGAGATATATTGCGTGAGTTATAATTTTTAATCCGACCGTTAAATCGTTGTAATTTTTGGATATGTTATACATATATAAGTTGAGTATATGTCCACAAATTTTGAACCGTTAAAAATGAACGTATGATTTGTTATGAATTTGAAGTGGTGACTGGTTCAGAAATTGTTGAAGTATCCGAATTTAGCATTTTTGTGGAAAATTCTAGAATTAAGTGGGCCCCACTTGTGGTTGGTGAAGAAATGTCCTGAATTTTATTTTAAATGTGGTGGGTGGGAATAGTAGCGAAGTAAAGCCATCGTGGGTTGGTCAAGTCTCCGCTAACATTTTCCTATAAATAGAGGGTTAAGTTAGAATTGAAAATCACACCAGAAACATAAGCTTTCTCTCTTTCTCTCTCTAGATTATTGAGTGTATTTTGTGAGTATTTAGATACTTTGTGAGTTTCTATTCATCAGTGCAAGTTTCCTTCAGGCTTATACCGATATTCCGATCAGAAGTAATGATATTTTGAGGTAAGGGGTGTTATATTCTTCTTAAAATGATATTTTCTTCAATATCATTATACCGAAATGTTGGTATGAATTTTTTTATCAAATTTAAAACTTTTTGTGTCGGAATTACTATTCACGTATCCCAAGACTATTCACTTAATCTTCAAGACTATTCACCTAAAAAATGAAATTTTCTTCTTTTTGTCGAAGATGTCTATTATGGTTACTATCTTTGATTGTATCCATGTTTTGATCTTTATTCTTGAATTTTGCTTCAAAATTGGTTATTATAGAGTATTATTGATCTTGGATAAACCTGTTATCTGAATCCTACTATTTGTCTTTTCTCGCCTCACCGGATTCGTTTTCTTTTAAAATATTTTTCATCATCCTCGGTCCTAAATGATGATATTACTAAATATCTTTGGCTGTAGTGCAAAGATAAATGATTAATCGATGAATATCTTTGGCCGTAGTGCAAAGATGAACAAGTGTTGAGATGAACATGACCAACCCTGGTGATATAAATGAATATCTTTGGCTGCATCGCAAAGATGAATATTTGATTAAAGATGTATATTGATTGTTGTTACAGGGATAAAATATTGATGATGAACTTTTAAATCTTAGAAGATAGTAGAACTCATTCTCTACTTGACTCTTCTAATGGATTGTTGTTTCCGCTACAGTTGTTGATCTAAAACTTGTTGTCTATTATATTTTATCAGATTTCTCCCTGTTGAAAACTAACGATAATTTGTTGTATATTATCTTAGTCATAATATTCTTTACTGGGCTAGTTGAACTCACCCTTTTTCTTTTTGTTCTATTTTTCTCGGGAGGTGAGAACATAGCGAGAACTAATCGAGAATGCGGAGTGATGGTTCTAGAAAGATGTTTTAGCGATCCTCACTATTTCAGTAAAATAGTGTTTGAATAATTGTAAAGAGGACTTATTTGATTGTGAATATTATCTGTAAGACAATATTTGTATTTAAACTCACATGATATGTGTTGTCGTATTTTTGCACGACAATTGTATTATTGAAGTTGTAGTTTGCTTTTCATGTACCATGTATTTGGCGACTCAGAATGGGTGTTGTATACCTATTTTGGGGGCGTCACACCAGGTCTATATATATTACACAAATTTATACTATCAAGTCACTTTTGATGATTTCATAATATACGAGTTAGTGTACACCATAAAACTTAATGTGAATGGTAGTTACTAATTAAATTAGAATTATACATATACGTTGATCAACTACATAGAAAACAATATTTAATCACGTGCTAAGGTAAGTGATATCATTTTCTTTTATACTCTTAAATTTAAACTTATTATAGTAAGAAAATATTGTTCATTTCTACACTCCTTAACATTAATTGTGAAAATTTCTAAAATAATTAGAATTTTCTTAATAGTTGGTGCTTCATCTAATATATTTTGACCTGAATTTTTCTATTGAATTTTAATCATTATATTTGAATTGTGAACTTTAAATATTATTCTTGAACTCGTATCGATATTCTAGCTAGGTATCGTGTTGACAAATTGGATATTATTGGACTCTGTTAAATTAAATTATAAATCTCTAATGTTTATCATTTATCTTATTATTCTTATTATTTATGTTTATCCATTATATCATTGTTATTTGTACTAATCATCAAGACTTAAGTTGTTGTGAATGTCTTAGATCTGAGTGCAAAAACAATATAATTGTTGAGTGTTTTTAGCATGTGTGGCAAAGATATGTGACTAAAGTTCTCTTTTGTCTAGGTACAAAGAGAAACTGTTGATTGACATGATCATGATCATCGATGTTACAGTTGATGAAATCTTGATGGTGAATTTTTAAATTGAAAATAGTAGACATTATGGTCTATTTGACTCTTCTAATGAATTGTTCATTCCGTTGCATTTGTTTGTTGAAAACTTATGTTGTCTATAATTTTCTAAATCATTGGTTTATCATTGTTAAATGCTAATGATAACTTATTCTTCATTATCTTAGTTATGATATTCTTTACTGGCATGTTTGAGCTCATCCTTTTATTTCATAATTCTTTCAAGAAATGAGAGTGTAGCTGGGGTTAGCGGGGAGAATAGGGGAAATGGAATGATGGTGCGAGTTAGTAGCTGTAGTAATCCTCATCATGTTGTAAAATAGTGTGACAATAATTGTAGTGAGAACTTAATGTGTGTGGTGTCATACTATACATGACATTGTTAGAGAAATTTATGTATATTGTTTGTATTTTGGCTACTCAAATTGGGTGATGTAGACCTAAATTTGATGATTGTCACAGCTAGGACTAAGCACATAGAGTACTAGATTGTCATTTTTTTAGGGAGAAATACAGTCAGGGCTCTTACTAGTGAAAATTACTTCCAAAGAACGACTTGCCGATCTTCTTACAAAAGCATTAGACATAGTGCAACATTGATTTTTAATTTTTAAATTAGGTTTGCACAATCCTTGTCCACCCCTAATTTGTTGACGGTATTGTGGATATTTGCATAAGGGAGAGTTATTGAGGAAACTAACTCAACAATTGATGTATCAGTGACATAGGTGCGTGTACCAAACACAAGTTCAGGTAACAGTGGCACATCGACCAGCTCTAAATATGCCTGCCGAAGTAGTGAAGGCCTTATGCAAGACTGGCCGTTAAGGTTGCAAATGATCAAATCCAAACTTTGACGAATTCAAACACAATAAGTCGAACTCGAACATGTTCGAGTAACACGATCTAACCAACACATACGCGAAGCGTGGGGAGTTTGGATGAATTAAGCGAATATACTTGAAACATCTTGAGTTCATGAACATAATCGAAAGATTATCACGTATTCACAACATCATCAACACACTGAAGCAAAAATTAGGCCAAATATTGTAAATATTCGAGCATCTCACGAACTACTCGCGAATCACTAGAATCGAACTCGAACCGAACCACATGCATGTTTCACGAACATGTTCGATCGAGCAATCGAACTTGATATCATGTGCGAACTTGACGATTTGACAAGACAGTCCAATTAAACAGAACCGAACTCAAACTAAACTTGTTCAGGGATGATTCAGTTTGTTTACATGTCTACCTGCAATTATATTTCATGTAATTAACTTTGTAGCACAATGTACCAGTATGATTAAGTTGTTACTATAGTTAAGTGTCAAGTAAACAATTATAATTAACTTGTGGAGTTAGATAACTCAACAATGTATTAGTATATATAAAGTGTATGAATTCCATTGTAATATTCATAATATAAATGAGAGATTTACAATTTCATTTCATATTATAAGATCTGATAGATACAACTTAAGTTACAGATAAAATTTTAATAAACGATGTGATTTGATTAGACTGCATTAATAATACATTTTTTTTTTTGTGATTACGTAAAACATTGGACATCACTTCTAGTCACTTGCTTGTCTCTATAAAGTATATATTAATGCTTTTAAAGAAGTCAAAAATAACATAATACAATATTGAAATCTTCAAATTACAGCACAAGTTTCTTACATGACAATTAAAAAAGAATCTTATAAATGGTTTATTTTCCTTTTGTTATTAGTCAACAAGGGTAGGAAAAAATTGTAGTCAAATTCTTGAATGAATAGTCACATTGGATATATGCTCATCTCTTGTGGTTAACTTTATATCTTCAAATGGACAATTAATTGAAGGGACATATGCTAGGTTTGTCTCACTAGTTTACATCAATAAATCAACTCAAAATTATCTAATGTGGGACCCAACTAATGGACACTAAGTGGACCATTCTAATATGTGTCTCACTCACAAATGAATAGGGAGGTCAATTTACCATTTGAATACTTATTTGACACCTAGTGATTTAATTCAATTAGCTAGTTAGTGACAATTATTACTCTGATCTAATATGACCAATACAATAGGCCCTACTTTATCAAGAAAGAAAGGAAAATAACACAATAGGCCCTATATAAAAACCTTAATGATAATGGGTAGATGGGCCCATCAGGCATATGAAGAGGTCCCAAAAAAGTTGCCCTACAATTTATTTTTTAATATTTTTATATGAAAAGTGTCGCTATATATGTATAGTGACGGTAAAAATTGTCACTATAAAATCTATAGCGACGACTTTCATGTTAAAATATTATTTTCTATTGTAAATTTATCAATTTCTAATGAAAAACTATGCTACTTGAACTATGGTTTTTTGTGTGTGTGGATCTCCATGCTCATGTGAAATGAGTCAAACAGATAGGGTAAGGCCTCAATAAAAAATCAGCAGGACAGCTTATTATTAAATATTTATGGTTTAATACTCTATAATAACAATGGTTTTTGAGATATTTCATACCTAATTTATTTTGAACTTGTTCATTTTATGTGGGTTTTAAGGGTATTATATGCACCCACGAAATATATTATACATTTGTGTAGTGATTGTGAATTCATCGTAATAAATAAATAAATAAATAAAGAAAGAAAGAAAGAAAGAAGGCAAGGCATCATGATTTTTATTGAACTAACTAGAAAAATTGGATTAATTTGAGGAGACCTATAGAAAAAGAGGAAGTTGAGAAAGGGCTTATACTCAATTAACTTTTTAGCTATAATAATATTGACAAGCATATTAATAGAGACTGGAGATAGTTTGTTACTCCCTCCTCCCTTAAAAAGTACAATATGTATACATTAACAAAAATAAAAGTAGAGAAAAGAGAATATAAATATTTTAAGTTTATTTTTAGTCGTCCTACAAAATTATATAAAGTGATAAGTATTTTTATTTTTTATACTAATGGACTTCACTAAATAACATATTTATCATTCACTTTATGTACTTTATCTCATCTTTTTGGAGATAAAAAGATTTATACTTTTAGTCATTCTTTTGGGGACGGAAGGAGTATTATATAATTTTGAGAACTTTGATGAAAGTGAAGTTACTTTATATAGGATAAGCACATTAATTCCACTTCTTTTGTTAGGTTGTTTAAATAATTAGGTTGAGACATATATATTTGTGAGAACTTGATTTGATGAAAGTGAAGTTCCTTTATGTAGGATAAGCACATTAAATCCTTTGGGTAGGTTGTTTGAATTAGGGTTAGACATTGAGGTGCACATAAGTTTATTCTTTTTCTTTTTTGTCACCTGGGTTTCCTTTTTGCTACATTGATGTGAATTAATCTCTATTATTTTGTACATAGAACCATGGCATTTAGCACGAAATAGGATAAATTTGGAGTTTTATATATGTAATTGGCTTCTTCTTTGCTACTTTACCATGATGTTTGAGATTGATTTATCGTAAAATTGGCTTTAGATTTTCCGGTCTTGATTCAACACATGCATGATGCATGGATAAGTTAAGTAATGACATTGAAACTGAGGCGTTTAATAAAAATTGAATGAAAAAAATTGTTTGATAATTAATATATTTGAAACATCTAAATGACATAATTTTATTATTTTACCCCTCTAAAAAATTCAAAGTTGTTGTAAATTTATTTAATATTACTTAATATAATAGTTAATATTTTTTTTAATTTCTTTTACTTTATTGATCAGCTGTTCATTTAGTCATGCATCTACCCAAAAAAATAAACATTTGACCGATTCAACCATTCAAACGATTTTTTTTCAAAACAAACGCACTTAATGACTGGTCGATTTAGCCATTCAGATGTATTCAGTCCTAAACAAACAGCCCCTGAGTTGATTCGGATAGAACACCGAATATTTCACTCTTTTTTGTATATAAAAAAATAGTGTTTCTATATATTGCGATAAAAACATGTAGATTCTAATCGTAAATAGATACAATTGTTAGGATATTCCACATAAATTCCATAACGAATAAATTTAAGAGTGCAGATAAGTATGGTGGAGCCTCAATCTAATAGATTAATCTTTTAGGTAATGAGGTGGTCTAGTATACATGCACAGGTGTGAAATATATATAGATCATTCAATTTCGCTACAAGTACTAGTACCTATCAGAGTTCAAGGTTCCTTGGGCTCTAATATATTTTTACCACAGTATAAATCTTTTCGTTTCTTCTAATAAGAACTGGTTTTACCACCAACACGAAATAGCGAGGAAAAAAAAGAAATAAAAAGAATCAAATTAAATATTTTTATGAGTTCTTGGTAGCAAAGTTATTTGAGTGGTGTCTATTCCTTCATCCGATCAAACACTTCCATGGAGATCGCCATCACTGGGGTCTTATCAGGCAATCAGTTCTTTGAGTTCAATGCATTTGGCATTGATTATCACTAACAGCTCTTTCCACTTTTCCTAGCTAGAAAGTAAATATCAACATCAATATATACATACAAATACCAACCACTTAGAAAATGAAATCCTAACAATATATGTTGTGGGTCTTCCTTTCTTATCTTGGTAATGTAATGTTTTTATTTATTATTACATGTTGCGTGTGCAATTATCGCAAAAATATAATATAAATTTTAGCAATTTTTTTGGGATGAAATGAAATTGAAAAAAATAAATTAAAAAGGGTGAAATTGTAATAAAATCAAAATTTTAAAAACAAAAGTGAAAGAAATTTTGTAACACAAGTCAAGGAAGCCGTTACTTTAATTTATCCTACTTATAATAATAATTTAAAAGTAATTCCACTTAATTACTTGCTCCAACTCGGGTTTATATTAACACATGATGTCGACATTCTGTTTTTTTTAATTATTAATTTTTAGAAAAGTTAATTTTAAACTCTACGTAGGACCCATAAATAGCCATTAAGTTTTGTAAGCCATAATTAAAATATAGACCATTATACAAAATAATTAACTGAACTTAATCTTTCATTTATACAAAACATCTTTTATCATATATTTCACTTCTCATAATTAATCTGCATGAGAAATGTAATTATGATTTAACATAAGCAAATTTCTTAAAATAGATGAGAGAGGCATATATATTTAACAACTCCTAACCTTACTGGATAAACACATTTTTAATTGTATTATTGTTGTTTTTTTATACATTTATAGATACAGCGGGATTCCACCCATTGTCTTTGTCATATTATCTATTTTTCTCTCCATGCATGATAAACACAGAATATAAGAAAATTGAGACTATATATAAAAATAATAATGGACCTCGCAGCTGATCCAGCTTGTCTCGCATAGAATAAAGGCTTAAATACACTTTAAACCTCAAGTTTTTTGCTTTTTTACATTTTAAACCTCAATGTTTTAACTTTAAAAGACATTAAATCTCAATGTCTCTATATTTTTATAAATTAAACTTCTAGCTATCAAATTAAGCATTTCTAACCGGAATAAGCTAGTCATGTAACTCAAAATAAAGTGTAATTAAGTCTTTTAGGGGTATATATCGTTTATATTGGCTTCGATTTTTCTTTATTTTTATCTTAATCACATACTAACCACACAGCTACATTTTTTTTGTGATTTTAAAGATATTTAAGATCTTCTATCAATTCGAAAAATTAATTTTTTTAACGGTATATATCATTTATATTGAATTTAATTTTTTCTATTTTTTTCTTCATCACGCACTAACTACTTGCTTATATTTTTTGTGTTTCTAATTATATTTTGGAGTAAAATTACCCAAAATACTCTCATTCGGATCAATTAATTACTACTCGTCGGTGGCCACAAGGTTTAATTTATTAAAATTTAAAGATATTAAAGTTTAATGTCTTAAAGTTGAAACATTAGAGTTTAAGTTGTAAAAAGTGAATAATTTATAGATTTAAAGTGTATTTAAACCTAAAATAAAATCCAACAAAGGAAACACACCATGTTGTATAATCCTTTCAATTATTTAGAATAACCCAAGGTTATATATATATATATATATATATATATATATATATATATATATATATATATAATCTTCCAAGGAACAACGAGATTTAAACGTCAGGGTGGATACTTAAATAGGCGGAACATCAAATCTAATTTCAAAACTTGAAAAAGTAATGATATAATGGACACAAAAACTATTGAACACTTTAATATGAAGATATGATATTACTTGAGTTAAACTTGTTGCCAGACTAATTGTTAATATAAACAAACATAAATATATTTATTATAGTTAAAATTTTGGTCAAGAAAAATAAAATAATATATATATATATATATATATAGTTAAACTTATCTGAAATGGAAGGAGGAATCTAATCAAGAAAAGCAGAATAAGCAGCGGTTTTTCCATCCCTATAAAGCATATAAAAGCGGTTTTTATCTTATAAATAATTTAAAAAACCATCGCTATAACTCTGGTTAGTTTTTAATTCGCTTCCTCCACCAATATTTGAAAGAAAGTATATATATATATATATATATATATATATATATATATATAGAAGAGCATTAATTATAGAAGAGATCGATTATCATCATTCATCTTTTCTTTAATCCTACCTTTTTTCCTTTTTCTTTTCCTTTTCCTCCTTTATAATAAGAGAAAAACCTATATTTCTTCTTTACCCTTTTGACTAAATTTCAATTTGGACATTAAAATTTAACCTTGAAAGTGATTTGTACCATTTTATTTTAAATTAAATGCACTACATGCATATTCTCAATGAGAAAACGCAGTATACACATCATTTTTCAAACATTCAGCAGAAAATGCACACTATATCTCGACTCTTCATACGAGCTATCAGCTATATATCTCTATAATTTACAAGTCTAAAGGAATACCCTTAATATTCCGTATGCTTTCATTGTCTGGTGAATATTTGGCCCAAAAATGATGTGCATTTCAAAATTGTTTTAACAACTGAACCTGATTAGCTTCATTTATTTTGTAACAATCATCTTCAGTCCTCTTAAAATAAAGTGTTGGATCGGAAGAGTCTCATATCACTTGAAAGTATTTTAAATAATACTCATAAAATCCCAAATTAATCTGCTTGATTTTGATTTTTTAAGTCAAATTACTATTTTTAGAATTAATAATTAAGCATATATAAATATATTTCTAAAATTATAAAAATTAGGATTAGTAATAAATTGTATATACTTTCTTTTTGTTATAATCTCTTCACCTATATTTTAGCAAAAATAGTAAAAAGATTAGTTTTAAAAATGGTCAATTTGACTTTAAAAATTCAAAATTGAGCAATTAATTTGGGACGGAGGGAGTACTTGATATGGTATATATAATTCTCCTGATAGTTAGTTGTAGACTTATCCCACATTAATTGGGTTTTATCATTAAATATTGATGCCTACAATGTGTAGGGCTAAAAAATAACGTATTATTTTTCTCGTACAGTTTCACTCTAAATACTCTCTCTAGTATTTTCAAACATCCATCAATAGACTTGGGTGTATTTGGTGTGGACATGTTTTAGTTCATTCGCATTGTTGCTAGTAACAACTTTATATTGACGAGAAGTACGAAGGATCGTAGTAGCTGTGTTCGTGCTGTCGATTGTAGATTTAACATTCCAGTTCAACCGCTTCCGTTCCGTGGATACTAATCGATTCATATGTATTATTTACGTGTTAGTTTTCATTTAATTCTAACATAAAGTATATACAATTTGAAAAACAAAATTATGTTCATAAAATAGAAATCGAGGTAAATAATATATTTTAAAGCTTCTAAAACATTTCACTCTTGACTTGATTACACACAACAAATGCATTTTAATTTTCTCATATTCATTTAATTATAAAATAAAATGTAATGCAATATGGAGTAAAGCCATTTTGTCGTTTATTTTAAAATAACTTATTACTTATAAAGTACATTGTCAAAGTTTTTAGCCGAATTGTGATTGTGATACGCCGATACATATGATAGGTAAGAATTAAGAAGAGCCCCACTTTAATTTAAGAAATTAATATTTCCACTAGATTATTTGATATTTCCACAAATAGTCCCTAGTTCTTAAGTAAGTTTATTTTTTTATGTCAAATTTACCCACAGTTAATACATTCCCATTACCCAATTGCCCTCCCTTCTCCCTCTGTAAATCATTCTCTCTCTCCACTCTCCAATATCATCCAAGTATGCACTCCAAAAATTTAAATTACCCAAATTAATCATTAAATATGTTCTTTTTTCCTTTTTGTGAGAGTTCATCGAGTTACTTTTAATTTCAAGGCCTTCTTGATGTATCTGATCGCAAAGACATTCAGTGGCATAGATCCTGGAAGTTGGATTGCAATTTCTGTAGATCCATACTTAGCTTCAAAATTTTTGAATATGTATTTAATTCATAGATTCAGAAACAGCTTTGATTTAGCCTTTCAATTACTGGTGTTTTCATGTTTAATGATCTCAGTTGCAACATTGAGTTCCTTGTATATACAAATTAATTCAATCCTTCTCATGTAAGTCTTTCTTCAACTATTACATTGTCCTCTTCTTACAATTTTCATTCAACAAGTGCAACCCGCATTCTCTTTCTTAAATTGTTCTTCTTCCTCTTAGATAAAATTGAACCACATTGATTAGCTGAGTGTAATTTCTAGATCGGTGATTGGGATTTCAGATGCACTAGTTTTCGAAATGATCAACGACACTCTGAGTATATGGACTTGATGATATGGAAGAACCGAGGAGGTTGGCGACATCGGTGGCCTTCGATTGCGAAGTTTGATTGTTGGTCCTTATTTAAGAGGATAAAGTTTTGATATTGATGTTTGTTTAGTGAGGGAGTACTTTCAATCTATTGTTATCTACAAGGAATTTTTGCAACAAAACTGGTTTTAGATCGATAAATGTGGACAATGCGAATGATTTGCAGGGGAAAGAGATGAGGGTAAGTGTGTAATAGGGTATTGCTACATGTAAGGGTAAATTGAACATAAAAAGATTAATTAATAACTTTAAAAGTGGGGACCACTTGCGAAAATATCGTGGAAATATCAATTCTCTTAATTTATTCTTTCTTATTGCATACACTTTCACGTTGGTCGCAATCTAACTTCATCAAATATTTGTCGACATATATTCCATTTTCCTTACTTATATACTAGCTTAATTTAAGCAAGGAACTTATGCGAAAATAATAATGTAAAAATCCAGTCTTTTTCATTTTATAGTACATATTAAAGTCAACAAACAGCAAATTCCCAAAAAAAGGAGTAAACAATCAAATACAAAAGTTGTCTAAAACGGATCCGGTTAGCATAAAATTTATATTTTAATAATTTGATCAATTAGTCAATAGAATACTGATATATATAGAGCCTCGTCTGCGTATCAGCACTCTATTGGTCAATTGATCAACTTACCCAAAAATAAACTTCATGCTAACCACTTCAGTCCAAAACACTGTATGCATACACATACTTAGCAAAAATCTAATCACAAACATAATATAGTACATAAAGTGAACATAAAATTGACAAAAAATAGTTAACAAATAAACAAAGGGACAAGATCCAAAAATACCCCCGATATTTTTTCTAATGTCTACCGAGCACCCTATACCTTTTTTTTTTTTATCCAAAATCATGCTTAACGTTCTGATTTTTGGATCGTTCGCGCTTTCTACTAGTTAATAAATTGTACCAACTGCATAAACGCGGGTTAAAACCCTCTATGACATGACTGACACGTGACAATATTTGCTGACATGACAATATTGGTTGATATTTATTTTGTTTATTAATTATTTATTTTATTTTAAAGAAAAATAAAATAAATAATTAATAAACAAAATTAATATTTATATTTAATAAACAAAATAAATATGTATATTTATATTTAATTCATTAGCACAAATAACAAAAATTCGTCCTCTTAAATTAATTAATACAAATAATCCTAAATTAATTAATACAAAAATTAATGCAGTCTTCTTTCTCTTGATGAATTTGTAGTCTGCAAAATCATAACACCACCAACCAACGGTCCGACCGGCTGCGGCATAGACCCTTTAGAGTCCCGATGCTGATTTTGAATTAGAGCAAGTTTGCTATGGATCTGAAGACACAAACATACTCAAAATTCTTTGACATCAAACCAAAACATAAATTAAATTCGTTCATATCAATTTAAACTAATTAATCTGAAAAAAATTCATGAACCCTTGGTTCATTTTCATATCCGAAAAAGAAAACAACAATTTTCGATTCACCAAACTTCCCAACAGTTCCAATTCAAACAACATAGAAAAACCCTAAATCGACAGATCCAATTATTAATATGAGTTTCCTAATCTGGTGTAGAAAAAGATGGCTTGATGAGCTTTAAATCGACTAACCCGAACGATTGTGACGACGAAGTTGACGATGACAACGAACTATCGGCGGTGGTTGAGAGGATCATAAGCTCAGATTTGATGAGCACATCTTAGTACCTCGGCATCTTAGTATCTCGGTATCAGATTTGTTCCAGTGAAGACTTTATCAAATACTGAGATTTGGAGATGAGAGTGAGATCAGGTGAAAGGATTTGCACATCAAATTTACCTCATCTCCAAATCAGATCAGAGAAAGGAGAAAGGATATATAACGTTAATACTAAATCAGATCTGTTTTACTTTTAATAAGAATATATAACGTTAAATAAAATCTTATTAAATATATTCTTATTAATACTAAATATATTCTTATTTTAGTAAAAAAAAAATTAGTATATTTAGTAAAATATAATACTAAATGTTTAGTAAAATTTGATATGTTATACTAATATTTAGTAAAAAGTAAAAAGTATATAATACTAATATTTAGTAAAATAATTTTAGTATTTTTTAATTAACTAAATAATTTGAATTTTAGTATTTTAGTATTTTTTTTAACTTTTTTAGTATTTTTTTTATTAGTATTTTAGTATTTTTTTAATTAGTATTTAATATTTTTAATTAGTATTTTTAGTATGTCTATGCAAATGCTACGTGTCAATTTAGACAGAGATGTTAGTCTAGTTATTACAATTTATTACTAAGAAAAGCACAAATGACCCAAAAATTATTACGTTAAGGGTATTTTTGAACAAAAAAAAAGTATAAGGTGCTCGGCAGACATTGAAAAAAATATCAGAAATATTTTTGGACCTTGTCCCATAAATAATTTGGCCTAAATTTATCGAGTTTACTTTTATGAGTTTATCTGTTAATGAAGTGCATTTTTTTATTGTAACAACAAATTGATTCAATGTAGTTTTAAGCTCCACATAAAAAGTTGAAATGGAGTATGTCACATTAATAATTTATAAAATATTTGTATAATAAAATTTAAAATAAAAATTCAAATAAACTCATGTCCAATTTTTATGTTCACATAAAATTTTTATTGTATAATAATTGGTGTATATAACATTCCTCTTTATATATAGTCAATTAAGGCGGCCATACCACGGTCAGTCAACTTTTAGGCTCCTAGAACATTATTGTACTTCTCTAATTGTGTGCATATATAATACTCTTCCAATCATCTGCAAAATCATACCGAAAATTCTAAAATGGAGGAAATTCAGATGAATACAGAGGATATTCAAATGGAAGAGGATTATTCCGATATAACACTCCGCTTGTTAGATCTTTCCGACATAGACGATTTCATGGTATGGGCTAGTGATGATAAGGTCAGCAAATTTTGTTCATGGGACACTTACGGTTCCAAAGAAGACGCGATGAACTACATTATGAATGTTGTCGTTCCCCATCCGTGGATGAGGGCGATATGCCTTAAAGGCCACCCCATTGGTGCCATCTCTGTGGCACCAAATGGGGGTAATAATAGAATTAGGGCTGAACTTGGATATGTGCTAGCATCCAAGTATTGGGGCAAAGGAATTATTACAAAAGCTGTAAAAATTGTGGCGTCCACAATTTTTGTCGAGTGGCCTCATTTAGAGAGACTTGAGGCGTTTGTGGATGTCAATAATCCGGCCTCACAAAGGGTGTTGGAGAAGGCTGGATTTCGGAGAGAAGGCGTTTTGAGGAGGTATATGCTTTTAAAGGGATGGCCAAGAGATTTGGTGATTTTTAGCCTTCTTTCTACTGATCTCCAAGTTAATTATTTCATGTAGAATAAATTTGGAGTGGGGATATTGATGAATTATTGAGTTGTTATTAATTACTACTAATATGTATGGATTTGGGACAGTCCTAATGACATACTATTTCAATTGCATCGAATGATTATTGGTATTGGTATTAACCGTGTATTAAAAGACGGATGATTCCAGCTCTGCAATTATATCAAAAACCATAAACCATGTATCATCTTTATTAAAAAGGTAATAATACACATGTCTCTCCAATCATACAAAAACTATACTGACCGCAAATAGGTGATGAAAGAATACATGTAATGGTACTGTAGTGAATCCTTGATAAATATGCTTAATTCCCTTATGCTACCTACTCGAGTATGAAGTAGAACAAAAACAGGAAAAAGAAAATGGCAACTATATATAGCTGTATCCGTAGGATTTGTGTACTGAAAGCGGGAAATCATCACCATCATCACATGGTGAAGGTCGAGGCATAGGATGCAACAAAAAGAAGGAAGAAGAGCAGAGGAGTTGGTAATTTGTTAGAGCTTCCATCTGATGATCCACGTCCAGAACCATCTGAATATCAACAATGGAGATGATAGAAAGAGCAAGTCTTTTCATGAGAGACATGATTTATAGACGTATACATAGAGATATACTACTTTTTAACAAATACAAGAGTTTAAATCTGTGTAGTGTAGTGTAATAATAGAAGTTACCAATTTTTAGTACCTGAAGGTACTTTAGTTGGAGAATCTGATTTTCCTGCAGGAGAGCCGTTTGGAGAGGAAGCTATCAAAGGTTGAGATGGATACATGTTAGAAGTAAGCATATATATATATATATATATATATATATATATATATATATATATAGTTTGGGCATGCATATTCTTCTCTTTGTTATAGGGACGAATGAATATTGATACTATGGAGGTTGGTATATTGAAGTGAGTTTTTAATTACCCTTGCAGCTGCTGAGGGGTGGAGTTTGAACTTTGCAAGAACCGGGTAAGGCCTCTGCCTGAGTTTGGTTGACGTCCAGTCCCAGAGATGAGCCACCGCCATTAAGGACCTGGCACAAACACTCTGGCCTTGACCGTACGACGCTACCAAGCTGCGTGCAGCACTCTGATGTTGGCGCTGAGGAGTTCCCAGTAATGTAATTGAGGCACGGCGACATGCTAATTATCACGTTCGTACAATCCGACTGAGCCGTTGCTCCTGTCCAGAGCATGGCCACCAGGACCACCAAGGTAGTGACACCCAACGGTCCAATTCTCTGACTTGCCATTAGATGATTTTAGATAGGGGCTGTGAAATGCTTGTAAAATGAGATCTGCTGCTGAGTTTGGTTGAAGAAAAGAGAGGCGATGAAGATATATAGGGAGGGGGCTTTGAGGAGAGTCAAACTGAAGGAGGGCCTTTTGTGGGTGGCCGACTTCTCCTACTCTGTACAGGTATGCTCTTGTTTGGTAATGTGCAATTTATAAAATATAAAGTGATTCAGAGTTTCAGATCTTGAGAGTTTTGAGATTTTTTTCTGATGGACTAGAAGACAAAGGGTTTGTTTTTTAGGTTACCAACTCTACGTAGTATAATTTATAATTGATTTTTGGAGTGGCAAGCTTTAGACTTTTGGAATCTTTTCCCAAGAATAAAGCTTGACTTGTCTCTTACTCCTACCTTTTCTATGTTTTGAATTTTTGACATGGGTTTTTTTTGGTAGAAAATCGAAACTAAATTCCTCTCGGGGAGCACTTCCCACATCGGGCTTGTGTGATTTTCTCAAGGTAAGGATCACCACGCCAACACCTTGGAGTTGGTATTGGTAATATTTAGTAATTTGTTTTAATATTTGGTTGAACTTCCACTTTCTAAGAAAATGGAACAGACTAAATAACAGGATAATAATATGGCCAAGGCTTAAATTTGAACAGCCGTTCCAAGCCGGTTAATGATAGGGAGATGATGGTTTGATCCAACCGCTAACAATCACCAAGTCTGGGAAGATCTTTGACACGACTTAAACTATGAGCACATGGTGCACCCCGATTGAGCCATGGCATGTGCCTAGAGCACGGTCATTAGGACGAGACCTGTGCCATTTCCCGAAATCTGACGGAGACCAAGGCTATATATTCTTGGAGATAATAAGAGGAAAAGGGTGTTATTTAATTAAACAATATGGTAAATTTCATTAGTAATTTTTAGGAGCAATAAGTAATTGGAAAGTGGGAAACTAGAATTCTATTATATTAAAAAAAAGAATTGCAAACTACATGCCGTATTAGGACATTGAAATTTCAGTGCCTTAATAATTATATTGATCCACATACCAATGGTAGAAGAACAAGTCTTTTGAACTTAGTCAGCAAAGGCTCTTGGGTAAGAAGACACCTAAATGGTCTCAGCCGCCCAAAGAAGAATTCGAACATAAAAAGCTCACAGTTGAAGCAGGGGCGGTGCTAACTCATGGCATGTGGGATCGCTGTCTCTACATACTTCTTTATTTTATTCTACTTTTTTATTTTTTTGAATTTATATGATATACATTCTTCAGTTTCAAAAGTGATAGGAATACATGCATATGTGGTCACAACTCACACTAATACAGATTACATGAATTATCAATTTTAATATCACAGAACTTTCTCTGTTGCTCACACCATTTACTCTCTTATGATATTTTTCAGGACTTTTTAGCCTTTTTTTTTATTCTTTTCAAATTCATTTTAAGATGTGAGTAAATTTCAAACCCTCAATTTATTCATATTGCTCAAACAAGCAGCCTATCAGGGCAGGGCACCCGAGTTACAAAGGGTCCCCTTTTTTTATTGTAATGTACACGAAAAAAGAAAAGAAAAAAAGAAGCAAGTCAAAGAGGTGTACAAAGTAACAAATAGGCTTCTACAATACAAGCAAGCCCAACTAAACTACCTTATACTTCACAAAGTTAGTTAATGTTGTTCAACCTCAATATCCACTTCATCTACTCACTCATCCTTCCCTCCACTTTTATTTCCTTCAAACTCCCCCCCTATAAATTCCTTCATCCTCTTCTATATCCAACACCAAATCCTATCATCCATTTATCTTTCAATTTCCCATTTTCAGCCACCTACACAAATATGACAGTATCCATGGCTCTTTCGCGCTCTCTCCCGGCTTTGGCCATCGCTTTAATCGCTCTTATTGTGCCAGTTTACGGGCAGATCATCACAGCATGCAGCCCTACAAAGCTTTCTAACTTCAGCCCTTGCATGAATTTCATTACTAATAGCACAGGGAATGGAACTTCACCTACTACTGACTGTTGCAATTCCCTCAGGTCCATCGCCAGCAATGGCACAGGTTGTCTTTGCCTAATTGTAACCGGAAGTGTCCCCTTCCAAATTCCCATTAATCGTACTCTCGCCATTTCTCTCCCCCGTGCCTGTAACATGCCCGGGGTCCCTCTCCAATGCAAAGGTAATATAGCTCCCAACATTTTAATGAATTATGACTCCATATATCATATGCTAATGAAGAATCCTCCCCCACCTCCCTATTTTCTCTGAAAACTGCAGCCTCTGCCTCACCTGTTCCAGCTCCAGGTACCAAAGCATCACAATTTTTACAATTATTTTTTTGTTTAATTTTAATAATCATGTTTAATTTACTGAATTTTTTTTAAAATTATATGTTGATCATTATTGATATTTTTTACTGTCAGGTCCAGCTGCACTAGCTCCAACTCAATCTCCAGGAACTTCTCCTTCTGCTATTAGTCCTACAGGTAGCATGCTTGTTTAGATAGATTACTCACAATTTTAATTTCATTTCATAAGATAGTGTACTTATAAATATTGACTCTTTAACACCCCCCCCCTCTTATGATTAGCAGCTTCTAGTGTTCCTGAAGCAGTGTCACCTGCTACTAATGCTTTGACACCAGAATCTGATGCAACTCCTGCCTTGACTCCACCGTCAACAGTGAGTTCCAATGCTCCAACTACAAATTCAGGGAGCCGACCAGTCGTGAACCCATCTGCTGCCAATCCCTCTTACAGTTTTTCGCCATCATTTCTCCTGGCTGTACTAGGAGCTACATTGTTCAAGTACTATTACTAGTTGATTAAGCCTTTTATGTTGTTTTGTAAGAAATATTCTTGGGGTCTGGGGGATTTGAGTGGATTTTTTTTTTAATTTTGTGATTCATGTTGCTGTAATTGATATTAGATACTTATTCTTTGGGTTAGGGGAGTGATTTTATTGTTTTTGGATTGTTCAAATTATTCGAGTATTATGGTTGAATTGATTCACTGAATAGTATTATTGCCTCTTTCGAATACATTTATTGTTCTTGATGAATCAAGCAAGTCCATTATTTTATAACCGCGGTTTGATAAACAAGCAAAGATACAGATTAAAAGCAATAAAACTAACCGATGCTACTACTTGTTAATTTCATGAGAGCATATGAAAATTTCTAATGTACCAAAACAGTTCGACACAATAAAGTTGTGATAATTGGGTGATCATTATCCTTGCGAACAAAAAGAATAATTAATTGAAATATTAAAAGCAGGATACGAATGATTTGAGTAGGTTATAAGCATGCAAAACCACCTTTCTTGCACAAAGCATGTTTATACCACCAGTTCAGGTTCAAACTCTAAACTTTCCACATATATATATATGTAGGGAGAGACTTTGAGTTGCTGTCATGCGTGTTCAGGTAATGGTCTGCTTCAAGTTTAATTGCGTTTTAACATGTCTTCTCTGTGTTACAACTTCAATTGTAAAAGCACAAGAGCAAGGATGTTTTCTTCAGGGCATAAACCTTGATCCGTGTCTAGATTTATCTCGGAATTATGCCTCAGATTCTTGCTGCAAAGCTCTTAATCAAGCTCTTCAAGTTGGGATTTACTGCTTTTGCTTGCTATTGTCTTCTTCAAGTCCTCTTTTGAACATCCCATTTTCACTGCCCTTGTCCAATTGTTTTGTGTCACTGCCTCCAATTACACAATGTCTAGGTAATCCTAGTCCAACTTTTTCAAAATCAGTAAATTTGTTCATATTTTTTTCGAAACTCTTTTTTAAACAATATCTATGTTCATATTTGTGTTATAGCTCCAAAGGCAGAGCTTCGACCATCGGCTAGCCCTGTGCCATTGCCACTTTCACCGAAGGAGCTGCCACAACCACCTTCACCCACAGTACCTTCAGTGGAAGTTCTGGTTCCATTGAATTCAACTTCTGATAACAACAACTCCACAGCGGCGACAGGGAAACCACAGCCTAGCGACAAGGGTGCTCCTTATTCCAACAGTGGGAATGCAACATCACACTGTGGCAACAAGATGAAGAATTTGTTACATCTAAAAATGTTGTTAGCTATATCTGTTTTAGCTTGTATGTTGTAGTAGTACAAAACAGTGTTGACCGGCCGTAAAATATGAACTTACTGTTCTTTCCACACCAACTATTTTTCAAGGGAATTAAAAGCACATATATAATAAGGAAAGTGCTGTAAATGGTGCTGATATACTCAATTCAACAAGGCCTTTTTCTGAATATGAAATATGTGTATTGGGATTTGGGGGTGATTCTTAATTGTCCAATTCCACACTTGAATTATATATTTACTGTTAAAACAGTATCTTTATAAGTTTATATCTTTACTTCTACTAATTAAGCAACTAATATAACCATCATCATCATCATGAAATATTCAACAATAAAAAAGGAACATCAAGAAGGGCATTTGGGTAAAAGCACAACCTCCCTTTTCCCGCCATTCGGCTATATATAAATAAACATTCAACAACGGCACCACACCGGTCAGAACAGAACGAGTTAATAGCTTATTCTCTCTCCTCTCCTTTCCTCTCCTCTTCTTCACAGATCACGTAGCCCTCAAACTCAAACCATGGCCAACAAAACTCCGGTGCACTATTTTCCGGCGACAATTGCACTCCTCCTAACCTCAATGCTCGTACTCACCTTCACCGCCGCACCACCACCACCACCGTCTCCTTCAGGCTGCTCCGACCAAGTGCTCGCTTTCTCGCCGTGCCTCCCTTACATCTCTGATCCACCAAACAACGTCTCGAACGCGCCTTCCTCTCAGTGCTGCGACGTCTTTGGCTCGGCTTTCGACGCCGGCGAGGCAAACTGTCTCTGTTACCTGATTCGTCGACCTCTGATATTCGGATTTCCTTTGAACAGAACCAAGCTATATTCTCTCTCTTCTTTTTGTCCAGTGATTGATACCGGAATGAAGACAAACAGCTCTCTCAAATCTCTCTGTTCAGGTACGGCTCTTCGTTCTTGACTTCGGTTCTGTATATAAATTGAATTCTTATATTTTGATCGATCAATCGTAAACTTCCAATTTCATTTGAATTTCTATTATTGCGAAATTTCTGAGTAGCTGCAATTTCATTTGAATTTCTATTGTTGCTAAATTACTTCGGAGTAGCTGATTTATGCGCATCGTTCTTCTTGAACTGAAATTGAATCGAGAGATTCACGATGTGCGTAGAGTAGAATTATATGTAATACTCGAGAAATCTCTCTCCCAAAATATATGAAAATTTGTTCGTACATCATACAGTATACACAATCTAGATCTAGAGTTTACTTTTCCGCCAAAGACTAGTTTTGCCACTTCGTTACTCTGTTGCTTTAAGCGTAGCGTAGGATTATGATTTATCACTACCGGAGCATGTTATTATTGTTTAATTTAAGTTGATCCTGACCACGAGTCAAAGACGTATGACCGCAAAGAAAGCAATATATTCTTTAAATATTATTATTATTGTTTTTGTTTTTTTGAGTAGGCTAGAATTCTTAAATTTTTGTCACTAGTTTTGTATCAAATGACGGTGGTTGAATTCTTATTTTAAATCTTTCCCATTACATGAGGAGAAATGAGAATGGTAAAGACATAATAATGGTATGTGTAACATTGCATATTACTAGACATTGCAAGTTTTGCTAGACTTTTCCCATAATAGGAGTTGCTATTCATGATTTTAAGCTGACATTATGCTTATTGCTTAGTATAAACACTAAAGCTACTGCTACTGTACTTGGATATGCTTTCTTCGTAATTTTTCGTTACATCATATTTTTTATTATATCATCGTAAACACTTCATAGTCATAGTCAGCAAGTTTCTTACTTCTTCCTACATGATTTACCTTTTGCCATTTGGCTAATTTGATCATGAACTCGACACATTATCTTCCTTCTATTCCCCTAACAGTGATCAAGTGTTGGCTTATTCTTTAGAATTGACAAATTAATCTAGTCATGGATTATGCAACAGGGTCAAAAGCACTCCCTCCTCTCCAGAGTACAACAGGTATGCTCAGACAATATCTCAGTTCTCTGGATACTGTTTGACCTTGTATGGTTTCTAGCTAATCTAGTTTTAGTTGATCTAACAGGATCTCGCCTTTCCACGTCACACAGTTCTGGTAATGTAGCATCGGTTATCAATCAACTTATCCGTTACTTTACACTATAGTGCATTCTAGGAAACAAAGTTAGCACTATACAAGTCTCTTTGAATTATTATGTTCTTATTAAATTGCTTTCTAGAGTGAGTTAAACCTGCTGAATGGGTTAGAAGGAACAGCTTAACCATAGACTGGAAAAAGAGCATCACAAATGATTCCCCATTGCCTAAGAATGGTGAACTTCAAGTACAAAATGGAAGTAATCACAGTTCACACAGAATCAGAAACGTTTGTTCAAATACAATTTTTCGGACAACTAATTTCTACCATAATTTTGCAGGTTCTGGGAATTCTCTGCCTCCTTCCACAAGCTTGCCGCTGCCAGAATCTGATGATGATTCACTTCCACCAGAATCTTCTGACGATTCACCCTTACAACCCAGCACACTAACACCAGTAATGCCTGCCAATAGATCATCTGCATCAGGAAAGCTTTACAAGAGCCACAACTGGTTTCAACGACATACTATGATCCTCATTGTAACCATCTTTTTTTGCCTTTAGCACAACAGCCACCACACATCTTGCCATTGTCAGTTGTAGTTTGAGTTTGTATCCACAAACTGCAATGATGAAGTGAATGAATTGATCGAATTAGCGTCAATTTGATATCATAAAGCTCATGCACATAAAAACTGGTTTGTTCCCAAACGTACTGGGTTACATATGGATGCTGAATGCATTTTTCATCGTTTGTATGCTTATTTCTTCTCTTTTGCCATTTCTGGGCGTGGGTCATGTAGAGAGGTTAACATGACTAAAATTACGAAGGCAACATCCACCTTATGTTCTAGCTGTTTTTCAAAAAAATTAGCCATCAGCCCATCATCATAGGCCAAAATCAAAATTCTAGCCATCAGCATAAGCCAAAATCAAAATCCTAGCCATTATCATAGGCCAAAATCTAATTCTTAGCAAGGCAAACACAGGTTTAAAATTAATCAATCAAATCTGCAAGATACCAAAGAAAAAATACAATCAGAATACTAAATGTTTGTATTGAGACATTTAAGCAAGGTTAGTAGAGAAAAGATGCTTTAAATTTTACCTCATCTTTTTGTCCGGAGAAAATTAAGTCCAACCATCTGACCATTCAGTTGATTCATCTGGCTGAAACGTCTCTTGACCCCATTCTACCTCTTTAGAGGGGGAACCCAATTCTACCTCTTTGGAGGGTTGACTCCATTCTACATCTTCAGAGGGTTGACCACATGCTACATCTTCAGAGGGTTGACCACCCCATTCTCCACCTTCAGAGCCTTGACCCCATTCTCCATCTTTCCAACGTTGAAGCCTGTATTCCTGTTCATTATCCAGATTATCCACTTGTGTCAGGTTTTTGTCGAGCAATTCCTCCCTGTCCGGAAGAAAGCAACCCCTGTAGGAGCTATTATCGTGACAATGCCAAAGAAGCTTGTTCCAGTAGGGATCCTATTATATATCAGACACGTGAGAAATTAGTACTAATAAGAAAAACCCTAGGCTATGGTTGTTTGCAAGGACTATAATCCCATGACTATTAATCCTAAGATTATAATCCTGGGATTATAATTATAATGTCAAGACTATTAAGCCATTTTATAATCTCAAGACTAATAGTCCCAAGTCTAAATTTGAAAACAAACAAGACACTTGGGATTAATAGTCCTATCTCAAGTATAATCCTTGCATGCAAACAAACATAGCGCTAGAGTTTGGCTATCCGTACTCCGTTGTCATGTGATTCAGATGATTATAAGGATTCAGAAATGCACATGATTACACTAAGGAAACACCCATTTTTACAGTACTTCATGTTGTTCAAATTTGTAGATGTTCAGGCAGTGGCAAGTCATGATTTACTGTTCATTATCTTACAATCATGTTTCTTTTTTACCTTATACAAAACTTATCTACTCAACTTGAAAAAGGAAAATCAGATTGAGGATTACCTTGCAAACAATATGTGGGTTTCCAATAACAACCAGTAAAGATTTTGCTCGGGTAATCGCAACATTAAACCTTCTAGGATTGCTCAAAAATCCCAAACAGTGAGTTCTGTCAAACTCATTGTGTTTTATAGTTGATCGGACGGTAGATACAATAATTACTTGCCTTTCTTGTCCTTGGAATTGTTCAACACTGCCAACCTGGATATTAGACCTGCCAATACCTTCAAGTGCTTTCTTTATTTTGACTACTTGTTGTGATAAGGTGTTATTACACCAATTTCTTCATCGCCCAGCCCCCTCATTTCTGTAAGATCTTTGATGATCTCCGCTGTTTTGCTTGCTTCAATCCTATTAAACCATGAAGGATTGCTTCCTTCTCTCTCATCCAAACCTTGGATGCCAAAGAAAAATACAGGGAAGTCCTCGTTAGGAATGAGGTCCACCCAATCTCTGGAAGTCCTCGTATCATCATCTTTACAAGGGATTAATTCCCCCTGATAGAACAACTGTGAAGGGAGATATAATATTTCTGGATGACACCGGTAGTTTCTGACCAATTTTATTACATAAATTTGATTGCTTTTCCCATAAAAATCAAACTCGAACAGCCTCTCCAAGTATGATTTTCCTAATCCATAAATTTCGGCATCTTTCGAGTAGATTACAGGACCTAGTTGCATTGGGTCTCCAGCAAGAACGACAGCGGTCTTCCTGCTGCAAAGGTTGGAGAGAGGAACCATTGTTTCAGGCTCTGAAGCCTGGCCTGCCTCATCTAGGAAAATATGAGAGAAATGGCCTCGTCTAATGCCTTCTGCATTAAGAAGAGAGGAACTTGCATATGTAGATACGATGATCTTATAGCGCCTGAGCTCCATAAGGGAAGGACACTTAAAGACTCTCTCCGCTACATCATAAAAGCAAAATTTGATATATTCAGGCTTAACATCCTCAAGAGAACGAGTGAGTGCATTGAGTCTTAAAATCTCTCTGTTTTGAACTTTAACTGCTTTTTCACCTAGAAGTTTCTCTAATATATGATCTGCTGCACTGTTTGAAGGTGCGCAAACAAGAATTTTGGCATTCTTTCAAGTTGTGTAGAGCTGGAGGATAGCTTCTATTATAGTCATAGTTTTACCTGTACCTGGAGGCCCATATATCACATAGGGAGCCCCTCCATTGCAACCAAGAATCAGTTCAACTGAAAGTATTTGCTCCTCATTAAGCAAACTAGATACAGGCACCAAAGGAGTGGAATGTATCAGTCTGCTCTTACAAGAGTCAGCTGGGAATAGAAAATCTGCCTCCAAACTTTTGGCAGCTTCAATGGCTTGATACAATCTTCGCATATTTATTCGATTATATGTGAACTATACGTTGTAGAGGTTGCTGGCTCTATAGCTCGAGTGAAATCCTTCATTAAACTTTAAGAATATAACTTCAGCCTCAACACGATGGATAAAACCCTGTGCCAGAAGCAATAATATATTCAACAAAAAGAAATTGCTATATACAGGTAATTGTAACCAATACATTTGGCAATAAAGATGGTCACGGAATACAAATAAATTCAGGCAAAAAAGCACTGCAATAAACAACTGGAAATAGTAATGATTTATCAGAATAAATTAAAATCAAACAAGTTCACAGCCTCACAGGTTTACTTCAAGGTATTATCTGATTCTGAGGCATTCAATCATATGCAAACATAATGACAGAAAGTAGCCGTAGCAAAATATGTGACCAAAATACCCATCCTACAAGCAAAATGGGTTCAGTATATCATAGAAAAGCAAAAAACAATAACAAGCGATAAACAATAACAAGCAATAAACAAAAAACACAAAATCGTCAATTTTGAATGGGCCACCACAAGAGCAATTGCAAATGTATATTTACTTGCACGTGTATGTGTACCTGTGTTTACAATAACTAAAAGTGCACACAACTTTGACATACAGAGTTATTAAACATTTACGAATGACGTACACAGTTATTAAAGCATTTATTAATGATTGGACTGATCCTGTGTCTATTTGATACTAAAAAAATTCAAGGGGTTCAGTTATAAATGAAAAAACGCTTCGAATAGCACCGAACGGAACTTCAATAGTAGTTCTTATGGTGCCAATTTATTGTTGACAAAACCATAGTTTCCAAGGAACTCATACTGCCATGTGTTCCTCATACTGGGTAGTATAATTCCGAGTCGCGGCATTAGATGCCTTGTGCATTCTACCATAGGTAGCATTACTCATACCCGATTTAGTTCAAGTACTCATTTGATTAGCGTTCTTGGTAATCATGGACAAAACTCACACTAATATATTAAATATATTATTGATAGCAACTCTACATGTCAAAAGCACTATAATTTGCTACATTATTGCATAAACGCAATATCCATGCATACTTGTACAGAATGAAAACATATATTTTCCCTTGTGATACTTTGCCTTAACAAAACCAT
Organism: Panax quinquefolius; assembly: GCA_020205615.1. Taxonomy (NCBI): domain Eukaryota; kingdom Viridiplantae; phylum Streptophyta; class Magnoliopsida; order Apiales; family Araliaceae; genus Panax; species Panax quinquefolius. Next base: position 117,827,052 of record CM035171.1, on the reverse strand, counting down.
AAATTGATTGAAAAAACTCTTCTTCGTTTACTATGGCTGTAAGCTTATACGAAGTAGAACGTTTTGGTTTGTGATGAGGACATGATTACCTCGAGCGTGGATGGAAATCACAGAGGACAAACTTGGGCGGATGCACTTAGAGTTCCTGTTGGTCCGGTGACGAGGTCGCGAGCTAAACGGTTCAAAGAGGAGCTTAATGGTTTAATTTAAGAAGTTTGGATTGAGAATGGATCGAAGGCGAGTGCTATGGAAGTTGATTCAAAGCTTATTAACTTAGTGCAAGCAATTGGACCAAGCCAAGAATCAAGTTCGGGGCTTAAATCTGGAATATTGGCACTGCCGCACCGGTTTTAGTACTACAACTGGTGCTGCCGCGGCAAAAGGATAGGAAGACTCTGATGGAACAGCGTTGCCGCACCAGGTCTTAGCCAATTTGTGGCGCCGTTACGCCAGGTACGCGGCACAGATTTCGAGTACGCGTTTTTTATCAGATTTTCTTGCATGTTTATAGGGATTTTTCAGATCTTTTACAATTCTAATGTAATTAGGATGTTTGTTAGATAGATTTTGATTCTAAGTTGGTTGCTATTTAGTAGTTCAATTCCTTATAGGAGTTAGGGTTTCTTGTTCTAGTATAAATAAGCATGGATGATGTAATTCCAAGAACACTTCAGATTATTATTCAATACAATACTTGTGAGATTATTCTCTTTTTTTGGTTATTTGAAGAATTCCCAAGCTATTCTTAGGTTTTCTTTGATATTTAATTTGACGTATCATTCAATAATACATAGTTGGGTGTGGCGTCTTCTACCTCATCAATTGTCGATTGTACCAAGTTCTTGCTTACGTATAAGCATTAGGTCAAGGTGTCGTTGGTTGGTGTTCCATTCAACGCAACTTCAATACACTATCGATTGTACCGAGGTTCTCGTCTCAATATAGGCGAAGGGCGAAGGGCTAAGGGTTAAGGTGTCGAACGTGTGGCAACGTACAACTTTGCTAGAAACGATTTGGGCAACGACCACCTCATGCAAGCATATCGTGGAATCTATCGATTTGTAGGTGCCTGTTTTTTAAACCCAAAAAACAAAGGGAAAAACAAAAGAGGAAAATAATCGAATTGAACCATTTTTTACTTATTAAAAGATGGTGAATATCTATTTTATCATTTATAAGAAAGAGTAAAATTAACGAAGGACAAAGATCAACAAATTACCATTCCAAATTATAGATATCAACAAACAACATGGATTTAGCTGGTAAAGTTATTTATCTTAATCAAATGAAAGGTGCCAAAACACACGGGAAATTTAATGCATAAGAATTTTACTTTATTTTAAAAAATAAACTTTTTCAAAATTTTCCACCAACAGATCAATACAAGCTTTCATTTTCCACATTGGTATATTCCTTAAGATCAATCAATCAATCAGACATCAGCAACTAAATCTAGAAAGATAAAATCCACATGAGCTTCTTCAAGCACACACAAAACACAAGCACATAAACAGACAAAAACACAGACTGAAGCAAAACAAGTGAATCAAAGAGAAATGAAGTGAAACCCACCAGTAATTAAAGCTCCGGCTTCAAAATCTTTGAGAGAGAGAGAATCTGGGTACGAATAGGGTTTAACGTAGCCTAAAAAAAACCTCCCTTCAACAAAATTGGATGATGCGATCCTAGATATTTTAGAATTTAGATTACACCTCAAAATGAGGATGAAAAACGAGAAAATGACAGGTATGATGAATGTAATTAAGAAAAGGGTTTGATTAACTTTCCATATGTGCATACAAATTTTCTATGATTAGTATATGAAAATTGTAGTGTACAGAATTTGAGGATTTGTAGCCAAAGAAGAAGGTTGTGACGTGACTGGGTGACTGACTACTGACAATTTACAATCGGGCACGGAATTACATCATCAACTGCTTGCACTCTTTTTCAGCCCAGAATTTAGAAAGGGTTGGGCTGAAGACTCAGGGTCAAGGCCCATTTAGGAGTCCAAATAATTAAGGGGTCCTTAACATTAATATACAACAATTAAAAAGTATTTACAAAAATAAAACACAAACAACATAATTACAAAAATAACGCAACATAATATTAGGCTTGCTAAAATTACGGATCTTTTTTCTCCCTACACGCCGATTCTGACTTTCTCATCTCCAACCGCCTCCAGAATCAAGCGAATTGAACATAACATTCATTTTGATATCGGAGAAATCCAAAGCTTCATCACGACACACATCGAGATCGGAGAAGACGAAAAATTTTCTCATGACGACACTCGAGATCGCAAAATAGCATCTGATATCACATCAACTTCGATACAAAACCCGAATACGAGGTATGTGAGTTTAAAATTCTTTATATATAGTTTCTTATAGTTACTACAAATTCCTATATTGATTACCTTTCTTAAGTTTTTCACACTTAAAATGGTTACTACGAATTCTATAACGATTGCTTGATTCAACGATATGTTTTATTTATATTATAGTTACTAAATAGATATAAATTAGTTCTTATTTATTGGGTATTTGTTTGCTAAATAATGTTTATTTGATTACTTTATAAATTTCAAATGAGTTCTCTTGATTTTTTTATATTAATGGTTACTAATCAAATACATTGGTTACCTTCCTACTGATTTGTTGATCTTATCTAATGTTGTATTAGTTCTTGAATAACATTATACTTGCTTTAATGCTTTTTTAGTTCTTTGTATAACAATATATTGATTCTTGACTAATCTTGACTTCGATTCTTGTATAACATTATAATGGTTCTTGACTAATCTTTGTCTTGATTCTTGTGTAAAATTATAGTCTTAACTTGTTCTTGTGTAAAATTATTTAGTGACTAATCTTTGAGTTAGTTCTTGTTAATCTTGACTTGATTCTTGACTAATGCAAACTTACTTACTTATGAAAGATTATTTAGTTCTTGTAATATTGGTTCTTTGAAGCATATTAATGTACACTTCTACTTATGTTTTTTATATTAATAGTTACTTGTTATCTACATTGGTTACATTCTTACAAAAGCTTGCCTTTAGTTAGTAACAAACAAATTATACTGGTTGTTTTTTACTATAAAAATGCAATGCAGAATGTATTTATCTTGTGGTTACTAAATAAATATGTGTTGGTTACAATTTAAAATGGATTTGGTTACTGTATAATGTTGTCATGATTAATGTATAATGTTGTCATTATTTTGGTTTGTTTTAATATGGTGGTTACTTATTAGCTACATTGTTACTGCATACAACTCATTATAATTTAATTGGTAACAAATATCAATATACTGATTATTTCTATTGTAAAATGAATGTACAAATGTGTTTTATGTTCTGGATACCAACATCATGTAGTTTGGTTACTAGCTAACATTGATTTGGTTGCTTTACAATACTTATTCTGTTGTCAGACATTGGAGATGATTCCAGTTGTACTTTATTTCAACGGTACATGAACTGATAGTAACCAATACACCAAATTTGAAGTTATCGGTATACTAGTTCCATCAACTTGTTCGTTCAGAGAGATGCAAAACATGATAATCTAGTGACCATTTGGCAATTTCTGTCAAGTTTGGAGTGTCAAAAATTGGCATTTTCGGAGCCTAATTTCATTAGAAACGGGTCAATGATCAAAAATCACAAGCTTTGCTGGTGAACTGCATGGTTTTTTGGTTAAATTCTATCATTTAGGCCTTCAAATTTGCATGTAAAAAATTTGGTTTATTTTCTGGTTACTAAGATTATGTAATTTGGTTACTGTATAATATTGATTTGGTTACTTTACAATATTTATTCAGTTGTTAGACAATGGAGACCGATAAAGAATCAATACAACAAACTTAATTCTTTACAAAAATATATAATTGTTTCTTCGTTAGTAACTATTAACCACATGGTTGGTAACATTTTGATGGTGTCTGATGAACCAAAATTGATTTTGATTAATATTTTAATTTTTGATTCCATCATGAGTTATCAATATAAAGTAAACAAATACATTGAACAATTGGTAACTGTTCTGAAACATTTTTATGTAAATTTGGTTACCCATCTAAAATAAAATGGTTACTTCTATATTCATATTTAGTTTCCAACTGGCATGGACCATTTTAAAATAACTTTTATAACTACATAATTTAAAAGTATACATCAGCTAGATAAATTATACATTAAGCACTTCATAATTGTTCTGATATAAGTTTTTAATTATTTGGTTACTAACAAAAACTAAAATAGTTACCCTTATATACAGGTTTGGTTACCAACAGCACCTCTTAAACTATTTTATTTTAATATGAGATCTATAAGTGACCATCATATATATAAATGACATTTAACAATTGATATTTGTCCCGATCTGAAGCAGTAACTATCTCAACTTTACTAATAACAAATAACCATAATGTAATATAATAAAAGCAAGAACCACATAATTATATAACAAAGAACCATAATGTAACATAATAAAACAAAGAACCACATAATTATACGATAAGTAACGAGCGAGTTTTAATGGTAACCAATACATAAATATCATGTAATGAAGCCCGGTTTAGGCAATCTATGTATACTAAACAATTACATATTAACGAATAAAATAACGATAACAAAATCCCACATCGAGGGCACAATAATAGTAGCGAAACCATAAGGTAAAGATAACAAAACATAATAAAGAAGTAACCAAATAGTTATATGAAATAACGAGAACATGTTTTAATGGTAACCAAAACAGAAACAACCTGTATATCCAACCAAGTTTAGGCAACCCATGTATACTCTCAAATGTACATTTAACCATAACTTTTCCAATGAATTTTCTAGAAGAGCATAACCCTTGTAGAATATATTTGAAGGAATTTATAAAAATAATACATCAATGTATACTAAACAAATACATAGTTTATTATGACTTGGGTTTATTATTTACAAAAATAATACATCCACAAACTAATGATGCCTTAAACTTCACCAACTGACTTGGGTTCAATTTCTTGATAATAATGCTGGGGACTTCTATCTCACGCCAATATATAACTTTTCTAATGAATTTTCTGTTGCATTCCTCATAGTAAAGATCCCATAACTGCAAATAAACAAAATCAGATTTACACAGTCATTAGTAAACAGATATAAACAATATTTATAACATAAATAATTCACGTAGTGACCAACAAATAAGAGCATACTAACCAAAACATAATATAACAATTACAATAGTAAAAATAGACTATAACAAATAACAAACATCTCACATTGATCGCGCATGATAATAGTTATCATATCTTAATATAACATTAACCATATCATAATAAAGCGATAGAACCAAAAAGTTATATTATATAATCTAATGGTAACCAAAATATAAACAACATGTAAAATACGAGACCATTTTATGTAATAAACAAATAGTTATATATAATATTAACCAAAACATAATTTAAAGGTCACCAAAATAAAAATATGTATACCAAAAAATATACTAAAGAAGTAACCAAACATTTATATGATAGTAACCAACCCATGTTTTAATGGTAACCAACACAAAAATAACATGTATACCAAACCCAGTTTAGTCAACCAATGTATACATTGGAACCAAAACAACATATAAAAGTAACCAAAATCCCAATTGAGGGAAAAAGAATGGTATCCAAATCATAAGCCAACAGTAACAAAAAATATACTAATAAAGTAACCAAACAGTTATATGTTAGTAACCAAAACATATATTAATGGTAACCAATACATAAACAACATATAGACCAAAAATAGTTTAGTCAACCCATATATACTAAGCAAATACATGGTACCCAGAACAACAAAAAACAGTAACCAAAATCCTAACTCAAGGAAACAAAAATAGAATCCAAATCAGAAACTAACAGTAACCAAAAACATACTAAAGAAGTAACCAAAACATGTTTTAATGGTAACCAATACATAAACAACATGTACACCAAAACCAGTTTAGTCAACCATGTATACTAAGCAAATACATGGTAACCATAACAACATAAAAAAGTAACCAAAATACCAAATCAAGATAACAAAAATGGTATCCGAATCATAATCTAACAGTAACCAAAACATAATAAAGAAGTAACCAAATAGTTATATGATAGTAACAATAACAAAATTTAAATTAGCACACTTTTAAAAAAAATTGGGTTGGAAATATCTTCTAGCTATGAACTTGAGCTTCTGTCTTAACTACATGGACATCAAAATCAGAATCTAACTGCACAAACCCAAATAAAGGAGAAAATATGTGAGACCCCAGATTTTATCAATAAAGATTTAAATTTTGTCGAAATAATTTTTAATATTATAGTGTGAATTTGAGATAATATTATAGTTGTGGGTAGTATTTATAAATTTTGCAAAATATGCAGTGGTTATATTATATTCGATTGGTGGGGAATATTCTTAGGTTTAGCGAGGAATATTAAATGACAACAAGCTCAATCATTGGTGGACCCCATAGCAAAATTATTATGTCGGATTGAGAAAACGACAAAAATATTTTATTGAAATAACGGCGGAAGTTTTACTGGTTGATCTTTGTTGAACTACTCGGTAGTAGTAAAAAGTGCGATGTCGTGTGGTTTGCGTAGTAGCAGCACCTGTATTGATTATTGATGCTTATGTGAGAAGTCACTCGGTTTGATTCCATTATTGTCGATTAATAATATGAATTATTATAGCGATAATGACGTTTTGTTTTATTCGTATTATTAACGTAATAAAAGCGAAACATCTTTTATATAAAATGCGAAATACTTTATTAAAGTTATTACATAAATAGAATATATTATATTTTATTATGCGTAGTGTTGCATAGTGTTTTGCGTAGTGTTGCATAGTGTTTGCATAGTAAAATGTTTTTATATAAATAGAATATATGATATTTTATTTAAAAGATTTTGCTTTAAATATGGACCGAGTCAGTTAAAATGCGTCAATCTCTGATGAGTTCATGAATTAATTACTATGCATTCTATTTTCCTATAAATAGAAGCTCATTCCTTCATTATTTTCTTACAATTCAATTGAAACTCTAGAGAGAAAATTTTAGAGAGAAGCTATAGAGAAAATCTATAGAGAGAAAGAAGAAGAGTATTCTGCAGTACTTCACTACTTTTGATATCCAAAGGTCTTTTTCACGGTAAGGGGTATTATTTGTTGTGTACGTAAGGGATATTATTCGTTTGTATTCATGAAGAGAACTTGATTATTCCATTCTTTATTATTACATTGGAATAACTTTGTATCTGTGACATACCCTATACTTGGTGAAATCCCTCCGTTATTCCATTCATTATTATTACATTGGAATAACTTTTGTAAAAGTGGTATACCTTATACATAACTTTATATATGGCAAGATACCCTATACTTGGTGAAATCCTTATGTTATTCCATCCTTATTTATTACATTGGAATAACTTTGTATCATGCTGAATCCCTATACTTAGTGATCTTCTTCATTATTCCATTCTTTATTATTTTATTGGAATATCACATGCGTGTGTTTTACACCCGACTTGGTTCCATTGTTTATTATTCCGCATTTATTATTACATTTGGAATATCACATGCGTGTGTTTTACACGGACACAGTTCCATTGTTTATTATTCAAATTTATTATTACGATTGGATCATCCTGCCGATTGTGAATTTCACGACCGGTTAAGATTATTATTATTACTGTTGGAATAACTTTGTCTACATCTCATCTGCGTGCGTGGTGATTTCTTTTGTTATTCCATTCTTTATTATACCCATTGGTTAAAACTTTGACTTCTATACTCCATGAAATTAGTAGAATATCCTTGATATTTGCGTTTCATCCAAAGATCTTTTCATGGAAATATTCTTACGATCATTCTTGAATTTTACTTCTAAAAGCAATATCTTGTTGACAATTTGGGCGTTACTAATTCTGGATAAAATAATTCTTGAACTTATTTTATTGAATTATTATGTCATTGTCATCATACTCTCATGATATATTATGTTATCTTTGGCTTACGTGCATAGATGAACTTAGTATGATTATGACCAGGGATCATTCGGTATAATCATGGTTTGTTATAAATGATGTGATAAAAGTCCTCGATGGCACTTTGTAATGCGATGATAGATAGTTTTTGGTATGATTATGACCAGGGGTGATTCGGTATAGTCATGACCATTGATAATTTGATGAAAATTCTTGACCGTGGTATAGGGATGATTAGATGTGGTGGTTTATTTATTAAGCTGAGTCTCAGCGATAAAAATTGATGAAAACCTTTTAAAACCTAAAAGATAATAGATTTTATTCTCTACTTGACTCTTTTAATGGATTGCATATTCCGCTGCAGTTAAACTGGTTGTCTATTGTATTTTATCAGTTTAACACTGTTGAAGGCTAATGATAATTTATTCTGCATTATCTTAGTCATAATATTTCTTACTGGGCTAGTTGAGCTCACCTTTCTTTCAACATTCTCTTGTGAAATGAGAACATAAATTTGGGACGAGTCGAGGAACGGAGTAATGGTCCGAGGATAGCATTAGTAGTCCTCACTATTCTCGTGAAATAGTGTGATAATAGTTGTAATGAGGACTCCTTTTGAGTTTGTATAATATCTAGTAGACAATATTTGTATTCAAACTCACGATTATATCGTATATTATACCAGCGCTTATATTAGTAAGTTGTATTTGAATTTATGTACCATGTAAGTGGCGACCCAAGATGGGTGGCGATACCAAATTTTGGGGGCGTCACGGTTGGTATCGAGCTTAGGGATATGATCCCCGGCTAAGAGGTGAGAATAGTACTAGGAGGGAGAGCGGAAACTCCTTCGCTAGAATGACCTACCTAAGTTTATGTGCTATATTTTATTGGTCGGTCGAATATAGGGATAATTTGTTACATGTCAATTAACCCTTGTTTTGTGACGATGTTTGAGAATGACATCCTGAAAATCTTTGAGATAAGCAATGAAGCACATGAGAGTGTTGATTCACTTAAACAAAAGGTAACGACCAACAACACGATAATAATCATCTTTGGTGGCAACCATTATCGAAACAATGATAACCATCGTGGGGAAATTATCATGCTAAGAATGGTAACCACTTGATTGGTAATCATGGCAAAGATAATAGAAGTGGAAATTTCAAGAAGAGAAGGTCATTTAGCTCGATTTTGTCGTATAGTGAAGTCAAGTCCAATTTGGGATAGTGACACCAAAGGCGGATCTGGACAAAACAAAGTCGGTGGTTTCGGGAAGAGCGTTTTTTCGTGACTTCTCGAAAAGTGGGTAACCCGACGAAGTTAGCACGGGTTAGTTAATTATAAATTCTTGCGAAGTCTATACCTTATTAGATCTGGGTTCTACCCATTCTTTTATCTCTCTTGCTTTGCGTTCAACGTTTAAATTTGACTCGGGAGAAATTAGACTTTGATTTATCTATTGAAACTTCGTTGGGAGAAACCTTCGTTACCTCCACATTTATTAATCTTGTTGTTTCAAATAAACACTTTCACGTTACTGTCGATCTTATCTCTTTGAAAATACTTGCCTTTGAGGTAATTTTTGAAAGCGATTGATTAACTACTCATTATTCTTTTTGTAAGGTTGTTAGCTTTCATATTCCTAACCAACTTTGTTATACTGAATTCAAAGTAACCAAATCCTAAAGTTAATCAACATTATATCAAGCCATAAGTAAAGAGCCCGATCCTTTCGTTGTTGACTTCCTTGTGTGGAATGCAAAAGCCAAACTTTACGTAAGCGACATCGTGGATCAAGATGGCAAGTTGATAGGTATCATTGTGAGGTCTTATCGAGGTTAAGGGATAGAAGTCACGATTGGTATTAATGTGACGTCTTATCCAAGTCTTGACGAGAGATATGATTTTGAATGATATTTCTATCATTAATAAATTTCTTGGCGTATTCTTGAAGACTTCCTAGCCTACCTAGAGCGTGAAATCGAATTTTGTATTGACCCCAAAGATAAAACCCATTTCTTAAACCCTCAAATATTTCTTCAACTAAAATGAACAGTTTACGTGGTTTATGATGAAAGTCATAATAAAAGCATTGGACTAATGAAAATCATGGGTATTAATGGTATTAGTAAGTGTTATGATGAGTTATGTTGGTTAGTATGTGAAAACATGAAAGTTTCTTAGAAATAACAAAGAGTTGAAAATCAGATTTTGGTGAAAAACGTAACATGAAATTCAATTGACCAAATCTCTTATTATATTTTGAATTTTTGAGTGTGGTCAAGTCCTAGAGTTAGATCTATGAGTTACCTAACTAATCCAAGTGGAATTACTGGAAAAGGTGTTGTAGATTTTTGTGTGGACTGATTTTAGCAAAGGAGTGCAAAGCTGCAAAACCAAAAAAAGCTGCTGCCATGATTTTAGAGGGCTGTTTCACCCACTTAAATTATGAGAAAAATTCTGGCCTTTTGGGACATGAAGGTATATGGTATAAAGTACCTCTTGTCCAAAAATGAGCTCATTCTGACTTAAAATGAGCAAGTTATGACTATTTCAATATTTAGGTTTTTTCGACGAAAAACGTTATAACCAGGAGTTCTATAACTCTCGATGACCATGAAATTTAAACTAGAAGCTCACGTTAACATGTGTAAGGTCCTGCCAAGATTTGGAAATTTTGGAGTTAAACTTGAGGTAGCTAATTTCTTAAGGAATTAATTAGAAATTAATTTTTGAAAAATAGTAATTGAATTTTAAAAATTTAGAAAAATATATTTTCATTATGGGACTATATTATGCTAAATCTCAGAAAAGAAATATTTTTGGGACTAATTTGGTATTTTTCATGAAAATAGTTTAATTCTGAACATATGAGTTAAATATGTTATGTGAAGTAACAAAGTTGAAAATAGGATTTTATGGCTAAAGAATCCTATATAGAGTATATGCATATTTTTTTGATGAGGATTTGATAATTGGTGATGATATCTTATGAGTATGGCATTTTTGAATGATTAAATGCATTATATGGTAAAAGCGTAAATAATTGAGATAAATTATTTATAAATTTAAGAAGTGATTAAAATATTGTTATAATATTAATGATATTAGATTATGAGATTATTAAGTGATTGATAACATGGGGATATTCTTGAATCCTGGATAAATTATATTATAAATGTTTAATATTTATCCTTTATCTCATTTGATTGATTCTTTATATCATTATCCTCATGTTTATATTATGTTGAAAGTCATACATGGCACATAGTGCATAGATAAACTTGGTATGATTATGACCGAGGATTGTTCGGTATAATCATAACCGTAATTGAAAACTACGATTATCTTTGGTAGTAGTGCATGGATAATTTGTGGTCGTGATATCTTAATGAATACACGATTATCTTTGGTAGTAGTGTATGGATAATTTGTGGTCGTGATACTAAATGAATACACGATTATCTTTGGTAGTAGTGCATGGATAATTTGTGGTCGTGATACTAATGAATACACGATTATCTTTGGTAGTAGTGCATGGATAATTTGTGGTCGTGATACTTAATGAATACGATTATCTTTGGTAGTAGTGCATGGATAATTGTGGTTGTGATACTTAATGAATACGATTATCTTTGGTAGTAGTGCATGGATAATTTGTGGTCGTGATACTAATGAATACACGATTATCTTTGGTAGTAGTGCATGGATAATTAAATGGTCGTGATACTTAATGAATATCCTTGGCACGTAGTGCGGGGATGAGTCGATGATATGGATTAATTATTGAAATGAGTCTCAAAGAATGAAATATTAATTCATGGATGTGGTAAAAGTCATCTTTGGTAGTAGTGCATTGATAGACTTGGTATGATTATGACCACGGTTATTCGGTATAATCATGGTAGTAATTGAAAACACGAATATCCTTAGCCGATGAAGCATGGATAATTCATGGTTGTGATACTATTAAAAATTGAGTCTCGATATTATTGATTTTACAGATTATATATCTTTGGCCTATAGTGCAAAGATGAATTGTTAATAAATATCTTTGGCACATGTAGTGCAAAGATGAATTGTTAATGAATATCTTTGGTAGGATTGCAAAGATGAACTTAACGTTTTCAACGATAAAGGTATTCAAGGTATCCTCACCTCTTTATCATACCAGTGCACGTACCCTAATTTCGAGGAAATTCCATAAGGAGGGAGATTGTGAGACCCCGATTTTTATCAATAAAGATTTAAATTTTGTCGAAATAATTTTTAATATTATAGTTTGAATTTGAGATAATATTATAGTTGTGGGTAGTATTTATAAATTTTGCAAAGTATGCAGTGGTTATATTATATTCGATTGGTGGGGAATATTCGGTTTAGCGGGGAATATTCGTATGCAACGGCTCAATCATTGGTGGACCCTACAATGTAATTATTGTCGGATTGAGAAAACGACAAAAATATTTTATTGAAATAACGGCGGAAGTTTTACTGGTTGATCTTTGTTGAACTACTTTCGGTAGTAAAAGTACGATGTCGTGTGGTTGCATAGTAGTATGCACACGGTATTGATTATTGATCTTATGTGAAGTCACTCGGTTTGATTCCATTATTGTCGATTAATAATATGAATTATTATAGCGATAATGACGTTTTGTTTTATTCGTATTATTAACGTAATAAAATGCGAAACATCTTTATATAAAAACGAATACTTTATTAAAGTTATTCTATAAATAGAATATATTATATTTTATTATGCATAGTGTTGCATAGTGTTTTTGCGTAGTGTTGCATAGTGTTTTGCATAGTAAAATGTTTTTATATAAATAGAATATATGATATTTTATTTAAAAGATTTTGCTTTAAATATGGACCGTCAGATTAAAATAAATCAATACGACCGCTTAATGAATTAATTACTATGCATTCTATTTTCCTATAAATAAGAAGCTCATTCCTTCATTATTTTCTTACGAATTCACCTGAAACTCTAGAGAGAAAATTTTAGAGAAGCTATAGAGAGAAAATCTATAGAGAGAAAGAAGAAGAGTATTCTACGGTACTTCACTACTTTGATATCCGATTGTCTTTTACGGTGAAGGGGTATTATTTGTTGTACCGTAAAGGGATATTATTCGTTTGTATTCATGAAGAGAACTTGATTATTCCATTCTTTATTATTACATTGGAATAACTCACTTTTATCTGTGACATACCTACTATACTTGGTGAAATCCTCTGTTATTCCATTCATTATTATTACATTGGAATAACTTTAAAAGTGGTATACCTTATACATAACTTGTATATCACGGCGTACCCTATACTTGGTGAAATCCTTATGTTATTCCATCCTTATTTATTCATTGGAATAACTTTTGTATCTGCTTATCCCCTATACTTGGTGATCTTCTTCATTATTCCTTTCTTTATTATTTTATTGGAATATCATGTACGTGTGTTTTACACCGACACAGTTCCATTGTTTATTATTCCGCATTTATTATTACATTTGGGATATCCTCATGCGTGTGTTTTACACCGGACTGGTTCCATTGTTTATTATTCAAAGATTTATTATTACGATTGGATCATCCCAGCCGATTGTGAATTTCACGACACACTAAGTTATTATTATTATTCTGCTTGAATAACTTTGTCTATCTGCAATCTGCATGCATGGTGATTTCTTTTGTTATTCCATTCTTTATTATACCCAATTAGTTAAAACTTTGACTTATACTCCATGAAATTAGTAGAATATCCTTGATATTTGCGTTTCATCCAATATCTTTTCATGGAAATATTCTTCCGATCATTCTTGAATTTTACTCTACAAAAAGCAAGATTCTCTTGTTGACAATTTGGGCGTTACTAATTCACGGATAAAATAATTCTTGAACTTATTTTATTGAATTATTATGTCATTGTCATCATCCTCATGATATATTATGTTATCTTTGGCTTACGTGCATAGATGAACTTAGTATGATTATGACCGAGGATCATTCGGTATAATCATGGTTTTTGTTATAAATGATGTGATAAAAGTCCTCGGTGGCACAGTAATGCGTTGATGGATAGTTTTTGGTATGATTATGACCGGGGTGATTCGGTATAAATCATGACCATTGATAATTTGATGAAAATCCTTGGCCGTGGTGTAGGGATGATTAGATGTGGTGGTTTATTTATTAAAATTTGAGTCTCAATGATAAAAATTGATGAAAACCTTTTAAAACCTAAAAGATAGTAGATTTTATTCTCTACTTGACTCTTTTAATGGATTGCATATTCACGCTGCAATTAAACCGGTTTTATCTGTTGTATTTTATCGGTTTAACATCATTGAAGGCTAATGATAATTTATTACGCATTATCTTAGTCATAATATTTTTTCTTGGGCTAGTTGAGCTCACCCTTTCTTTCACTCGTTCTCTTGAGAAATGAGAACATAATTTGGGATGAGTCGGGGAACTGGAGTAATGGTCCAGAGGATAGCATTAGTAGTCCTCACTTATTACGTGAAATAGTGTGATAATAGTTGTAATGAGGACTCCTTTTGAGTTTGTATAATATCTAGTAGACAATATTTGTATTCAAACTCACGATTTATATCGTATTGTACACGACAGTTATATTAGTAAGTTGTATTTGAATTTATGTACCATGTAAGTGGCGACCCAAGATGGGTGACGTATACCAAATTTTGGGGGCGTCACAAAATATAGATATAACCCTGAAATTTCTCCCTTTATACAGTCTTTTGTCCAAAAATGAGTATGCCTTCAGATTTTTTGTGTCACCTACACATTCAGGTTTCGATGTGTATTTTTTAATATAATTAAAATATTTAAGACAATTTTTTTTGGGGAAAAATTCATCTTAAAGTGCCCTAGACAAGCGTAAAAAAGTAAGACACAAAATTTGATTACCTTGACAAGTTTCGTGCATTAAGTCGCCACCTCCATTCGATAAAGAGAATCACTCGCCATTCCTCTTTGCAGTCACTTGTTTAACCAATTAAGGGCAGCTCTCTTCGGTATAAAGTGGAAGAGAGATGTTGTCCCACACCCATTTTCCTTCAAACACATAGCAACCATCTACAATGACTTCTTCATCAGAAACACTAATGGAAGTCTCACCATCCTATACTTGTCACTTGGGATAAATCACTTTTTGGTTACTGTACTGGGGTTCGATTTTCATTGTGGTTACCGAAACTTTTTTGTTACAATTTAATAACCGTACTCTCAAAAATTACAAAATAGTCATTACTTAAAATTTACGTCCAGAAAAAGCAGACGGAAAAGTTGACTTGTCTTAAGTGACCCCTTTCTTTGCCTACGTGGAGTACATGAAATAAAAGGAGGCGGGTAAAGTACTGTAGTTATTATAATAAGTAATGTAGATAATAATAATAATAATGCAAGGAGGTGTCTCTTTTCTCCAAAACTAATAATAATAATAATAATAATAATTTCAAAATAATAATAAAATACTATTAATAATAATAATTTTAAAATAATAAAAAAATTTTAATAACAATAATAAGTATTAATAATAATTTCAAAATAATAATAATAATAATTTTAAATAATAATAATAATAATAATTTTTAAATAATAATTAGTTTTTTTATTTTAATGGAGAATAAAAATGATTTGTCAAATTTACCCTTACAAAAATAATTTAAATTAATAAAATAATAAAATATTTTTTTAATACACATCAACTTCATATAAAAATATTTTTATAATTTATATAATCTTTTTAAAAATTTTAAAATTAAAATTTCAATATTTGTAAGAGTGTATATTGAATGATTAGATTATTGTAGTATACTTTTATAATTAAATTTAAAAATAAATACTTGTTCTTATAAATGAGTTTAAAATTTTTGTCTCATATAATATGTCATTAATTAATACTTATTTTAATATATATATATATATATATAGAGAGAGAGAGAGAGAGTGCGGAGGAAATAATATTGTTTGTGATATATAAGATGCAGTTATTGTAGAATAGTATTATTATTGCTTAGGATAAAATAATTTTATTTATTTATTCTAAACAAAAATTATGTGATACTAATAATTAGACAGAAGGTGGAATAACAGATTTAATTATGTTATTTAATTAAGGAGGAAATAATAATTTTAAATAATAACAATAATAATAATTTTAAAATTTTTAAAAAGATTATATAAATTATAAAAATATTTTTATATGAAGTTGATGTGTATTTAAAAAAATATTTTTATTATTTTATTAATTTAAATTATTTTAGCAAGGGTAAATTTGACAAATCATTTTTTATTCTCCATTAAAATAAAAAACAAATTATTATTATTAAAAAATTAGTATTATTATTATTATTTAAAAATTATTATTATTTTGAAATTATTATTAATACTATTATTATTATTAAAATTATTATTATTTTAAAATTATTATTATTAATAGTATTTTATTATTATTATTATTATTATTATTATTTTGAAATTATTATTATTATTATTATTATTATTAGTTTTGGAGAAAAGAGACGCGTCCTTGCATTATTATTATTATTATTATTATTATTATTATTATTATTATTATTATTATCTACATTACTTATTATAATAACTACAGTACTTTACCCGCCTCCTTGCATTTCCTGTACTCCACGTAGGCAAAGAAAGGGGTCAACTTGCACAGTCAGCTTTTCCGCCCGTTTTTTCGGACGGAAATTTTAAGTAATGACTATTTTGTAATTTTTGAGAGTACGGTTATTCAATTGTAACAAAAAAAGTTTCGATAACCACAATAAAAATCGGACCCCAGTACAGTGACCAAAAAGTGATTTATCCCCTTGTCACTTTATAATCCTCATAGATTAACAATATTGCCTTTGTTCTTCAGATTATCCAAGACGATTCGTGTCGAAATCGACTATGATTTTACAAATTTAGAGAGAGAGAAAGAAGAAGTGTTGTGGAGATAGAAGGTAAAGACTTGTCCAACTCAAAGTTATTATGTTCTTCCGATTAATGGTGGTGCACAAGATCGGAGGAGAGAAAAACAGAGCATCTCAGATCTGGATAGAAAAATAGATGGGCGGTTATTAAGCATTTCAAAAAAAAAATCAACCTGATTATAAGATAGACACTAATTTACCATGTCAGCCCATTAATATTAATCCCTTAATTTAAGGAATCTTAATTGTATTAGTATTGTAAATATATATGATGAAGTGTCATATTTTTGGAATTATTTTATGAATGTATAATTTTTATAATTACTTTTAAAAATGTACTATAATATGTAATTGTTCCACTAAGTGTCTCTAAGAAAAAAATTGTTCACTTAATCACCTTATTCATAGTTTCTTTTACTCGTGTTGCAAGTACTCGAGTACATTAGTATTGATTGATGATTTCTCAAAATTAAATGATAAAAAGTTGATCCTTAATTCAATAATAAAAATCTAAAAAATAATATTTTCACATGAGTCTCTCACATGGAAGTGGGACCCACTCATTATTTATGTAAGAGAAATCGTATGAAAATATTAATTTTTTATATAAAAATATCAGTTCCTAAAAAGTTTCATCAATTTCTTACTCATAAAATAACATATATACTTTTAATAAAATAAAAGAAAAAAGACGACAGTTTATTGACATCAATATAAAGAATAAATGAGGGTCAAAGTTTATGTCTGTTTTTTTTAAGGTCCTTGAGGAGATTATAATTAACATGGGTGTTAGCACATACCTACAAAGTTTTTTTTTGTTTTTTAAATATTTATTATTATTATTATTATTAATAAATGGCCAAGTGGTTACCAGAATCAGCCTGCCCAACAAGGAACAAGCACCACCAAAAAATAAAAAAAACTAATTCACATAAGCAATATAAATGGCCAGATCACCAAAGCAGCCTCTTTCTATAAAGCATTCAATCCAGAAATTACAGTCTCATAGTGGTTTATATAAGAATAAAGCAACGAAGAGCAACTCTAATTCAAGATTCTCTACTCATTTTCTCATGAAAAGGTCAATTCAGTAAATATAGAAGATACGGGACTAGATAGGTTGATAGCAAGAGAATAAAAGAGGGGCATAGAGTTCCCTCTTTCAAGTTCCAAGCACATCAACGGATAAGCAACTGCAAGTAAATCTTCCCCATTGTAGCAATTCACACATATCACCAAACCGAACAAGAAGCACATAAAGTATTTGACAAGAAGCATCTAATAAGGTGATTCGTGCAGACTAGGAAGTAAAAAACAAGTCAGACTGCAGAAGCAGGGGCTTCCTTAACAGTTTCCCGCCAAGCATATGTCCGAGCTCCATCTTTGTCCACAATCTTGATGACAAAATTTGGTGGTGCCACCACCAATCTTGACCTTATCTCCAATATGCACTTGTCTATGAGATCAACAGCTTCCTCAACTGACATATCACTTCTGTAGTGGCGGTCCATCATGGCAAGGGAAAAGTATGCACCGTACCCAAAGGCTGCCTTGTCTACTTTGTGAAGAGTGGCAATGTAATCAATAAAAAACAGAGAAGGGCCTGTTTCCTTGTCGTAGCCAGCAAGAACAATATTCACCATGTATGGACTCTGGAATAGAAAACAACCACAATTCAGCCAATTCATAAGCCAATATATATATATATATATATATATATATATATATATATATATATCCAATGATAAACAATATCAATATTTTCATCAAAGATGTATTGAAAGAAAAAAGATTGTATAGGACAGAGATCATCTCAGTGGCTGCACCAGGATTTTGAGTTGGGAGGGGACAGAATATTTAAGAACAAATACTTAAATAAGAAATATAAATAAAATTATATGCATTAGATTTAAATGCCAAATTTATATTAAATATTTTTTTAAATCATGAAATTTATGTTTAAATTGAATGCGTAATGAAATTATGAGTAATTTTTTGTTAAGGTATAACTTCAAAGAGTGACAAGATTTTTTTTGACTGCATAAAACCCACAATAAAATAACTTTTATTGTTTATGTTATACCTTAAAAAAAGGTAAAAAAAGTGTCAAACTTGTACCTCTATAACAAGAAAACTTATTCAACCACAAACTCACCTTAGGATTTGTATTATAACAAAACAAATAATTTTAAATACCTAATTCATGATTTTAAATATATATTGTAGAATCCCAATTAATTTTAATGATAAATTTTGTAAAATTAGCAATAAGTTACGAGTGTTGGAGAAGGAATCCGTATTAGAAATAATGTATTGTACATAAAAATTTGAGAAACGATAAATAAGACTAAACGCTCAAAAGTTTTTTTTGAAAAGAAAAACAAATTTAAGATTAAAGAAGTGTTTAGAAATTAAAAAATAAGTATTTAACTACATACTAATTAAAATAAATTAAAATTTTAGGTGGGGCCATGGCCCGGCCTGGCCTCTATGTAGTGCCGCCACCGACTGAGATGCATGCAAATATCTAGCAAATAAAGTTTTACATAAAATAAAAATATCTAGCAAGTAAAGATTCGCAGTGGAAGTATTTTAATCTGACCAATTCATGAGCAACAGAAATAGTGGAACCATCCGTCTCAGGGTTCACACATCACAGTTCGGCACATGTCAGGAGATTTATTAAACCTTACAAAACCATAACTTCGTGTATCACAACTATTGCTGCAACTTTCACATATATAGATCCATCAAAATGTTTGAATCTACCAAAAGCAACCATAGCAAAATTAAGTTCAAACACATATCCCCCATGGACTTCAAAGTCGTAACTAAAGTACTATGAATAGGATCAAGGATTCCAATTCAGAAAACTTGCCTGTTTAAGTTGAACAGGTATATCAAATTTCCAGAATCCTCCAACATAAGGTCTTTATTATTGCTGAAATCTATTTATCTAGAAACAAACAATTTTAAGGTGAAATGATAGTTCAGAAAGGTAAAGGTTAAACGATATACTAAAGAACATTTCCATTATCCTTTCTAAAGCATCTCCTTGAAAGAACCTGAACAAAACAAAGAGGAACAACAGAAAATGTAGAACCTTTGCAAAGGGTATGGGAGTTGCACACTTCAAAAAGTGTGAACAATTCGCAAATTTGAGGAGTACCAATGTCAGACTCTTCCGAGTACCCGTCTCCCACCGAACACTCCATTCGAGTCCATGAACTTAGGTGGTAACTCAAGATAGATAATGACATGTACAACACGAAAAATAGTTTACATAAAATATCTATTGTGCTCAGACTTTCCTAGACAGCTCAACAAATTTCACATAAATAATACTACCGCCTTAATTAAAAACAATAGCTTGAACTTAACTCCTCGTAATACAGAACAACGGTCATACTTTAATGGTAACTCCTCTCTCATTATTGTGCTTGATCATAGGAGTCTAACTCCAACAATGTCAGCACAGGCACAATAACAAAGGCAAGTAACCCCTTATTTCCCATAGTTCCCCCAGGCCTTTGCCCAGGTTCCCCTAAGCCCTAGTTTTAAAATGTAATAATATAGGTTCCTTAAAAAATCCCTGATAATACCAGTAAAAACAACACAGTGAAAACTGAAACACCGAAATTTGGAATGGAAATTCTAATCCCTAGAACTAGAAATCCAGCTAAACCCTAAAAGGTTTTACCTTGCGCAAGGCAGTTGCGAGCTCCCCACGGGTGAAATTAGCGGCAGCAGCAGTAGTCAATGGTATGCCGTTGCGGAACTGATACAATGCCACGTTCTTCTGAATAAACTCGGTGAACTGAGCTCTGCGAAAATTTCCATTTTCAACACCAAGATTACAAATTTATAGTAAATACACAAATCTAAAGCTCGTAAATACACATACATATACATATAGATCAATTTTGAATTTAGAAAGAGAAAACTAAAAATTCCATACAGATCAGACCAAAATACGGAGTTATTATGTATGTTCAAACTACGATAGAGAGGGAGGGAGATAGATAGATAGTGTAAGTACCTGTCACCGGCTTCGCCACTAGCGCCCATGAGCTTGTGAGAATCGAGAAGCATGATTTTGTCCTCATCGGATTTGTGAACCAGTATACTGTGTACTGCTGACGAATCGGCGACAACCAGCGCGAAATCCTTCCCTACCAGACCAAATACGCACTCCATTCTCTTCGATTTTGTTCTTCAGATCTCTCTCACTCTTCTTCTTTGTGTTTGCTTGTTACTGCGTGCTTGATAGATTCCAGCTCAATTGGGGAATTTTTTTGGCTTAATAGAATTGTCTTGGAGAACAAGGAGGCCCTATTGAGAAAAGTAACGGGTGGTGTTTGATAATAGTTACTCCGTAGGTTCCTAAAAGATTGTTTAAGGTTAATAACACATATTAAGGAATATAATTAATACATAGCAAAAATATTATATTATTTTTATTAATTGTCTCAATTAATTATTTCATTCTTAATATATTTTATTCAATTCAACCAATTACTATTTGAATTATAGTATTAAATTGAATATGAATAATTAGAAATGGAAGAAAATTTTAAATAGAAAAAAACTTTAAATAAGAGTAAAGTACGAAAAAAATAGCTAGTGTATTGATAAACTCAAAACGATAATTTTTTTGGAACAAAAATTACTTTCTAAAACGACAATCTTTTAGGAACGGAGGGAGTATATCTTTATATTAAGATGTCTAAATAGTTTATAATCATATTTATATTTTAATTATTTAAAAAAATTAATATAAAGATATCAGTTGTTAAGATGTATTAAAAAGTAAATTATTAAGATATATTATGATACAATCAAACCCCGCCGCCGGAACGGTTTAATTGGGGAATTTTTTGTTGACCGAATTTGACTGTTTGTTTAATAATTTTTAAATTTTGAATTCATCTAAAAAATTATGATAGAATGAGTAAAAAGTATTGTTTAATGATATTTTTGTTTTTAATACTCTCATAAACTATTAAAATTTACATTCTATATTCATCTTGTTTACTATTGTAAACAAATTTTGTTATATACAAATTATTTTTGATTTTTCCCTTAACAAATTGGTCAATAACTAATTTAATGAATGTTGTTGTAGTCTTTTGTTATTTTATGTACTATAAAATGTTATTAATATTTTTAGTATTTTATTCCTAACATTATATTACTAATAGTATATTCCATCAAAAATTGTTTAAAAGTTTATATTTAATTTTACTTAGATAACATTATTTATTTATAATTACATAATAAATTTGTTCATAACATCCCATAAATTTAAAATAGAATAATACACGTATCAGATGTTTTAGACAGACAATTATTAAACACACCATTTTATTCTATATTTAGATCTTCTACTTTATACAACTCATTTAGATTCTCTTATATATTCAGAAATTTTCATTCAGTTTTATCAAACAGTCCCTTAGTACCAATTTTTTTCCCAGAAAAGTTACTAAATTAGATTTGCACCTCGAATTGATTAGAGGGTATGGCATGGATGTCAATTTTGTCCAACCCCGACGGATCCAACCAACCCCAAGAGGTTGGCCTAATGATTAAGAAGTTTGTTCTTTTTCTTAATTTTCCAAGTTTGAACATTTGAGATCATCCTTTAAGAGAATTCTGTTGAATGCACCGGGCGGGCTATTGTGGGTTGCACCCAAAATCGTTCAGAGTGAGATTTAATTTCAATTGAACCAATTTCAATACTTATGAGTTCTAATTTATTAAAATTAATAGTCAAAGTTGAGTATAAATTTCTTCTTTTTTTTATTCGGATCGGATTTATGTTGACTTCGTTGGAAGACTCACATAATTTCCGTAGAGAGCCCTTCTCCATTTTCTTAGATGAGCAAACACAAATCCCATACTATGGGCGAAACTTCTAGTTGTTGATATTTTTATAATTAAAGTTAATAATTTCTTTCAAATATTAACGTCGAGCCTTGTCTTGAATGAGATATTAATCATTCAGAAGAGTCTTAAAATAGTATTAATTTTATTTTTAAGAAACGATAATCAAACTATTAACATTAATTATTGAAAGCTAAGCTAGTAACATTAATTTTATCCGGTGACATGCATGCAACTAATTAATTAAGCTGCAGGTGGTGGTGGTTGCGAGGGGCAAGGGCGGGTGGTTTTGGACATCTAGGAGGGGCTTCAGGTGGGCAGGGAGCACCATTGTAAAATGCACAACGGCATCGCCACCAAAGAATTCCGCCGCCAGGAGCTACACATGATGCTTCGATATTTCCCACGCCTCGGAAGCACGGCCTACAAGTTTCCAAACAAGCTTTATTGTCCGGGCACCCACCTCCTATGCTATCTATTACGCACCCTTCTACCTTTATCATTCTTGTTTTTACTGAACAAGCACACACAACAAATAGTAATAATAAATTTATGGAAAAATGACAGCTAAAAAGAAATCTGCAAATATTGAAAATAATACATTCATTGGTCGAAGAAAATATATGCCAAGTAGACACATTTTTCCCAATTTAAATTAGTGTTTGCATACCTGAGATAGACAAGAAAATGACCTGAAGAATGGAAGCACTTATCTGGCCCATTCTCCTTACACACCACTGCACACAAAATGGAATATGGAAAATGCAAGTAAAAAATAATCCTTTTTATAAATGTAAAAAACAACTGTATAAGATTTCCCCTATTTAATTTATTAATTGCATATCTCAATTTTTTGTCCTCAATTAATTAATGTTTGTCAGACCCTCTTAAAGTATTAAATTTTGTTTCTATCCAACAAAAGACAGACAGAGAGAGATAGAGATTCTCCATTAATATCCTTACTACTACCACCGTTCCTAAAAGATTGTC
The DNA here is from genome assembly GCA_020205615.1 of Panax quinquefolius. Taxonomy (NCBI): domain Eukaryota; kingdom Viridiplantae; phylum Streptophyta; class Magnoliopsida; order Apiales; family Araliaceae; genus Panax; species Panax quinquefolius. The sequence goes on along the minus strand of CM035171.1, from coordinate 117,803,159 downwards.
GTTTCAGATTTTTGCACATAAATTAAAAAAAGTTATTTAATACTATCATTTACTAACAATTAAAATTTGTTTGAAATTCCATCACTACCCCCTTATGGGAAGTTGAAAACTATTAATACAGATAAAAATTTCTTGAGACAATGAGAGAAGGTTGGGGTGATATAGGAAAGTAAATAATTTATTCTTCTAGAAAGTTGTAAACGACAAGTAAATTGGAATAAATTTTTTATTCTAAAACGACAATTTTTTAGGAACGGAGAGAGTATTTTCCACCAAGTCATTCAGAGTAATGCTACACACAAACTATTCTACAAATTGCTGACGTGGCATACTCCACCTCAGCATATTGATCAACAAATTGTTTTAATGTAGTTTTAGACTCCACACAACATTCTGAGATGAAATATGTCATATCAACCGTTTATAAAATAATTTGATCATTTAATAGTTTTGCTATGCATCTATAGTCCAACTCACACTTTATCTCTAATTTAAACACTCATTGATCAATAAGTTTATAGTAATTAATAAAAGAAAGTGATAAATACGCTTCAAATTTTTTATTTGTAAATTACTTTAAAATTTTAATTTTGTCAGAACAAAACTACTACTACTACTACTACTACTACAGTATGATGTATGTTTAGTAACACTATTACTATTTAACACCGACTGCGAGACAATATTATTTTTACTTTGATAATTTCAATCGTTTATTATAAAATTAAAATGACAAATTTTATTTTACAATAATGAATAAATGGGAAAATTAATATGTGGAGACTGGAGAGATACTCGAGGAGACAAAACTTTTTCCAGTCAAATCATCACAAGGAGCAGGAGATTGCTTGATTTTATATTATTTCTATAACTTCTGGCATATAGTTTTATGTTCGTTCGTTTTAACAAGACTCGAAATTGTATTAAAGTTTGAAAATTATCGACCATTCCCCAGTGAAAACCAGAACTTTAGTTTTGGGACAGTCAAAAGAAAAGAGAAGCGAGGATCCTTCTAATATCTACATCCAATGGACAATTGTCTACTCTTCATTTCTAATAACATGCAAATATTCCAAATTCCTCTGCTAAAATTTGATGCATCACAACAGAATATGACTGTCACTTAATCAAAGGATCCTAAACCACAATTGACTGCACTTCTCAGCCATGTGTCCCCTCCCCTAGCATGGAAAAAGTTCAAGTTTGATAATAAGTCCAACAGAAACAACAAATGTGACATCTCTCCCCCAAAGAAACGAGTTTCTGCATTCCCACCCAATGTACCTGCCAGACCAGTGAAACTGTCTTTTTACTTTTCTAGTTTTGTTGTTCATCTCACATAATAAAAAAGAAAAGCAGACAACAGTGGAGATGGTGAGTACTCAAGAGCCAACTTTTTCAGTAAATCATTAGCAGAAGAATAAAAAAAAGGAAAAAAAAAAAAGAGGGCTTATGAGATCCAATATCTCTATCACTTTAGTAATGACTATATATGTACACATCACTTCTTTATTTCTCTCTCTCCTCATTTAAAACCAAAAAGAGCACACCTAATGATTATTTTGACAATCTATCATTCTCTTCCAGTTAGTGGTCTTTGTACCCCTAACAAAATAAAGAATCTTGGATAAACTATTCCTCGGTTACCCACTTGGCAATCTTCTATTGGTTGAGTTCATCCTGCAATTTCAGAAATAAATTTTCAATTAATACAATATTAAGAAGTATTTATTATACTGGTTGACAAAATTTTAATACCTGAAAACAGTTGCAGGGAACTTAAGACCCGAAAAGTGGGTACTTTGTTAGTCTATGCTCCAAATTTATTATTGCCCGTTGCAAAAGGCCGATAAATACCGGCCTGTGAAAGCTAGTGGTCCGGTCGAGTTACAGGTATCTGCAATAGATCAGAGGAAGAGTTGAATTAGACCAAAGAACCAAAATGCAGAGCAAAACAAGTTTAATAAAAAAACAAGAGACTTGCCTTTTTGGGTATGTGGATATAGGTAAGTCTGCATCATCCTTCAACAATGAGCCTCTTCAAAAGAAATTTCAGCTTGCAACTGGGGACCAATCAACAGATAAGAACAAGAGTGAGGAAATGTTCTGCTCAAGTGAACTCTCTAAGATAAAGAAAATGCAATACTACATAGAAATCTCATGATTGAAAACTTCATGTTCTGAATAACCAAGAGACAAATCAACTATTTGTGTGAAATACTACATAGAAATCTCATGATTGAAAACATCCATGAGTCGCAGGACTTTTGTTTTCAAGTACTCACACAACTAAGTACAAAATAAAAATAGTAATAGGTGCCCATTTACTTCAACTGCAGCACGATTAGCTCTGTTACCATCCGTCAAACCACTTGAAATATGGGAAATTACCAGCAAGATGCAATAACATGTTCAATCAAATTTATTCGTTATATTGTACAAGCTTACCTAAGCTGGCAAAATTAATTAGTGCTTATCATGAAGCATCCTTGAGCTTAACTGTCCATTCCTTCACAAATGTAAATAAAAACACAATCAGAATTGAGTAAAGAATAAAATGTTCAACACAAACAGAGGATGAACTAGAAATGTCCGCATGAGTGTGTTGTAGAGAGAGAGAGAGAGAGAGAGAGAGAGCATACGCGAAGCTGGGTCTTAACAATTTCCTCAATCCTTCAAAAAAAACAGAGTTCGGTATAACCATGTGAGTAAGGCAACAGCTCCTCCACCTCAATCCTAGAGGTTGAACAACTCGTGGTTTTCCTCATCTGGTTATTTGCTGACTCAACCTTGGCCCAAAATATGCTGTAAACAGGTCTATGATCAGAGAACCTAGATTCCCCTCGGACGTAGGATAACTGATGGAGACCTCCTCCAAACCACAAAATTCGATCACACCTTAATAAATGGAAACAAAAAAAAAATCCTAAATCAGTTCCTTGGATTACCACAATCCATAAGCCACCGACTTCCACCCCCAAGCGAAAAAAGAAAGAGAACATTCTCAAAAAGGAAAGGAACTAAACACAACTGTTTTCCTCCATGTATTGTAACAAAATTTTCAGTAAAGTCAACCCAAGTTTTATAAAAGATTCTTACCATGCAGGCGTTCAATGCTTTCTCCTTTGGATGCATATTTTCACCAGTATATCTGTCTGAATTATTTGAATACTTGTATGTTGGTGGGAAGTATATCTTCCCTTCCTTCCATCCGTCAAATACACGACCCCTTCGCTGCTCTATTCGTAGCTGCCAAAAGAATAAAAGGTACTTCAATCTAATGTTATCATAAAAGAAAGGAAACAGATAATAATGCTCTTTGGCCAGAAAATAAGTTCCGAACCTGGTCATTCTCTAACAGAGCTCTCCAGTTTTGCATCTCAACAAGCGCCTTGGCTGATCGGTAAGAAAGGGCAATTCGATAATTCAGATCCCCAAGCCAGATGATTCGACTAGGTAAAAATATAAATTATTAGAATATTATAACACTTTGTATGTTGAAGAATATTGATATTGAATTGTTATTGGTAGTATTTCTTAAAAAGATGTTAAGGTGACAAGATTCAACTTCTAAAGTACACTTGAGCACCAAAGATAACTTGCTATAATTTCACTTAATATTGAGTTAATATATTTCAAAATGGTATGAAAACAGTCAATAAGTGGTAGATGGATAAAGGTCTTATACTCATGCTCAAGGATTGTTTCTGGGGACTTTTCATTGCAAATGCCATGAACTCGTGGAAACCTCGTCTTTCTTAGGATCTCCATGACATCAGAGTTCCTCCGTAGCTCATCACCTTCCTTCTGTCCCGAGGTCAAATGGCTGCAGACAAAGCAAAAGCTTGTTTGATGCAACAACATGCTCACTGAGATGGACCCCTGCAAAATAAGCACCGGACTGTCTCAAGTTTTTATCCTACAGATATCAAAATTACCATTGTTTGCATAGAATAATACCTTATTTCCTAGGTAACCCATCAATCCTCTACCAACACAAGATACTTTCATGTTCCGGACAAGCTCTTTTAAATCATTTCTCACCCATATTGTGAGAAAAACTCCAACCATTTGCTTGCTTACAACTAAGCAGTACCCTGGCTTTCTGTATCCATCTTCCAATGGTGCAAATCCACCATTTAACATTGGTGAGAATAACACAGTACTAGGTGAATCCCCAGGCCCATAATCATCATCAGATGAACCCCATCTGGAATAGTCACTTGGCCTCTGACCCCAGGAATAATCACTTGGTCTATGACCTGAAGAATAGTCACTTGACCTATGACCTGAGGAATAATCACTTGGCCTGTGACTTGAGGAGTAATCACTTGGCCTTTGACTCAAGGAAAAATCACTTGGCCTGTGACTTGAAGAATAATCACTTGGTCTTTGACCCCGGTCATAATCACTTGGCCTATGACCAAACATCACCCGGTCACAGACACTAAATCTTCGATCAAGGCGAGGTTGCGGGATCGAATAGTCATTGTCATTTCTCCAGTTGTGGGGAGCCTGGAATGATCTACGATGAAAGAAAGACGAGTTCTTCTGCTTGATTGAACCCTCAAAATCAGCATCTGATTCAACAATTGGATCTGGGATTGGAGAAGGTGTATAGCATGCATTTCCTCCACATGTTCCAAGACGACTGTTAAGGGTTTTACGAATTAGAGCTAGCCATTTTTTGGCAGGACCATTGTCTTCAGCTCCCAGAATATTACCGGCATTAAGAGGAACTATTTCTTGAAATCTGAAATAGTAAATTATAAAGTATTCTTATTTTAGTTATGCAAGTAACAGAATTGGGCAAAAGAAATTATGAGGATCAGTCTAACAAATAAATGAATCATACCCAAGTACATAAATGTCTGCAGGAGGTGAGGCAAGAAGCCAATCATCTAGATTCAGATTGCTTGACGGGGATCTTCCACCCACGTTCCATGTAGCCGAGAAAATGCTGCTCCGATTAAATATAGAAAAAGGAAAACGGTACTTAATACAGATTAACTAGCAGCAAAGAGCCAAAATATAGAAAAGGAATAATATTTTTGAAATAGACAAACCTGTAGTTCTGCACATTTATCACCTGAGGGTGATCAAGATTAGCTCTCCCTTGCCGGACACGGTCCGAAGTCTTGCTTGATTTTTCTGTGCATCCAAATGGGATAAACGAGAATACAGGTAAGCACGTCAAAGAGGGTATGTGAAAATTGTGAAATTGGATGGTTCACACTTCAAAGGCATTTTTCAAATTGACCAAGCGGTGATACCAAACCTGTTTTACTTTTCTTGATTGTACATGTCTCCCTCTCACAGAAGCTATTCCTCCATTCCACATTGCCACCTAAAAAAAAACATTTGATGCATCAAATTTCACATGTTACAGCACAAGATTAAATCTTTAACAGTAAAATTAGGGAATCAACAGGATCAGTGAATTTTATTACTGAGTTAGAAGCAAAAGTAATTGTACTAGATAGCATCATTGAAAAGCTAAATTAGCACACAGCATACGAATGAACCATTTGAATCTTTAACCATTACATTTTGATCTGTATATTATTTTCTAATAAACACCAAGATACCAAGAACTTTACACTGGAGGAGGGATTAGCCATTTTTTCTCAGTTAAATCAAGAACAGATATTAAATTTATAACAATATTCAGAAGGTAACAGAAAGACATATGGAATTTAGATACCCACCCCCATCAACATCTTCATCTGCCTGAAATTCCTCACTTTTGCACTTGATATTGAACCACTTTCTAACAAGCGACTTTGACCAAGAGAGCTTCAGCAAGAACAGCAAAGAGCACTAGTGTCAGCCAGAACACAGTTTGATGAAAATTATATTTAGAAGAAAAAAAAATAGCAACATCTTATTTTCCAAGAAGATGAGGGCAAAAAATCAAAAACCTTGCTTTTCTTGCAATTCCCATCTCTCATTGTTTCACTACTTCTTCATGCAGGTTTTCTTCAATTTTCCCCTTCCCCAAAAATCTTGGGGTTTCCTCAGAGAATCAGTAAAAAACTATCAAATTTCCAATAAAATGACCCCCATAAAAGGAATTCTTCCTCAAATTAAACTCTTTTTAAAACTGGTCCTCCTTTCTTTCAACTTATTACAAAATGAACTCAATACTTGCAAAACACCCCAAATTAAACTTGAGGGTTCTTCTAATTCCCTCAGTTCAATCACAGTAAGGTCACTATTTGAGTGATCTTGTTTCTGGGTTTTGTCCCAAAACAATGTTGTTTCTTTCTATTGGGCCACTCTTCTAATGTTATATGTATACTTTATGAACTAAGAAGAAGAGATTCACAAAACCCAGTCAAATTAGAATTCTAATGTTATATGTATACTTTATGAACTAAGAAGAAGAGATTCACAAAACCCAGTCAAATTAGAAGTGACTCTGAAGCTTAAGAACAAGACAATGCGGCAAAAAATAGAGAGAGAAAGAGGGCCCTCTTCTTTTTCTTCTTGATATACATACAGCCTCGTTCCAAGGAGCAGCAAAGAATCGAATTTGAACAGAAAAAAAAGCTCTCTCTCAGAAGCTTTCTTTTTTCTTTTTCTTTTTCTTTTTTTCTTACACCCCAAAACCCAAGGCCAGCCCATCAGGGCAAATCAGGCAAGTCGTTTGATGTAATTTAACAAATGAAACGACTGCATTGGATGACCAAACATCTGCCCGTTGGTCAGCAAAGTTGAGGGCAGTAAAAAGATCTAGTATAACCCCCTAGCTGAATTTTTCTTTTGCCATTTGGTCTTCCCATCAAAGATAAAGCAGCTAAAGAAGGGAAACAAAAGATGAAAAGGAATGTTGTGTAGGAGAGTTAGTACTATCTAAGCATATTTTATTGTTTCTTGTTTTTCTTTATATTTTGGCTTCTTTTTCTTGGCTTATGTTGTGTTTTGTAAGGGAATAATTAATTTGGAGGAACTGTCAATTGTGTGTGAACAAAGGGATCCTTCTCTTGTAAGGGCTCTTTTGGGGTTTTGTGTTTTTGTTTAGATTTCTAAAGGTTTTAGGAGTTTTTTATATGACAAGAACAGATATTGTTGATTACAATTTGGGAGTGATCAATTAATTTTTCTTGGCTAACTAGAGGCTTTAGGAGGTTAATTATAGGCTTATATCTTAAAATCTATATATCAAAATAAATAAAGTAAGTTTATATATGTTGTGTAAGAAATGTGGATATGGCATGACAATTTTAATTTCATCACATAATCTAAAAGTTTCAAATTCAAAAATTATAGGTGGACATGAAAATTAGATACGAGTATATTTGAATTTCATATATTTGTATTTTGACCCTTCAATAGGGTAAAAATATAAATAAATAAAATTTAAATATACTTCTAATTTTTATGTCCACCTAAAAGAACTCTTTCAAATTTATGACGTGGGACAATAAAGAGTAGATATTTACCATTAGACTAACATATTTGGTCTTTGGTCGATCAATGTAACATTACTTTATATCCCTTTATTTGTCTAATCTTATTTTATTATATTTTTCTTTAGACAATGTATATTGATTTACTTTGTTTGAACTAAGTCATTTATAAACTGTTATTATTATATAATGTTCTTTCATTGTAGGCTTGTAGCATGATAGGAGTACAAATTTTATCCGGTAAAATTAATTATTTTTTCACTGTAGCTAACCCACTAAACTTTAAAAATTAAAATTATCCTATTCAACTAATTAAAAAATTAAAATTAGATCATTATATTAAAATAAATTAACTTCCGACAAATTAACTCAAGTATTTTTCGTGTCATTCGAAAAAATGAAAAAGAAATCAAAAAAAATAAAAAAGAAAATAGCGCGTTTTCACACGGAACAATAAATCTCCCCTTTCTCTCTTCTCTCATCTTTCTCTCTACCCCGCTTGCAAGCACTAAAATTTTGATTTTGATTGTAGTTTCTAGGACCCTTTAGGGTTTCAGTGATGGGTTGTTATTCCTCTGTGATTAATTAAAAATAGTACAGTCTTCACAAACCCCTGAAGTTGTTGATTATCTTTTGGGTTCTCACTTCAAGAGCTAAATTTCAAACCCTTCAGAAATGCTCGTGAGCTGGAACTCGACCAATTCGCATCACTGTTCATGGTTCGACATGACATGTAATTCAAATTTTAGGTTTGTGCCAGAGACCATTTTCTTTATTTTCCTTTTCTTTTTCTTTTTTTAAGTTTCAGGTAGTAAAATACTTGAGCCACTTTGACGAAAGTTTACTTATTTTAATAGAATGGTCTAATTTAATTAGTTCAATGTGGTAATTTCAATTTTTTAAAGATTAGTGGGTTAATAAATAAAATGTGTCAACTACAATGGAAAAATCATTAATTTTGCCAATTTTATTTATTTGGCTCATCGTTTAGTTACTAATTTGCAATTGCTACAAGGGAAAGAATAACAAGACGATGAAGTTATGAAGGGGTTCTTATCAAAATGGTCAGCATGTACCATCCCCGTCCATTGCCCTGTGAGGCTCAAAATGATCCTTTGATTCAATGGAATTTTGTTCACAAATTTAATGAATATAAAATAAGGTTTGATTGAAATTTCATTTAATATTTCTAATCCATCGATTCTATTTTTTTGTTTTTTCCAACTAATATGATCCGAAGTATCAATAAAAATTATAATTTGATCTTTTTCGAGTAATTTATCGAACTTTAAAATGTCTTCATATTTGATGTTTATATTTCAAATTTAAATGAATCGAACTTTTAATAATCGGCGAAAAAAATCGAACCCGAATGTTTCTTCTTTTTTCAAGTTTTTACCTGTGAGGCTCAAAATAGGCTTTTGAGTCTATGGAAACAAGGGCAATTGTTGTGGTCCTTCTCTCTTCATTGCTTTAGCCCTCAGAAGCTGCCACATTGACTAATCTCAATTCTATATGAATATGCATGATTAGGACCTTCCTCGTTAGGAGGAAGGAATGTCTTTGCATTGTTTAGCCTTTAGGACCAACTCTAATCTTTTTCATGTCCAACTGCCCCAAGTTTGATGCGCCCATCGATAGATACCTTGTTTAAGAATGTAATCCATTTCAAAAACTCATAAATACGTTTTCTTTTAGTCCACTTTAAATTTAGAAATATAAAATGATAAAAAATTCTTAATATGTCATTAATTATATTTAAATAAAAATATCGAGACGAGCATCAAAATAATAGAGTATTAATTTGGTTATGAAAAGCCCATCTCTATTTCTTTCCATAGGTATGTAAATTGAATATTATCATGTCACATCACTTTTACGTTTCTAGTTAATATTATAATAGTATATTTTTTTAAAAAAGGAAATTGATATTAATGAAAAACCGGCGCTATATATTTAAAAAATCATCATTATATAAAATATATATAAGGTAGTTTTGTTGAAAAATATTATTTTTTATTATAAATTTATCAATTTTTTTAAAAAATTAAGTTATTCTAAAAATCATCACTTTATAAATATATTTCTAATTTTAGACGAAATTGAGTGGTCGACTGATCTTATATAATCTTTGAAATTACCATCCAAATCCATGATTGTTGGTCCTAAGGAGTTGCTTAAGAAAATATATTTAAATAATTGATGGATTAAAATTTAATGAAGCAAACGGCGGATGTGCCAAGTGTTGGCCCCATAAAACTCATGCAAACACAAACACAAATGGAGTTCTTCATAAACCCTCCACTAACTAATAACCAGTTGTAGCTTCCACTAGCAGTGGAGTCATTTTTGGGTCCCAAATTGAATTGATGGTGATCATTAAGACTTTGCAATTTGCATAAAACCTTTTATATATATATATGTGTGTGTGCGTGTGTGTCAGTCACATATTTTTTGGTGGGGTTGTTTAATTTGCTTCATACAAATTAAAAGCTCAAGTGTTTCCTGCAGTGTTGCATTAAATAATTTTGGACAAAATAAATATAATATGAAATTATTTCAATAATAAAAAAATTTCATTTGCTAAAATAAAATGCCCCCACGAATTTGTTGGAATTTCAATATAGACACCCGAAGTTTTACATATATTATCTAGGCTTAAATATGAATTAGTATTTTAAACTATAGGCCATATTTTATTTAGGTGATTCACCTTTTAATTTTGTCAATTAAATGATTAAACTATTAATTTTTTTCAATTATATTGAGCAATATCGTCGCGTCGAAATTCTTGATGTGATGACGACAACTCATCTTGAACTTTAGGAAACTGGTGTGACAAAAAAAAGAGTTTTTTAATCATAAAATAAACAAATTTGATTTGGTGTGGGATAAAATGGTCAAACAATAAATTATATAACATAACTAATTAATACAAAACAAACAATATTATGATTAAAAAACTCTTTTTTTTTGCCACACCAAAATCATAAGGCTCATTATTATTAGTTCACGCGTCGGCAATTTCGACGATAGCATAGACGTTCAATTTTTTACAATTAGAAAAATTTAATAGTTTAATCATCTAATTGACAAAATTGAAAGGTGGATCACCGAAGTGGAATATGGCCTATAATTTAGGGTACCAATTCATATTTAAGCCTATTATGTAATTATGATAGGAAGGTAAAATCGTCATTTCACTCTCATGCCAAAATATCCAAGAGAAGATCACAAGGCTGAAAACAAGTATATAAAGGTATCACAACGACTCTCAATCATCAGATTAATGAAGGCACGACAGTTGACTAGCTAGCTAGCTTATTTAGGAATATGTTTTTTTGCTTTTTGCCTTGTCTTCCCGGATTTGAAATTGGTTGAACTTTATGACATTACATAGCTCTCGAAAAGAGCTTTTTAGAATGGTACGACACGTCTCTTAACCCTTTCCGAATTAAAAGTTATGGACGTTTAAACGCACAACATGAAAAACCAACATTGCGGCACGAAAATCGAGGCAGGTGGGCCCCACCCTAGGGCAACTGATGGTGTACCTGCGGCCAAGCCCGAAGCCTATATAAAGCAGTTTTCGGTCATTTTTTAAAAGAGAGGAGGAGATTTTAGAAAGAGAAAAATTGTTTGTAAGAAGAAATTAAGAGAACTCTCCCAAGATTTCATATAGATCTAGCCACTTGTGTACAAATCTATCATTAATTGAGTGTTAAAACATATAGATCCAAGTTCAAGGATGCATTATTCACCATCCTCAAGGTGAAAGATTCAATCTTTTTTGTAATTTCGATATAAATCTGTTGTGTTATATCCATTGTTGTGCTCAAATTTGTTTATTCTCTAATTATTGTCTTGTTGAGCCTCTCCTAACAGAGAGCAGATCCTCTGTCCCCATTTTTCTTGTCCCCTTGTGTCCCCTCACTTAAATTTTGACACATAATCTCTTACTTAACACCAATTAATCCTAAAATTAAATAACAGACCAAATGTCAAAATTTAAGTGGAGGGGCACAAGGGGACAGAGAAAATAGGGATAGAGGATTTGCTCTCCTCCTAACATCCTAGATCTAGGGTGTGGATCCTAGGTTGGGATTATGGGTGGTTAGTGAGGATTTCCCATTAATGTAATTTCATCATAATCACCCGATGATATATTTGTGGTGATTTATCGATTTTTCTTAGATTTAAATCATTTTGTCAATTTTTTTGATTGGACATTCTTAAAGTTTGAATCTTTTTATTAGATCCACCTTAGATTTGACTGGTTGACAGTTTTAAAATTAAAAGTTTTTACCTTTATGCTAGATTTGACTTGGATTGTGTCATTGTTTTAAGTTAATTTCGCTTACCGGTGAGGGGGTCCCACCTTCAAGTCGTCAAGGGATTCTAATAATTGAATCGTATGATAGCTAGATTGAGATATATTATCGACTAAGTCATGATTATATCATTGTATAAATCTAGGGGATCTTAAATCTACAAATCTACTCCCTAGATTCTAAGTTCGTTCGGTAGATCTCATCAATACATATGGTCACTCGCTATGTTGGCACACAATCGATGGATTAGAGTCCTCGGGAGCCCTATTTCTAGATTTTTGTTTTTGTTCCGAAGTATTATTTATTACAATGTGAGCCTATAAATGGAGTTAGGGGTCCTCGAATCGGACCTTGACATTATCCCACGATGGACGTAATTTCGATTGTAATAGTTGTTATCCAATCATTGTACATATAAATTTGAGCCTTAAAACAATACAAAGGGTTCCATCTCGCAAAAATCGGATTTAAGGCTCCGTAATAGTGAATATTGTGGTTGCGGGTGTTCGAGATTATTGAGATGACTTTCATGTCCACGACTAGCCCTTACCCCATTTCGATGCGTGATTTAACCATTTATCACCCAAGAACAATTTACGAACAAAACGATAAAGATCTTTTAAAATCAAATCGATTCGGGTTATTAGAACAAACTTTAAGCTAAAATTAAAGGGAACAAAGAATCTCAATTTCTATTTGACGAAGGGTTTGAAAACCACCCAAAAAGATTTTTATCAAAATCAAAGCTAAAATGAAAATTTCTTTCCAATCAAATCCTTCGTGTGTAGGTTCAAAGAGACTCAAAGTTGCTTTCAAAATAACACACTTATCACGATTTTAACTAAAAGTTAGACGATGATTGTAACACCCCAGTCCCACATCGAACGATAGGGGGAAAATTTGTCTGTATATGAGGAATTAAGTAACTACCAATAGTACCTTCAAGTCATGACCTTTTGGGAGCCTGTGGTGAGCTAAGATGACCCAAGAAGATACTATTGGGCCGAGATAGTTGAGGCCTTATTTTGATGGATTTCATTCGATTCGGACTTGGAATTTGACCCGAGATTTATTCCGGATTCGGATTTTGAATTCATTGTTTCAATGATATCTTAGGCTTTATCCCAAATCACACACGCACACTTCATTTTAAGAAAATATTAAGATGTGGTAATCGTATTCTCATGAAATTCGGGGGTGCCTAATACATTCCCCTCGCTTAAACAAGCCCCCGAACTCTTTGAATCTCGATTTCATACCAATTTTACGGAGTCACATATTGAGTCATATTGCGAAATCTTAAAGATCTGGATGAGTTGGTACATCCACTTGAATATTTTACCGACGGACGACTCTGTCTAATTGACCCATCATTAAAATCAACATTTCAAAAAATTCATCGACATTTATTTCAATTTTTTCCTAAAACGTCATCCTTTAAATAAATTAAAAGACGGGAAAAATATAAAAACGGTAGACACACCTTTAGGAAGAGAAATGGTTTTTTTTTTTTCATGGCGTCGACACCCAAATTTAGGACTAGCATTTTTTTCGTTTAAAAAATATTTTTTATATATTCTAAAATTAGAGATATATTTCTATTTTAAGATTATAAAGTGATTGATATTTTTAATTTATTATTACTATTTTACTATCATTTTTCAATATTAAAACTACACGGCTGAATTCTTAGCTAATAATAAAATTATATTCAAAAATATAAAATTAGTTTTAAAAATCATCATATAAATTATTTTTAAAAGTAATTATTTTACAAATATATTTTTAATTTTAAAAATAAGAGTAATGAATATTGAAACCAAGTCGCGTGAAGAATCAGGAGTACTGATTAATGTCTATAAAATATATATATATTTAAAAATGATACATAAGTATAATGAGTGGACTTCCATTTTGTGGTAATCAAGGTTATCTAATCAATTTCCATCCAAGAAGTTGTTGTAGTCGGGATGAATGATCTTAATTTCCATTTTCAAGAAATTCCAATGCATGTAATATGATTACTTCTTCAATTGAGTGTGTGCCTTGTGATCATTTGAGGAGGAAAAAGTGAAGAATGAATAATAAAGTTAAGATAGTGGGCCATATTTCCTTAATTAAGTATATTTAGAGGGCAGCCAGAAGTGGCCCCCGCATTTCAATAAGCATTAATAAATATTTTATTAATTATATCAATTATCAAGATAATTAACTTTAGAAAAAATTTAAAAATCAAAATTAACGAGAGTTGTTACATAACCTAAGTCACAATGCGGACGTTTTTAATTAAATGTAACATCACGAGGGTAATAAAATAACAATGGTGAATCAAAAAAAACTATTAAAATATATTAATTTGTAATTTTCATTGGACACCCAGCCACTCACCCAATAGTGGAAGGATTCAGTTACTATAAAATTAACTTAATAATAAATTAGTCAATTAATCAATATAATGCAAATTCATATAGACAGATCACCTCTCGGCAGTGGCGGATCCAGGCATGAGGCAGGGGAGCACCTGCCCCCACTGAATTTTCATGGAGCAAGGAAGCACTCAAGTTAGAAAATGCTAGGAAATCAAGTACTGAAGTTGGAAAATATTTATTTGAAGAGCTTAAAAAATTAATTCTATTAATCTCACATTCATGCTACTATTATTTATTTAATATAGTTTTAATTACAAGTCTCACATTCCCACTACCTTGGTCAAATTTATTTAATATTTGTCTAAATTCAATGGATCAAAAATTGATTCAGTCTCTCTTTTTCCATTCAAAAACTGCAGATTACGGAATATCCCAATTTCAAAAACTGCAGATTATTTAACAATTATTTTAGGAATTTTTGTAATCATTTATGAAGAGAACTCCATCAAATAAAAGTTATTTGAGTATGTATTCTATTCTATTTTTACTTTCTTTAAATTTTGTAATTTATTTTTGTAATATTACTTGTTAGTGGTTTAATTGAGATTATTTATTGTTGTTGCTAATTACACTTGACTATTCATATTATTTATTTGTGACGACTCCAAAATAGATCCATTCCATCCAACCCATTCTCGAAGAAATCAATACAAATACATGGTACAAAAATAATTATAACTTTATTACAACAATTGTCAGACAAAATACAACAACACATATCTTTGTGAGTTTGGATACAAATATATACCAACCATGACTCATGTCCCAATCGTGGATAAGACGTCACAATGACACCTTACATAAAGGTATAGTCAAAAACTGCTTTTAGAAATTAGAATTTTGGGAAGTGCTCAAGAAACCTTCGTACGTGGGAGGCCACGCTTCTGGGTTATAATAGATATCATATGGCCACGTAATTATCCTTGGTCAATCTAATAGACCCCAAATAAAAACGAGAAGATTACTATCATATTCTTCCCAATGGTGAGTCTTCTCGACTTATCATTATCTCCAATGCCTCAAATTGAGAATTATACTTCAAACAAACACCAAGATTATATAGGTAGTGCTCAGAAATATACTCAAAGAAGTGGATGAGCAGACAACCTCATCTTTATGATGACACGAGGTTGTATGTTATTAGACATCTTGTATGATAGTGGCAAAACACCCTTCCAACGTTGAGTTCGCTTTCTCCTATATGATTCACCAAATATAACTACTAAAAGATGTATACAACACACTTGTTTATACTGCTTAGGGAGAACTCCACAACTAGAGACCACCGTTATATTCCTCATTACTACCCGCTTCGAATTCCAAATTACACTTTTATTACACGAAAGGAATTGTGAAGCAAAAGGGTGAGCACAACTAGCTTCAAGAAAGAATATCGACTAAAGATAATTAAATTATCAATAGCCTTCATCAATAACAAATCGTAGATTTAGAACATATGGTAGATGATAAAAATTTCAACCATAGTTGCAGCGGAACAATCAATCCATTAGAAGAGTCAAATAGACAATACAGTCTATTATCTTCTCCATGTTAAAAGTCCACCAACAATGTTTTATCCTCGTAACATCAATCAACAGCCTTTCCACAATTATATGAATATCTCATAATCATAATTGTGATTCTAAATTCTCTTCGCACGTGTGATCTAATATAATTTTATCACATGTCTTTACCGAAAAATCAAAGATCATGGTTATACCAATCACGCCTCCTGCTCATAATCATACTAATAAATTCATCTTTGCACTACGAGCCAAAGATATTCATCCACGATTCATCTTCGCACCACGCGGCCAAAGATATTCAACAACAGTCATCTTTTGCACTACGGGCCAAAGATATTCATTAACAGATTCATCTTTGCACTCATCGGCCAAAGATATTCATCAACAATTCATCTTTAGACTACAAAAGCCAAAGATATTAATATCTCAAAGAAATATATAATCATTTCGTAATTTATATAAACAATAATTATAACCATGTTGATCAATTCACCTTTGCACTTAAGCTAAAGATATTCAATTATAAATTCAATGGTCATGATCATACCAATCCACAATTTCAACTTTTCACTCATCGCCAAAAGAAAACCCTAGTCATGATCATACCAATAATCTATTCATCTTTACACTCCAAAGGAAAGAGAATTTCAACATCGTAGTTATAAAAATATTATATATGATAATAAAATCAATATAATCAATATATAGTTTTAATCTCCAGTGTAATATTCATAAATCAACTATAATTTGGTTAGAAAAAGAACCAATTTTGTAGTGAATAGTACCCGTGAATAGTAACTCATGAATAGTAACTCATGAATAGTAACTTTCGTGAATAGTACTCGTATTCAGATATAAGAATCAGTATAATGTAAATAATATCATATACGTAAATAGTGCCATATACATGAATAAAGGTCTTACATACATGAATAAAGTAGTCGTATACGTGAATAAGTAACCCCGACTCAAAAAGGTAGAAATTCCACAATAAAATCCATACCAATATTTCAAAGATAATGATATTAAAAGAATAACATCATTATGAAAAAATAACATCCTCAATATCCCTTACAATCCCTTACCTCAAAAGAAAGCAGTTACTTCGATTTGGATATCTGGATATATTTTTGAAGGAAACTTGCAGACCGATGAATATCAACTCACCAAGTATCTAAATACTCACAAAATACACTCGATAATCTAGAGAGAGAAGAGAAAAACTTGTTTCCGGGTGTGATTTTCAATTCTAACTTAGCCCTCTATTTATAGGAAAATTTTAGCGAGACTTTGACCAAAGAATGTAAGACCCCAACTTATTATTAATGAAATTTAATTTTTCTATTTATTATTTTGAAATAGTAAGGGTTGATTTGATTAATGTGGATAGTTATGGGTAAAATACGCAAATATTTTAAAATAAGCAAGTGGTTGTAAAATATTCATTATCATTTGGGAATATTCGTTTGTCGAGGAATATTAAATGCGACGACGCTAGCACCTTTGTGTGGGCCCCATAACGAAAAAGCGATTGGAGGAAAAACGACAAGAATAAGTTGTTTAAAAATAATTGGATAGTTATTACAATTAATACTTGTTAAAATACTTTCGGTGGTTAAAACACAAGAAGATACTGTGATTGCACCAATTATTGATTCTTACGTAAAGGCCTTCTACTCAATAATTATTACAATAATTACTTTATTCAAGATTTTATTTTATTGATTCAATAATTGTTGTGTTGATATTTTATATTACTGTTGTTTCAATAATTGTCACTACACAGTATTTTTTCATTATCGAAGCAATAATTCATATTATCTGAATAATATTATTGGATAACATTATTGGCAATGTCTAGAAAGTTCGCTCAAGTAGAGGTTTGGTCACCTAATTACTTGCTAAGAAGGAGAAATTCTTATTGGAAAGCCTCCTTTTCCTGAGGAACTGTCTCAATTATCGATATTGTGATTCGTAATATTATTTGTGAATAATTAATTATTGATTTATATGATGAGAAAAATATTGATTTTATGTGGATATAGATGGAGAAATTTTTTAATGTGACAATTGTTGAAAATTAAAATTTTATCTTTTTCTTGATAAAATAATTCATTTAAATATATTATTATATTTTTAATAATATAATAATGGTGATATTTTTACAATGAATGTGTGATATATGAGTATACGAGAAGAAAGAGTATTTTTGTTGCAATAAATGTTTAAAACATGTTAAACATGTCGGCGGACCCCATTTCTTGAATCGAAATTTGATTATAAATGCAAAAAAATCATTTGGTTTATGGATTTCTATCAATTTCTGTTTGAATTTGGAAAAACTTTCTTCCTAAAAGTTGTAGAGAATTGAATTTCCTATAGAAACTCATGAGATTCAATTTTCCGACAAAAGGGCTATTTATTATGAATTATTGAAGTTTTGAAGCTCAAAATAATTAATTTTGAAGTTTTAAATATTTTAATAAGAAAAACATTTTTTTTGAGTTAGGCAAGGTGAGTCACTCTTGGTGGCTGATGGTCTGAATCAGATTTTGGGTGCGTAGAATTTAATAAATATATATTAATATTTTATTAAATTTTCGCTTTAATGTTTCAAGCATTTTCCTATAAATAGGGCTTGGGTTAGAATTGAAAATCACACCAGAAATTGAAGTTTTCTCTCTCTATATTATCGAGCGTATTCTTGTGAGTATTTTGAGTATACTTTGAGTATTGCTATACGGTGTGTAAGACCCCAACTTATTATTAATGAAATTTAATTTTCTCTATTTATTATTTTGAAATAGTAAGGATTGATTTGATTAATGTGAATAGTTATGGGTAAAATACGCAAATATTTCAAAATAAGCAAGTGGTTATAAAATATTCATTATTGTTTGGGAATATTAGTTTGGTCGTGGAATATTCTTCTTTGCTTCAGGGAATATTAAATGCGACGCCGGCCAGCGATATTTTTGTGGGCCCCATAACTGAAAGATTGGATGAAGAAAACGATAAATATAAGTGGTTTAAAAATAACAGCGTAGTTATTCTGAATTATCTTTATTAAAATACTCGGTGGTTAAAACACAAGAAAGCACACCAGATTGCACCAATTATTGATTCTTACGTAAGAAAGGCACTACTTAATAATGGTTACGAATTATTCTTCAAAGATTTTTTATTGATTTAATAATTCTTTGCGTTGATATTTTATATTCTCATTGTTTTCAATAATTGTCATTACACAAGATTTTTCATTATCGATGCAATAATTCAAATTATCTGAATAATATTATTAGATAACATTATTGGCAATGTCTAGAAAGTTCTGCTCAAGGAGAGGTTTGGTCACTTAATCAAGGCGCCAAGAAGAGAAATTTTATTGAAAGCCCCTCTTCCTGAAATCCCACTCAGTTGTCAATATTGTGATTCTGTAATATTATTTGTGAATAATTAATTATTGATTCATATGATGAGGAAAATATTAATTTTATGTGGATATAGATGGAGAAAATTTTAATGTAACAATTGTTGAAAATTTTACGATAAGATAATTCATTTAAATGTATTATTATATTTTAATAATATAATAATGGTGATATTTTTACAACGAATGTGGGATATATGAGTATACGAGGAGGAAGAGTATTTTGTTGCAATAAATGTTTAAAACATGTTAAACATGCTCGATTGACCCCATTTATCGATCGAAATTTGATTATAAATGTAAAATCGCCCGCTTGTGGATTTCGGTCAATTTCTGTTTGAAATTTGGAAAAACTTTCTTCTGCAAAGTTGTAGAGAATTGAATTTCCTATAAAACTCATGAGATTCGAATTTTTCTGATAAAAGGGCTATTTATTATGAATTATTGAAGTTCAAGCTTCTTAAAATAATTGATTTTTGGAAGTTTAAAATATTTTAAATTGGAAAAACATTTTATTACTTTTTCTAGAAGGTGAGCATGTGGTAAATGCTATGAGCTGAATTCTAAGAGGCGAGAAAATTTTATTATAAATAATAATATTATATTAAATTTTCTCGCTTTGTTTCTAAGCATTTTCCTATAAATAGGGTCTTAGGTTAAAATTGAAAATCACACCGAAATTGAAGTTTTCTCTCTATATATTATCGGCGTATTCTTGTGAGTATTTTGAGTATACTTTGAGTATTGCTATACTGCATGTCAAGTTCAAGTTATAGTCAATATCCTGTGTTTCAACTAAGAAATGTCTTTTTTGTGAGGTAAGGATATTATTATTTTTCGTAATGATATTATTTCTTCAATATCATTATCTTTGAAATATTGATCTGAAGTTTTTATCAAATTTGGAACTTTTGGTGTGTGAGTTACTATTCACGATATCTTGACTTATTCACGATATCTACACTATTCACGAATACGGCCTGACTATTCATCTAAAAATGAAAATTTTTCTTTTCGTCCCAAAATATCTATTCGGATACTAGCTTTGATTGTATCCATGTTTTGATCATTCTTGAATTTTACACCACTATGATTATTTTGAGGTATTTTTGGGACGTGGATAAAACAAAGTACTGAATCCTTAATTCTTAATCCTTGTCATTTTGTTTCACTTTGGATTCGCTTTTTTAAAAATATTTTCATCATCCTCGGTCTTAAATGATGATATTATGGAATATCTTTGGCCAGAGTAGTGCAAAGATGAATGATTTCTGAAGAATATCTTTGGCCCGTAGTCTGAAGATGAACAGTGTTTAGATGAACATGACTAATCGGATGAATATCTTTGGCTTGTAGTGCAAAGATGAATATTTGATTCCGAGATATATATTGATTGATGTTACAGGGATAAAAGATGATTTATGAACTTTTAAATTCATACATACAAGATAGTAGTTTGCATTATCTACTTAACTCTTCTAATGAATTATTATTTCACTGCGAATATTGATTTAAAATTTGTTGTCTATTGTATTCTATTAGATTTTTCCTCGTTGAAGACTAACGATAATTTGTTGTATATTATCTTAGTCATAATATTCTTTTCTTCGGCTAGTTGAGCTCACCATTTTCCTTTTTGTTCCATTTTCTTTCTCGGGAGGCGAGAATATAAATGAGTACGAGCCTGGGTATGGAATGAAAGTTCTAGAGAGAGTTGTTTAGTAGTCCTCACCATTTTTGTAAAATAATGTATCAATAAATGTGATGAGGATTTATTGAGTATAGATATTGTCTGAAGATAATATTTGTATTCAAACTCACAGCTTTCTTCGTTGTAATAATAAAGTTGTAGTTGTTTCGCACCATGTATTGACAACTCGAATGGGTGATGTATACCTATTTTGGGGGAGTCACATTTGCAAGTTCAAGTTATAGCTTATATCCGATTATTCAAGTTAAGTACTTGCCTTTCCGAGGTAAGGATATTATTTTTTTCAGAATGATATTATTTCTTCAATATCATTATCTTTGAAATATCGATCTGAAGTTTTATCAAATTTGGAACTTTTGGTGTTGAGTTACTTATTCAAGTATACTTAAGACTATTCACGATATCTTACACTATTCACGAATCACGGCATTATTCATCGAAAAATGAAAATTTTCCTTTTCGCCTAAAATATCTATCAGTGGATACTAGCTTTGATTGTATCCATATTTTGATCATTCTTGAATTTTTACCACTATGATTATTTTTGAGGTATTTTTGGACATGGATAAAATAAAATACTTAATCCTTAATCCTTGTAATTTTGTTTCACCGGATTCGCTTTCTTTAAAATATTTTTCATCATCCTCGGCTCTTAAATGATGATATTATTGAATATCTTTGGCTCAGGTGCAAAGATGAATGATTTCGATGAATATCTTTGGCCAGTAGTGCAAAGATGAACAGTGTTTAGATGAACATGACTTAATCGATGAATATCTTTGGCTCAGTAGTGCAAAGATTAATATTTGATTCCGGATATATATTGATTGATGTTACAGGATAAAAGATAGATTTATGAACTTTTAAATTCATACATAGAAGATAGTAGTTTGCATTCTCTACTTAACTCTTCTAATGAATTATTATTTCATTGCGAATATTGATTTAAAATTTGTTGTCTATCAGATTCTATTAGATTTTTCTGTCGTGAAGACTAACGATAATTTGTTGTATATTATCTTAGTCATAATATTTTTTACTTGGGCTAGTTGAGCTCACCCTTTTAATTTTTGTTCCATTTTTCTTCTCGTGAGACGAGAATATAAATGAAAGCACGTAGCTCTGGGTATGGAATGAAGGTTCTAGAGAGAGTTGTTTAGTAGTCCTCACCATTTTTGTAAAATAATGTATCAATAAATGTGATGAGAATTTATTTGAGTATAGATATTGTCTGAAGATAATATTTGTATTCAAACTCACAGCTTTCTTGTTGTAATAATAAAGTTGTAGTTGTTTACATTACGTATCGACAACTCGTAATGGGTGATGTATACCTATTTTTGGGGGTCACGGTTGGTATCGAAGCTTAGGATATGATCTCCGGCGAGATCGGGGAATAGAACTAGGAGGGAGAGACGAGTAAATCCTTCGCTAGTGTGTCCTACCTAAGCTTATTTTTTAGTTGGTCAAGATATAAGGATATTATGTGATATATTGATTTCCTAATTAACCCTTGTTTTATGACAATTATTTGAGAATGTCGATTGAGAATATTAACAATGGAAATGAGACCGTGGAGACGCTTTGACTCACCAACGAGGAGAACGCAACAGTCAGTGGCAATGTTACTCTTGTGAACAACACCACCGAAAGCGATGATGAACGAGGGATGTTTAGAAGTTTTTCAGCTTCTTGCAAAATCGAATGAGGAGACTCGTGTTCAAAATACGAGAGGAAATGATAGCAATTCACGGGTTATCACAAATGAAGCAGCTTCAAAGAGTTGGGACCACCGAATTTAAGGAAAGCCGATCCGATCACGGCGTAAACACGGGTCAAGCAAATTACCAAGATATTCGATGTCTTGGGATGCACGGAGAACAGAAGGTTCCATTCGCCACCTTTATGTTCCGTGGCGAAGGCAGACTCTCGGTGGGAGTCTATGGGCGTGCCCCATCCAAATTGCACTCTCAAAGATGTCTTGGGGACATTTCAGAAACTATTTAATGACAAATACTTTCCCGAAAGTGTTCAATATATATGAGGAAAGTAGAGTTCATCGATTAGAGCAAAACAACATGGCGGTGTCTCAATGACGAGGCAAAGTTTGCGAGTTATCCGTGCTCACCTCATTTGGTAGAGAATGAGGAACGATGACGCGGATGTTTCTTAGAGGTTTGAAACCCTAAGATACGCCAAGATCTCATTTCTCATAAATTTTCTCTCTATTCAGATGTTGTAAACAGGCTCAATTATTAGAGCGAGATAACGAAAGTACGGTCAACCGAGGACCACAACCAGGATCATACCGAGAGATAAGCGATCAACAAAACAACGATAACCAAATGGAGAAAGAAAAAGACGGACAAAATGGTAACCACTCTGGTGGTAATCATGGCCATGAAAATAAAGAAGCGAGTCCGAGGAGATTTTAAAAAAGGAGATTTAACAACGACCATGTGAAAGACGACAAAGACCAAAGCAGAATCGGTTCCAGGGAGGAACGACCACCGGTCAGTCGTATGCTTCAAATGCGAAATGAGGGACATATCACCAAACCGCCCACAATACTTCAAGGTATGCTATAATTGTGGAAAGGAAGGACATATCGCTCGGGATTATACTATGAATAAAACCTAGTTCAATGGGGACGGTGACTCAAAAGATTGTCCCGTAAAAGTCAAAGTCAATCTGCCTCGGAAGAAGCGTTTGTTATGGTGATCGGTCAAAATGCGAGGAACCCAAACGAGGTGATCACGGGTAAACTAATCATAAATTCTTGTGAAGTTTATACTTTACTAGATACGGTGCTACCCATTCATTTATTTCTCCTACATGTGCTCAACGTTTAAATTTGACTCTGGAAAAATTAGACTTTGACCTATCTGTGCAAACTCCGTTAGGAGAAACTTTCATCACATCCACTGTTTATAAATCTTATTTGATTCAAGTTGGAACCATCACCTTACCTGTTGACCTTATCTCTTTAAAGATACTTGCTTTTGATGTGATTTTAGGGATTGATTGGTTAACTACTCATCATGCCAAAATTGATTGTTTTCGTAAGGTTGTTAGTTTTCATATTCCTAACCAACCTGTTATTTGAAATTCAAGCAACTAAACCATTAAAATCAATCACTATCATATCTAATCATAAAGCTATTCGCTTATTGAAAAACGGATGTCGTTTTCTTTCTTAGCCCATGTTATGGATTTGAATAAAGACACGCCAAATTTGAATAATATTCATGTTGTTATCGACTTTCCCGACGTATTTCCGGAAGAACATCCCTGGCCTACCCCGTAACGTGAAGTTGAATTCTTTATTGATCTTGTACCGGTACAAAGCCCATTTCTAAAACCCCATATCGAATGGCTCCTATTGAACTTCGTGGAGTTAAAGGTTCAACTACGTGAATTGTTGGACATCGGTTTCATTCGTCCCTAGTACATCTCCTTGGGGTGCTCCTGCTTTTATTCGTAAAGAAGAAAGACGGGAGTATGCGACTTTAGATTGACTATCTGAATCGAACCATGTCACCATCAAGAATAGGTATCCTCTACCTCGTATTGATGACTTGTTTGACCAAATCAGAGGGGCACAATTTTTTCAAAGATCGATCTTCGCTCGGATATCATCGATTGAAGATTAGAATCGAGGATATTCTAAAGACCGCCTTTAGAACTCCTAAGACAGGCATTATGAATTCTTAGTCATGTCTTTCAGAGTGACTAATGCTCCTGCGCTTTCATGGATATGATGAATCGAGTATTCAAGGAATATTTGGATCAATTCGTTGTTGTCTTTATTGATGACATCCTCATATATTCCAAAAGCCGTGAAGATCATGAGCACCATTTGAAGCCTTGGTACTCCAAAGGCTTCGTGAAAACAAGCTTTATGCCAAGTTGAAGAAATGCGAAGTTCGGCTTGAGGAAGTAGCATTCCTTGGGCACGCGGTGTCGAAACATGGAGTATCTCAGAAGACCCCAACTTATTATTAATGAAATTTAATTTTCTATTTATTATTTTGAAATAGTAAGGGTTGATGTGATTAATGTGGATAGTTAGGGGTAAAATACGCAAATACTTCAAAATAAGCAAGTGGTTATAAAATATTCATTGTTGTTCGGGAATATTCGTTTGGTCGTGGAATATTCATACCGTCGGGAATATTCGTATTTACTCGCGCGAAATGACATGTGTGGGCCCATAACGGAAAGCGATTGGATGAAGAAAACGACAAATATAAGTGGTTTAAAATAATCTACAGTAGTTATTCAAGTATTATCTTTTAAAATACCCGGTGGTTAAAACACAAGAAGCACGGTATTGCACCAATTGTTGATTCTTACGTAGAAGGCACTACTCAATAATGGTCACATGAATTACTGCTCAAGATTTTATCGAGTTAATAATTGTCGCGTTGATATTTTATATTCTTTGTTGTTTGAATAATTGTCATTACACAAGATTTTTTCATTATCGGGCAATAATTCATATTATCCGAATAATATTATTAGATAACATTATTGGCAATGTCTAGAAAGTTCTCGTCTAGGAGAGGTTTGGTCACCTAATTGCGCGCCAAGAAGAAGAAAATTCTTATTGGAAAGCCCCTCTTTCTGAACCGCACAGTTGTCAATATTGTGATTCTCGTAATATTATTTGTGAATAATTAATTATTGATTCATATGATGAGGAAAATATTGATTTTATGTGGATATAGATGGAGAAAATTTTAATGTGACAATTGTTGAAAATTGAAATTTTATCTTTTTCTCGAAAAATAATTCTTTTAAATATATTATTATATTTTAATAATATAATAATGGTGATATTTTTATAACGAATGTGGGATATATGAGTATACGAGGAGGAAGAGTATTTTTGTTGCAATAAATGTTTAAAACATGTTAAACATGTCAGTGGACCCCATTTATTGACTGAAATTTGATTATAAATTTGTAAAATCCCGTTTGGGATTTCTTTTGGCCAATTTTTGTTTGGAATTTGGAAAACTTTCTTCTCGCAAAGTTGTAGAGAATTGAATTTCCTATAAAAACTCGGGAGATTCGAATTTTCTGATAGAAGGGCTATTTATTATGAATTATTGAAGTTCCGAAGCTCCGAAATAATTAATTTTTGGAAGTTTAAAATATTTTAAATAATAAAAACGTTTTTGTTTGTTTTGTGGGCTACAACATGTGCATAATGAGCTGAGATCAGATCTAGGAAGGTGGACGTAGAAATCTTAATATATATATTAATATTATATTAAATTTTCTACTTTGTGTTTCTAAGCATTTTCCTATAAATAGGGTGCTTGGGTTAGAATTGAAAATCACACCGTAAATCAAGTTTTCTCTCTATATTATCGAGCGTATTCTTGTGAGTATTTTGAGTATACTTTGAGTATTGTTAGACGGTGCAAGTTCCTTCAAAGACTATACTATACCCTAGATTCCAAATTAGAAGTACTAATCTTTCGAGGTAAGGGATGTTAATTTCTTCTCAAATGATATTATTTCTTCAATATCATTATCTTTGAAATATTGGTTGGAACTTTTTATCAAATTTAGAACTTTTTCATGTCTGGGTTACTATTCAGCGAGTTACTATTCATGAAGAGTTAATATTCATGAAGTTACTATTCACGAAGTTACTATTCACGAGTTACTATTCACGAAAGTCTACTATTCACGAAAGTACTATTCATGAAGCGTGAAGATGTTTTGTGGAATTTCTATCTTTTGGTGTCTGAGTTACTATTCACGATACTGGACTATTCACGATATCGACACTTATTCACCTAAAAATGAAATTTTTCTTTTTGTCAAAATATCTATTCGGATACTAGCTTTGATTGTATCCATGTTTTGATCATTCTTGAATTTTACACCACTTGTGATCATTTTTGAGGTATTTTTGAACATGGATAAAACAAAGTACTTAATCCTTAATCCTTAATCCTTGTCATTTTGTTTCAATCGGATTCGCTTTTAAAAATATTTTTCATCATCCTCGCCTTAAATGATGATATTATTGAATATCTTTGGCCCAGAAAGGCAAGATGAATGATTTCTCAAGAATATCTTTGGTAGTAGTCAAAAGATGAACAGTGTTTAGATGAACACGACTTAATCGATGAATATCTTTGGCTCAGTAGTGCAAAGATGAATATTTGATTCCGTATGTATATTGATTGATGTTACAGGATAAAAGATGACGATGAACTTTTAAATTCATACATAGAAGATAGTAGTTTGCATTCTCTACTTAACTCTTCTAATGAATTATTATTTCCATTGCGAATATTGATTTAAAATTTGTTGTCTATCAGATTCTATTAGATTTTTCCTCGTGAAGACTAACGATAATTTGTTGTATATTATCTTAGTCATAATATTCTTTACCGGGCTAGTTGAGCTCACCCTTTTCCTTTTTGTTCCATTTTTCTTCTCGTGAGGCAAGAATATAGTGAGTACAGTAGCCTGGGTATGGAATGAAGGTTTTAGAAAGAATTGTTTAGTAGTCCTCACCATTTTTGTAAAATAATGTATCAATAAATGTGATGAGGATTTATTTGAGTATAGATATTATGTAGAAGATAATATTTGTATTCAAACTCACGCTTTTCTGATTGTAATAATAAAGTTGTAGTTGTTTCGCATACTATGTATTGACAACTCGTAATAGGTGATGTATACCTATTTTGGGGGCGTCACAATTGGTATCGAGCTTAGGATATGATCTCTGGCGGAGATCGGGAATGTAACTAGGAGGGAGAGACGAGTAAATCCTTCGCTAGTGTGTCCTACCTAAGCTTATTTTTTAGTTGGTCAAGATATAAGGATATTATGTGATATATTGATTTCCCTAATTAACCCTTGTTTTATGACGATGATTTGAGAATGTCGAATTTGAGAATATTAACAATGGAAATGAGACCGTGGAGACGCCTTTGTACTCACCAACGAGGAGAACGCGATGCAACAGTCGGCAATGTTACTCCCGTGAACAACACCAATCGAAAGCGAGATGATGAACGAGGGATGTTTAGAAGTTTTTTGCAGCCTCATGCAAAATCGCATGCGGAGACTCGTGTTCAAAATACGGGAGGAAATGATAGCAATTCACAAGTTATCACAAATGCAAGCGCTTCAAAGAGTTGGGACCACCGAATTTAAGGGAAAGCCAGATCCGATCATGGCGTATGAAACACGGGTCAAGCAAATTACCAAGATATTCGATGTCTTGGGATGCACGAGGAATGAAGGTTCCATTCGCCACCTTTATGTTCCGTGGCGAAGCGGACTTCATCGGTGGGGAGTCTCGTGAAGCGTACCCATCCACCAAGACTCAAAGATGCCTTGGGAGACGTTTGAAACTATTTAATGACAAATACTTTCCCGAAAGTGTTCGTCTATATGAAGGAAGTGGAGTTTATTAGATCGAGCAGCGAAACAACGATTGCGGTGTCTCAAGATGCGAGGCAAAGTTTGCAGAGTTATCCAGTTCTTGCACCTCATTTGGTAGAGAATGAGGAACGATGACGCGGATGTTTCTTAGAGGTTTGAAACCCGGCGATCGTCAAGATATCTCATTTCTCATAAATTTTCTCTCTATTCGGATGTTGTAAATGTGGCTCAATTATTAGAGCGAGATAACGAAGTACGGTCCAACTGAGGACCACAACCAGGATCGTACTGCAGATAGCGATCAATGTAATAATGATAACCAATGAGAAAAGAAATGAGACGGACAAAAATGGTAACCACTCCGGTGGTAATCATGGCCATAAAAATAGAAGAAGCGAGTCGGAGGAGATTTTAAAAGAGAGACTTAACAATGACCATGTGAAGACGACGAAGGTCTTGGCAAGAATCGGGTTCTAAGGAGGAGAACGACCACCGGTCATATATGTTACAAATGCGGAAAAGAGGGACATATCGACCAAAATCGCCCACAACAGCTTCAAGGTATGCTATAATTGTGGAAAGGAAGGACACATCGCCGAGATCAGACAATGAATGAAACCTAGTTCAATGGGACGGTGACTCAAAAGATCGTCCGAAAAAGTCAAAGTCAACGATTCCGGAAGAGCGTTTGTTGTGATCGGTCATAATGCGAGGAACCCAAACGAGGTGATCACGGTAAAAAGCTATTTATAAATTCTTGCGAAGTTTATACCTTAGTTGATACCGGTCTACCCATTCATTTATCTCTCCGCATGTGCTCAACGCTTAAACTCGACTCGGAGAAATTAGACTTTGACCTATCTCGTGGAAACTCCGTTAGAGAAACTTTCATCACATCCACCGCTTATAAATCTTGTTTGATTCTAAGTTGGCACCATCACCTTACCCGTTGACCTTATCTCTTTAAAGATACTTGCTTTTGATGTGATTTTAGGGATTGATTGGTTAACTACTCATCATGCCAAAATTGATTATTTTCGTATGGTTGTTAGTTTTCATATTCCTAACCAACCACATTATTCAATTCAAGCAACTAAACCATTAAAATCAATCATCATCATATCTAATCATAAAGCTATTCGCTTATTGAAAAACGGATGTCAAGCTTTCTTAGCCCATGTTATGGATTTGAATAAAGACACGCCAAATTTGAATAATATTCCCTTGTTATTGACTTTCCCGACGTATTTCACGAAGAACATCCCGGTACACCCCCGTAACGTGAAGTTGAATTCTTTATTGATCTTGAACTCGGTACAAAGCCCATTTCTAAAACCCCATATCGAATGGCTCTATTGAACTTCGTGAGTTAAAGGTCCAACTACGAGAATTGTTGGAAATCGGTTTCATTCGGCCCTAGTACATCTCCTCGGGGTGCTCTTGTTTTATTTGTAAAGAAGAAATACGGGAGTATGCGACTTTGTATTGACTATCGGAATTAAACCATGTCACCATCAAGAATAGGTATCCTCTACCTCGTATTGATGACTTGTTTGACCAACAAGGAGCACAATTTTTTCAAAATCGATCTTCGCTCGGATATCATCACCAAAGATTAGAATCGAGGATATTCTAAAGACGCGCTTTAGAACTCTCGAGACGGCATTATGAATTCTTAGTCGTCTTTCTGACCGACTAATGCTCCTACTACTTTCATGGATATGATGAACCGAGTAATCAAGGAATATTTGGATGGGCTTGTTGTTGTCTTTATTGAATATCTTTGGCTCAGAAGTCTGAAGATGAATGATTTTGAAGAATATCTTTGGTAGTAGTGCAAAGATGAACAGTGTTTAGATGAACATGACCAATCGATGAATATCTTTGGCCTATAGTGCAAAGATGAATATTTGATTCCGTATGTATATTGATTGATGTTACAGGGGATAAAAGATAGAGCGATGAACTTTTAAATTCATACATAGAAGATAGTAGTTTGCATTCTCTACTTAACTCTTCTAATGAATTATTATTTCATTGCGAATATTGATTTAAAATAGTTGTCTATTGTATTCTATTAGATTTTTCCTGTTGAAGACTAACGATAATTTGTTGTATATTATCTTAGTCATAATATTCTTTACCGGGCTAGTTGAGCTCACCCTTTTCCTTTTTGTTCCATTTTTCTTCTCAAGAGGCGAGAATATAATGAAGTACGAGCCTGGGGTATGGAATGAAGTTTTAGAAAGAATTGTTTAGTAGTCCTCACCATTTTTGTAAAATAATATATCAATAAATGTGATGAGGATTTATTTGAGTATAGATATTGTCTGAAGATAATATTTGTATTCAAACTCACGCTTTACTGATTGTAATAATAAAGTTGTAGTTGTTTACATACCATGTATTGACAACTCGTAATAGGTGATGTATACCTATTTTGGGGGCGTCAAAGATCTTTTGATCCGTGAAGATTGAAGCAATACAAAGTTGGGAGCAACCGGTTTCGGTGGATCAAGATCGTAGTTTTTGGGTTTAATGGTTATTATCGAAGATTCGTGGAAGGATTTTCTCGAATCGCTACTCAGCTAACCCAACTAACTCCGAAAGATACAAAATTTGTTTGGAGCGAAGAATGCGAGAAGAGTTTCCAAGAGCTTAAGAGGAGACTTATTTCGGCACTTATCCTAACAATACCATCCGGTTCGGATGGATTTAGTATCTCATGATGCTTCAGCAAAGGGTTAGGATGTGTTCTCATGCAACGTGGGAAAGTCATAGCTTTATGCCTCATGACAACTTAAAGAGTATGAGAGGAATTATCCTACTCATGATCTAAAGTTAGCAAAGCAATCGTTGCATGCTAAAGATATGGAGGCACTATCTATATGGGGAGAAAGTGGAGATATATTCGCACCATAAAAGCCTTAAATATTTCTTCACTCAAAAGAACTCAACATCGGCAGCAATGACGTTGGCTCGAGCTATGAAAGACTACGACTACACTATTCAATACCATCCTGAAAAGCGAACGGTAGTGACGCGGCGTTGAGTAGAAGATCATATGCAGGAATGAGTGTGATGATGTCAAGTATCGCGTAGAGCCAACTTTAATAGAAAATTTAAGGTTGCTCAAGCCACCCCACCCGGAGTGATGTCGTATGAAGAAGAAAGTACAAGAAGGAGTTATTCCGGAAGCGAGAATTGATGAAGAAGGAATACTTCGAGTCCACTCCAGACTTTATATTCCTAACGACTCTTATTTGAAGTACAAGATTATGATGGAGGCACACAATACACCATTTGTAATCTATCCTGGAAGTACTAAAATGTATCGTGATCTTCGACATACATTTTGGTGGAACAATATGAAGAGAGAGATTGCAAAGTTTATCTCGATGTGTTTAACTTGTCAACGTCTGCAAGGCGAAGCATCTAGTACCTAAGGGTCCGTTGTAACCACTTGAGATTCCAAATGGAAGTGGAACACATTACCATGGATTTCGTTACTATTGTCTTCCTACGGCTTCTCAAGGCATCAATGCTATTTGGGTTATTGTTGATAGATTAAGCAAGTCTGCTTTCATTTCTTGCCGACACAGAGACTTATTCCTCGAACGCCTTGCTAGTATATATGTAAATGAGATTGTGAGGTTGCATAGCATGCCAAGATCCATAGTTTCGGATCGTGACCCAAGATTCACTTCAAGATTTTGGGTTAGCTTGCAAAAAGCTATGGGCACGGATTTATTTATTGATTGCGGCAGATACCATCCTCAAACAGACGGACAATCGTAGAAGATTGATTCAAACTCTCAAGATCTATTAAGACTCGTGTCCTGACTTCAAGGGCGATTGGGATAAGTATTTACCATTGGTGGAATTCTCCTGACAACAACAACAAAGCTTATCGTGAAAGTATAGGTGTGGCTCCATTCAAGCATTATATGGACGAAAAATGTCGCTTCTCAAGTATGTTGGGACGAGGTGGGTGAAGCAACATTGTTAGGACCTGAAGTTGGTACGTATGACTCACGGAAAAAATCCAAATGATTCGACAACGATATACAACCGGCACAGATCGACAAAAGAGTTATGCAGATCTTCATCGAAAAGACGTGGAATTTAGTATCGGGGATCACGTATTGTTGCGTGTAGCTCCACGGAAGGGGAGTTACAAGATTTGTGAAATGAGAAAAGCTTAATCCACGATATATCGGTCCATTTCAGATTCTTGACCGAGTAGAAATGTAGCCTATAGACTCGCGTTACCTCGAAAGTATGTCTCGTGTTCATAATGTGTTTCACATATCCGTATTTCAGAATATGTGAAAGACCCGAACCACGTTATAGAAGTTAAACCGGGATGAGATAGCCAAAGACTTAACGTATGAGGAGGTACCACCAAGATCTTGGATAGGAAGGAACATGTCCCACGACGAAGGTTATACCACAAGTTAAAGTTTTGTGGAGGAACCATGCTTTATAGAGGAAATGACCTGGGAATTGAAACTAAAAAAAGCGAGGTATCCTCACCTTTTCAAACACCAGTACGTCGTCCAATTTCGAGGACGAAATTTCATAAGGAGGGAGGTTGTAAGACCCCAACTTATTATTAATGAAATTTAATTTTCTCTATTTATTATTTTGAAATAATAAGGGTTGATTTGATTAATGTGGATAGTTATGGGTAAAATACGCAAATATTTCAAAATAAGCAAGTAGTTGTAAAATATTCATTATTGTCGGAGAATATTCGTTTGGTCGAGGAATATTCGTACTGTCGGGGAATATTCGTACGATGGCGCAGCCATGTGTGGGCCCCATAACGGAAAGCGATTGGAGAAAGAAAACGACAAGAATAAGTTGTTTAAAAATAACGCAGTTGTAGTTATATCACTATCATTAAAATACTTCGTGGGTTAAAACACAAGAAGACACTTGGTATTGCACCAATTATTGATTTTTACGTAAGAAGACACTACTCAATAATTGTTACGAGAATTACCGCTCAAGATTTTATTTTATTGATTCAATAATTGCTGTGTTGATAAATTTATTTTACTCGTTGTTTCAATAATTGTCACTACACGATTTTTTTCATTATCGAAGCTAATAATTCATATTATCTGAATAATATTATTGGATAACATTATTGGCAATGTCTAGAAAGTTCGCTTCAAGGAGAGGTTTGGTCACCTAATCAAGGCCATAGTAAGGAGAAATTCTTATTGAAAGCCCTCTTCCTTTTAACCGCCTCGTCATTAATATCAGTGATTCGTAATATTATTAAATGAATAATTAATTATTGATTTATATGATGAGAAAATATTGATTTTATGTAGATATAGATGGAGAAAATTTTTTAATGTGACAATTGTTGAAAATTAAAATTTTATCTTTTTTCGATAAAATAATTCATTTAAATATATTATTATATTTTAATAATATAATAATGGTGATATTTTTACAATGAATGTGTGATATATGAGTATACTGAGGAGAATGAGTATTTTTTGTTGCAATAAATGTTTAAAACATGTTAAACATGCTCTGTGGACCCCATTTCTTGATCGAAATTTGATTATAAATGTGAAAATCGCCTCGCTTATGGATTTCGGTCAATTTCTGTTTGGAATTTGGAAAAACTTTCTTCTAGAAAGTTGTAGAGAATTGAATTTCCTATAAAAATACGCGAGATTCGAATTTTCTGACAAAAGGGCTATTTATTATGAATTATTGAAGTTCTAAAGCTCCGAAATAATTAATTTTTGAAGTTTTAAATATTTTTAATAAGAAAAACATTTTTTTTGAGTTAGGCAAGGTGAGTCACTCTTGGTGGCTGATGGTTTGAATCAGATTTTAGGTATGTAGGAATTTAATAAATATATTAATATTTTATTAAATTTTCTGCTTTGGTGTTCTAAGCATTTTCCTATAAATAGGGTGCTTAGATTAGAATTGAAAATCACACCAGAAATTGAAGTTTTCTCTCTCTATATTATCGAGCGTATTCTTGTGAATATTTTGAGTATACTTTGAGTATTGTTATACGGTGCAAGTTCAAGTTATATCTTATATCCAAATTCCAGCTAAAATCTGCTTTTCCGAGGTAAGGGATATTATTTTTTTTCGTAATGATATTATTTCTTCAATATCATTATCTTTGAAATATTGATCTGAAGTTTTATCAAATTTGGAACTTTTGGTGTTGGAGTTACTTATTCAAGTATACTGGCACTATTCACGATATCGACACTATTCACGAATCTGAAGATTATTCATCTAAAAATGAAAATTTTTCCTTTTCGCCTAAAATATCTATTGTGGATACTAGCTTTGATTGTATCCGTGTTTTGATCATTCTTGAATTTTACACCACTATGATTATTTTTGAGGTATCTTTGACATAGATAAAACAAAGTCACTTAATCCTTAATCCTCACATTTTGTTTCACCGGATTCGCTTTCTTTAAAAATATTTTTATCATCTTCATCCTTAAATGATGATATTATTGAATATCTTTGGCTTGTAGTGCAAAGATGAATGATTTCGATGAATATCTTTGGCCGTAGTGCAAAGATGAACAAGTGTTTAGATGAACACGACTTAATCGATGAATATCTTTGGCTGTAGTGCAGAAAGATGAATATTTGATTCCGTATATATATTGATTGATGTTACGTAGATAAAGATAGACGATGAACTTTTAAATTCATACATACAAGATAGTAGTTTGCATTATCTACTTAACTCTTCTAATGAATTATTATTTCCATCGCGAATATTGATTTAAAATTTGTCAGTTTATCAGATTCTATTAGATTTTTCCTCATTGAGACTAAACGATAATTTGTTGTATATTATCTTAGTTATAATATTTTTTACCGGGCTAGTTGAGCTCATCCTTTTCCTTTTTGTTCCATTTTTCTTCTCGTGGAGGCGAGAATATAAATGAGTACGAAGCCTGGTATGGAATGAAGGTTCTGTAGAGAGAGTTGTTTAGTAGTCCTCACCATTTTTGTAAAATAATGTATCAATAAATGTGATAAGAATTTATTTGAGTATAGATATTGTCTAGAAGATAATATTTGTATTCAAACTCACGCTTTCTTGTTGTAATAATAAAGTTGTAGTTGTTTACGTATCCATGTATTGACAACTCGTAATGGGTGATGTATACCTATTTTGGGGGCGCCATGACAACTCCGATTGGCTTTACTCGCTACTATTCTCACCCACCACATTTGAAATAAAATTCAAAGACATTTTTCTTCACCAACCACAAGTGGGGCCCACTCAATTCTAGAATTTTCCACCAAAATTATTTATAAACCTAATTTCAATCGACACCTCTTTAAAATTCATAACAAATCATACGCTTATTTTAACGGCTCAAAATTTGTGGACATATACTCAACTTATATATGTATAACATATCCAAATATTACAACAATCCAACTACGATTAAAAAATTATAACTAACAATAATATATATCAAAAATACCGGTTTAATTTTTAATACCTTCATTCCGACAAAAATACTGATAAAATACCTCAACATTAATTTCTTCATTTATAACCACATAAATAAATCCATCATTTATATCCACATCAAATAAATATTTCCTTATCATATAAATCTATAATTAATTATTCACAAATAATATTACAGAATCACAATTATGACAACCAGGCCGTTCCCAAGAATGAGGGGGCTTTTCAATAAGAATTTCTCCTTATTGGGGCGGAATTAGGTGACCAAACCTCTCCTTGACAGAACTTTCTAGACATTGCCAATAATGCTATCTAATAATATTATTCAAATAATATGAATTATTGATCCGATAATGAGAAATATTGTGCGTTGATAATTATCAAACAACAATAATATAAAATATCAACGCAACAATTATTGAATCAATAAATTAAAATATTGAATAAAGAATTATGTAACAATTATTGAGTAGTGCCTTCACGTAAGAATCAATAATTCAAAATACCGTAATACCGCAGTGTCATCTTGCGGCAACAACAACGCCAGACATTACTTTATTTTACCAACCGGTATTCCAACAAAGTTAATTCAGAACGATTATTACCGTTATTTATAAAAACTTAATTTTGTCGCTTTTCTTCCGAAGCGCTTATTCTCATTATGGGGCCCATTAAATGGATCTTGTTTGTCGCATTTAATATTCCCTACGTAAAGAATATTCCACGATCAAACGAATATTCCCCGATAACAATGAATATTTTATAACCACTTGTGTATTTTGAAAAAAATTCATATATCACCCTTAACTTTAACTTTTATCAATTTAACCATTTACTAAATAGTAATTATAAGAAAAATTGAATACTTTTATTTCATAAAATTCGGGGTCTTACAATTTCCCCTCCTTATGAAATTTCGTCCCCGAAATTTACGTACCTGGTATTTCGAAAAGTTGAGAATACCTTGCTTCCATTTCAGATTTTATTTTTTCGGTCATCATGATTTCTCCATCTCCCGTGATAACTTCATTTGGGTTCCTCATTTGTTGGGAAGTCATGACAACCGCCATCCCTCGAACTACCCGGCTTTGACTTGTCTGGGGCAGCATTTGGCGTCATCACTACCGTTGGAATATATTTTTCTATAGGACATATTCCTCCCTCAACTGCCTCGTCGTACTCCTATTTCGTTATCTGAATCATCAATCTTCAATCCATATCGAATTCAGGTTGACCGCTATGTACAGGGTAATTCAAAACTCGAAGTTGGGTTCTCCCAATTGCTTTCCAAAAAGAGAAATTCATGTCATCTATTTTAGCCTTCTTAGATCGGACATCTCTTTCTACAATATCCACGTGTCGTGTGGCTTTTACCCATGCATCACTCATTCTTACTCGTTCAGTTTTTTCTTCTTTCATCTCAGATTCCATCTTTATCATCTTATACTCTGCCAAAGAATGCTTCGCTCAAGCATCACATATCGGGTAACACAAGCTTGAATCACAGATCCATTTGTTCCACGACCACCGCTGCTCTTCTTGACCGCTTCTTCTAACTCATGAATACGATTTTGAAATTCTACATTTTGATCATATAATACCTCTAATAAACTCTCCCGTGTACCTCTTCTTCCTCTTTCTTTCTTTCTTCCTCTTCTTCCTCACTCTAATTGTTACCTATGTGACTATCTCTAAAAGCAACTATCAATTCTTCACTCACCACATGGATATCTCTAATCACATTATCATGGTTAGTGATTAGAGGTATCCCTACCTGCCTCATTCACTCCATTGTTAACATTCTCAGTGACCATTCTCAAATCGCCATAAAACAAGAGTTAATTAAACAAATTAATATATCACATAATATCCCGATATTATGACCGACCAACAAATAAGCTTAGGTAGGACACACTAGCAAAGGATTTACTCATCTCTCCTCCAAGTTATATTCCCGATCTCCGCGTAGAGATCATATCCCTAAGCTCGATACAATCAACCGCACGACGACCCCAAAATAGGTCCATTCCATCCAACCCATTATGAAATCGCTAAATACATGGTACGTAAAATAACTACAACTTTATTACAACAATTGTCGTACAAAATACAACAACACATATGTTGTGAGTTTGATACAAATATATACCAACCGCGACTCATGTCCCAATCGTGGATAAGACGTCACAATGACACCTTACATAAAGGTATAGTCAAAACCTGCTTTTAGAAATTAGAATTTTTGGAAGTGCTCAAGAAACCTTCGTATACGGAGGCCATGCTTCTAGGTTATGATAGATATCATATGGCCACTAATTATCCTTGGTTAACCCAATAGACCCCAAAGAAAACGAGAAGATTACTATCATATTCTTCCCAATGGTGAGTCTTCTCTTGACTTATCATTATCTCCACTGCCTCAAATTGAGAATTATACTTCAAACAAACACCAAGATTATATAGGTAGTGCTCAGAAATATACTCAAAGAAGTGGATGAGCACAACCCGCCTTTATGATGACACGAGGTTGTATGTCATTAGACATCTTGTATGATAGTGGCAAAACACCCTTCCAATGTTGGGTTCGCCTCTCCCTATATGATTCACCAAATATAACTACTAAAAGATGTATACAACACACTTGTCTATACTGTTTAGGGAGAACTCCACAGCTAGAGACCACCGTTCTATTCCCTTGTTACCCCCGCTTCCAAATTACACACTTTTATTACACGAAAAGGAATTGTGAAGCAAAAGGGTGAAACACAACTAATTTCAAGAAAGAATATCATGACTAAAGATAATTAAATTATCAATAGCCTTCATCAATAACAAATCGAGATTTATAACATATGGTAGATGATAAAATTTCAACCATAGTTGCAATGAACAATCAATCCATTAGAAGAGTCAAATAGGCAATACATACTATTATCTTCTCCATGTTAAAAGTCCACCAACAATGTTTTATCCTCAGTAACATCAATCAATCAGCCTCCTTTCCACAATTATATGAATATCTCATAATCATAATTGTGATTCTAAATTCTCTTCGTACTCCAAGATTTAATATAATTTTTATCACATGTCTTTACGAAACATCAAAGATCATGGTTATACCAAATCACGCTTCTGCTCATAATAATACTAATAAATTCATCTTTTGCACTACGGGCAAAGATATTCATCCACGCTTCATCTTCGCACTACATGCCAAAGATATTCAACAACAAATATCTTTGCACCATCACAAAGATATTCAACAACAAAAGTCATCTTTGCACTCTACGAACCCTAGTCATGATCATACCAATAATCTACTCATCTTTACACTCCAAAGAAAAGAGAATTTCAACATCGGGGTATAAAAATATTATATATGATAATAAAATCAATATAATCAATATATAGTTTTAATCTCCGTAGTAATATTCATAAATCAACTACAATTTGGTTAGTAAAAGAAACCAATTTTGTAGTGAATAGTACCCATGAATAGTAACTCGTGAATAAGAACTCGTGAATAAGAACTCATGAATAAGAACTCGTGAATAAGACTCAGATTCATGACATAAGATCGTGATAGTATCGTAAATAATATCATATACGTAAATAATGTAATACTTATAATTGAATAGTCTTGATATCGTGAATAATAACCCCGACTCAAAAAGGTAGAAATTCCACAATAAAATCCATACCAATATTTCAGTATAATGATATTGAAAGAATAACATCATTATGAAAAAAATAACATCCCTCAATATCCCTTACAATCCCTTACTATCCCTTACCTCAAAAGAGCAGCACTTCTGACTTGGATATCGGATATGACGCTGAAAGAAACTTGCACTGATGAATATTAACTCACCAAGTATCTAAATACTCACAAAATACACTCAATAATCTAGAGAGAGAAAGAGAGAAAACTTGTTTCTGATGTGATTTTCAATTCTAACTTAGCCCTCTATTTATAAGAAAATTTTAGCAGACTTTACCTGCAACCTGATGGCTTTACCTGCTACTATTCTCACCCACCACATTTGAAATAAAATTCAGCACATTTCTTCACCAACCACAAGTGGGGCCCACTCAATTCTAGAATTTTCCACCAAAATTATTTATAAACCTAATTTCTGAATCAGTCACCTCTTAAAATTCATAAAAAATCATACGTTTATTTTTAACGGTTCAAAATTTGTGGACATATACTCAACTTATATATGTATAATATATCCAAAAATTACAACGATCTAACGGTCGGATTAAAAATTATAATTAACGCAATATATCTCAAAAACACTGGTTTAATTTTTAATACCTTCATTCCGACAAAAATACTGATAAAATACTTCAACATTAATTCCTTCATTTATAACCACATAAATAAATCCATCATTTATATCCACATCAAATAAATATTTTCTTATCATATAAATCAATAATTAATTATTCACAAATAATATTACGTAATCATAATTATGACAACCAAAGCCGCTCCGTGAAAGGGGGCTTTTCAATAAGAATTTCTCCTTATCATGCGCAGAATTAGGTGACCAAACCTCTCCTCGATGTAACTTTCTAGACATTGTCAATAATGTTATCTAATAATATTATTCAAATAATATGAATTATTGATCCGATAATGAGAAATATTGTGCGATGATAATTATTAAAACAACAATAATATAAAATATCAACGCAAAGAATTATTGAATCAATAAAATAAAATATCGAATAAGAATTACCGTAACAATTATCGAGTAGTGCCTTCTTACGTAAAGAATCAATAATTCAAAATATCGTAATACCGTAGCAATCTTCGCAACAACACGTATTACTTTATTTTACCAACCGAGTATTCCAACAAAGTTAATCTGTAACGATTACGCTAATTATTTATAAAACTTAATTTTGTCGCTTTTCTTCATCCAACAGCTTATTCTATTATGAGGCCCACAAATGGTACATGTCTTCATCGCATTTAATATTCCCTCGACGTAAAGAATATTCCACGACCAAACGAATATTCTCCGACAACAATGAATATTTTATAACCACTTGTGTATTTTAAAAAAATTCATATATCACCCTTAACTTTAACTTTTATCAATTTAACCATTTACCTAAATAGTAATTATAAAAAAAATTGAATACTTTTATTTCATAAAATTCGGGGTCTTACATTATTGCTTTTGTTTTGAAGTTGAATTAATTTTTAAATATTTATTGATTGTTAGGCTCTAAACGTACAAAATTTGAATTTATTCCTGAAAATTTTCAAGCCGAAGGGACTAGTGACGAACCTCATCATCGCTAATATTTACCAAAAACTCACTGCAAAATGTTAACGGTTAACCCCAAACCCAAACCCAAACCCAAACCCAAACCCAAACCCATACACCCCGGATCTCCTTCCCTTAATTAATATTGAGAGGGATCTCGGTAAAAGACAACCAATGAGTTCTTATCCCGTTAGTGAAAAAGAGAATTTTAGAAAAAATTATTTACCCGGAAACTCGACTCAACCAATACCTCACAAAGAGAGAATGTAATTATAGAATTATTTATTTTTGTAATTATTTTATTAAAATTTTATTCTTAAGAAGATTTTTTTTTTGATTTCATCCTAACCACTCTCAAAAATTATATTGGGTGATTTTATCAGATGTATCATTTCGTTGACTTCATTCAATCATTTTGTGACTTTTGTCCACTATTCCTGTAAAATATTTTCAAAGTGTGTTTGGAGTGGAACTGGTTAACATGAAGTTTATTTTTGGGTAAGTTGATTAATTGGCCAATAAAATGTTGACACGCAGACGAATATCTATATGTGTCAGCATTCTATTGGTCAATTGACCAACTTACTAAAAAATAAACTCCACTAACCGGATCCGTTTGGAGCAATATTTTAGAGGGATCTATTGAAACATATTTTTAAATATTATAAGTTTGTAACTTGTGCGATATACACGCTTATTTTCAAAATAGTTTCATTTGATTAAATATTAATATTTTTTTGTCTAAAAGACAATAATTTTAAAAGCACTCTTTTGAACTTTATCCTACTTATCGTTTTTAAGAAACAATTACATGAATTTAAAAATGTGAATAGTTATATTTTTTTTATTTAATATATATTATTAATATTGCTGTCCAATAAAAAAGAAAAAGGAAGAGAAATAATCTACTATTGAAAGGGGAAGTGAATTGAACCAAAAATGAAAAATCAATAAATGAAGAGTTATTTTTGGTGGACATAGAAATTGAACATGAAAATTGGATATTGCTGTATTTAAACTTCACCTATTTATATTTGTACCTACCATTGAGGTTAAAATACAATTAAGTGAAATTCAAATACAACACTCATGTTCAATTTTCATGTTTACATAGAGTTTTTGTTAAATGAATGCATTAATGGACCAAATTCATTAGAGTCTACTGGACCAACCAACTTAACTCATCTCAATTAAAAACTAGTTCACCTCTTAATTGCCTCTAGATCTTAACCCATCAATATATAAAAAAAAAGTAAAGATTTTTATGGAATAATATTTTTTCTTTTAATTTGGAATAAAGTTCCTAGGATGTGCAATAATGAGTATGGTCAGCTGCAAATAGTGTTTGTTACTAACGAGATGCAAGTAGTGTTAAATTTTGTTGGTCATACATAGATACATACAGTGTATTAATGTGAAAAATGGTGTCCATTGTGCAACAGCATCCGTGAACAGTGATAATAGCTTCAGCCACATCATGGTGGCGCTCATGGGGGCGGTGGCAAATTTGTCTTGTCAGTGGTGACAATAGTAATCTGATTATGGCAGTGGTCAATGTGTGTGTATATGATATATCTATATCAGTGATGGGGAGACAGTGGCCGATGATGGTAATTAATAACAACTTTCATTATAAATCCCATATTACTCTCTCAATTGAATGACTGAGATTAGCATTCTAAGAAAACTTAAGACTTCAGTTTTTTCTTTCCCAGACTACCCCCACTCAGCAGATATTGGAGGACTAAGGGGCTGGTTTGATTAGTAATTGCGTTTGTTTCGACTGAATTTAATTTTTTATTTTAAAGGCCCCATTGTATAGTTATTTTTTCTTCTTCTCTCTCGTGTTTTATCCATTTCAAAGCATTATTTTTGGTCTTCTTGTTTTCAAAATGATTAGCTTTACAAGCATAGTTATTTTGCCTTTTTCTCTCTCTCGTGGTTTATAGCTATTTCAAAGCCATTGTTTTTGGTCTTCTTGTTTTCAAAATGATTCACTTTAGAAGTACTTGATATAGACATTA
Source organism: Panax quinquefolius (assembly GCA_020205615.1). Classification (NCBI taxonomy): domain Eukaryota; kingdom Viridiplantae; phylum Streptophyta; class Magnoliopsida; order Apiales; family Araliaceae; genus Panax; species Panax quinquefolius. The sequence goes on along the minus strand of CM035171.1, from coordinate 117,760,091 downwards.
TACACATCTTGCTTGCCATGTTGGCGTGTGTTTCTGGCTTTTGATATAAATAAAAATAACAAAATATACAGTGAATTTTGGTGAAATTGAATTTTAGTGCATTCAAGGCTTTGCTTGCAATTGTAAATAGTAATTCACAATATTAAATAAGCCCACCAAACAAATCTTGTAATAAAAAGGTTGTAATAATTATATCAACATGTTGCATGGGCATTTCATTTTGTATTTCAAGCTCATATATATATATATATATATATATATATATATATTGGGTAATGATTAGTAATATGTAAAAAAAAGTTGTATATAGAACATCTAAACACATTTTATCTGCTATTAATAAGGGTTTATGATTTAGATGCTAAACAAAATAAGGTTTTGACTTAATCAATAAATATTTAGGATTTATTAACTAAAGTTTTGTGTCTATTAACTAGGGTTTATGATCTATTAATCAAAGTTTAGGGTTATTAACTTAATAAATCCTAAACACTGGTTAATAACCCGTTAACCATGTCTTGATTAATAAACCATAAACATTTATGGATAAATCTTTATTGGTAAAACTAAACTCTTATTCTGATTAGCGTCCGCTACTATTAATAGTGGACGATAAATATTTTTTTTACGGTCTGCTAGTAGAAGTAGCGAACGTCAGTTTTCAATTTCTAATTTTGACTGTTTTTTTTTCTAATAGTATAAATTGTGTATGTCCTATGAAGATTCATAGCAAACACATAATTCCTTTATATATATATATATATATATATATATATATATATATATATATATATATATATACTGTATATTCAAAGTATCAGAATCAAAAATTATATAGAGTGAATTAAAATTATATTGAATTGCTTGATCTCTCTCTCTCTCTCTCTATATATATATATATATAGTGGCATGCAGTATTAAATTGATCAGAAATAAATGTAGAGAGATGGATAGAGGTACTAATCAAGATGTTAACACGAGTAGAGGCATGAACCACCCACCCAATTTCCATTGCTTAACTCACTTGGGTTGTGTGTGGCAGCAGCCATATATTCCTCAACTCAAATATGTTGTAGTAATTAATTAGGCCTGCATGCATTTATCATAAGAGATAGAGACCCTCTTCTTTCAACATCTTGCCCTAGTCTTTCAGTGTATGTAATGTACCTCTCTCTGGTCCTCCCAGATATATATATATATATATATATAGGCTGGCAGTGGCAGCTGCAGCTGCTTTAATTGTTCATGGCAAGATAGATAGATAGATGGCCTCATCCAATTCTTGTTATATATATTTAATCACATTTGTAAGATAATAACAATTCCTACCATTTCAATTCTCCCTGCCTGCCTGTTATGCAATATCCATAGGTTTTGTTCTGGGATATATATACTTCTTCTGTTATGTCCAAACTCATTATAATAAGCTATGATTTTGAATTAATTTTACCAACCCGGAGTCTGCACCATGATTAGGGCTACGCCATGATTGTAAACTTTGAACTCTCATAAACGTCAATATATTTAAACGTAATTGATACACGTATCTTTAAGTGTTTATACCCCAATCAAAGTATAAGTGCATAACTCATAGTGCTAAGGCATTAATTATTTTCCACTTGCTTTCTTTTTTTTATTTCATTTTTTGGGCTGGGATGATAATATGTTTTTTTACTCTGCACAAATTCAAATTTCCTTCCTTTTTTTCATTTCTTGGACTAGGATGAGAATATGTTTTTTTACTCTTCACAAATTTAAAATTTAAATTTCTTATCTCATCTGTTGTCTATATTACTTTCCACGTATTCTCTATTCACTTACAAAGTTAATTGTATGTAAATATATTAAAATTAGGTGACAAGTGACAATAATAAATAAAATTAGGAGAACATGTGATACAAATAATGGGATAATAGTTCATGGGCCGATAAGGTGACTGTGGCTGATAGATGCTAATTCAATGTCAGCTGACTGGACCTGTTTTTCCGAAGCAATTCCTGTTATAGGCCCAATAGTTTCAACGACCAAGAAAAACTTTAACCGAAAATTCACAAAACAAACCATTTTGTTTATAAATATTATAATTCTGAAACCATAAATTATAATTTCAAGACTATTAATCATAAGATTGAATAGTCCTACATGTTTTTTTTTATAAAATTATTCATAAGATAACTTAATATAATCCCATGTTATGTTTGTTTTGTCCAGAATTATTTTAAAGATTGGATAAAAATTTATCGTTTGAATTATTATACCCTTACCACAAATAACAAAGATATTATTTTCTCATTAATTTGAGTATAGATAGATATGATAAGGTACATCGGTTTTTAAAAATAAAATTAAAAGTTAATTTTGTCTACAAATTTTTAGTTCCAAATTGGTAGGGATACCTAGTTGAATATGCTATTAAATAGTCCTCCTTCTAAGTCATTTTATTATCTTAGGATTACTAGTTTTAAGCCTATTTTTAAAAGAATAATGCTAGAGACACAAATTATTCTACAAACATTTTACAAACTGTTGATGTGACATACTCCACCTCAACATATTGTGTGGGGTCGAATACTACATTGTAACAATTTGTTGATCAATATGCTGAGGTGGAGTATGTCACATCAGTTATTTATAAAATAGTTTGTATCTGTAGCAATACTCTTTTTAAAAACAAACACATATTTTAGAATTAATTGTTCAATCCAAAGTGAGCCTAAAGGAACCAGAAATAATTGGAACAATTACATTTTATAGTACATTTAAAAACATAATTACAATAAAAGTTCACTCATTAAATATTTACACAATTAATATCTTTAAAATTTTATTTTCATTATTTGTACATATTTATACTTCCTTTTATTATGGGATGTGTTTTAATTTTTTGATGATTTATGTGGCAATTCAGTTTTTTTTAAAAAAAATTGAATTTGCGTTATTTTGGGGTTTCATGTTTATTTTAAATTTTGCTTTCAATTCAGTATGTAGTATCTTTTCTTTTGGAAACCCTTATTTGGTGTTTTGTTCACTTTCTAAACAAACCCTTGTTCATCTTATTCTCTGTGTTTTTGTCGATTTTTCTGCAGATTTTTGTTGTCGCCTTTGATTTTTACTTCGTGTTTGTCGTATTTTGCTTCAGATCGTGTTATTCTCAGTTTTTTTAGGCTTGTTCCTATTTATCGGTACTACATTTTCTGATTTCTTTCTCTCTTTTTTTCGTGATGGTCTCTACGAGGAAGAGCATGGAGGGAATGGGGGTTAAGAAACCGGATAGGAAGAGGAAAAGAGTTCCAGAAGATTATTCTTTAGAGGATTCGAAGTTATCTTTAATAGTGAAGGATAGTTGTCCAAAGTTTTCTAAACAGGGGAAGAGGTTATTGTTGAAATCAGATGTTGATATTAAGAATATTGGGAGACATTCGAAGAAGAAGGCGAAATCAATGGTGTATATTGATTCTAATTTCGAAGGTTCTGCTGAAAAAGTTGTTAAAGAAGATAAAGCTGAGGCTCATAGCTGGAAAATGGTTCCATGTCAGAAACATTTGAAGGTTTGTTATTTTATTTTTTTTAAGAATTTTTTTTTTTAGTGTTTTTATTTTCTACATGGTGGTATTTTGGTTTGTATTGTTGTTTTGTTTGTTGTTCAGTAGTTTTATGGATGTGGAAGTTGTTGTTATTATTTAGATTTATAATATGGTGGTAACTTGCTATTTTATTTTTTGTTAACAATATTGAAATTATTGGAAACTTTTGATTCCATATTTGTTATCATGTAGTTTATTTCAATAGAAGATACATATTAATTGTTTTTTGGTTACCTTCTATTATATGTTTGGAAACTGATTTTTGTAATAGTTGGTAAAATGTTTTAGAGTTTGTGTTGTTAAAACTGATCTTTCATTATAGTTTTTGTTGTTTTAAGGATTGTTCAAATTGTTCTTGTTTTAATAAATGTTTTCATTCTTTTTGAGTATTAGATAATATTAGATATTTTTTGGTGTCAACATTAAATTATTGTTATTATTTAGATTTATAATATCTTTGGTAACTAGCTATTTATTTTTTTGTTACCAATAGTGAAATGATTGAAACTAACTTCTACCATTCTTGTTCAAATGTATTTTATTTCAATATAAGTAACTTTGATAATTGTTAGTTGGTTACCTTATTCTATATGTTTAGAAACTAATTTGTGTAATTTTTGTTAATATGTATAATGTTTCATTAGAGTTTGTGTTGTTTTAAGGATTGTTCAAATTCTTCTTGTTTAAATCATTGTTTTCATTATATTTGAGTATCAGATACTTTTAGATTTAGTTTTGGTTAATACATTACATTATTGTTATTATTTAGATTTATATTATCGCAGTAACTTGTTATTTTATTTTTTGTTGCCAACATGGTAATGATTTGAAACCTGTTGATATCATACTTGTTAACATGTCTTTTATTCCAATAGTCTTGAGATTGATGATTGTTTATGATTTTTATTTAAAAATTATAATTATTTTTGATTATGATCAATTCTTTGAAATTATTTTGTTTATCATTGATATTGCTTCATTTAATGTCTTTGATTTAAAGTTTTAATGTAGTTTTTAATTTGTTAATGTGTTTTTAATGTAAGTTTATGCATTTTCAGATTTGGGATCTATTTTACGAGGAGCGTAATCAGAATTTTTCAGCAAAAATTATATATTGGTGTGATATGGAGGTACCAAGTATTATCAAGAACAAATTGTCTGAGGTACAATTGAATAAGTTTAAGTTGACATGTTTTGGTAAATTTTTAGAGTTTGGACAACCACAAATGTTTTCCCAGATTATTCATCAGGCCTTGATCAGGGAAGTTTATCAAAGGGATGATGGGGAGTTGTGGTTTTTGTTTGGTGAGAGAAGGGTTAGGTTTGGATTGCCCGAATTTTGTTTGATTTCTAGTTTGAATTGGCAAGGAAATGAAAATATTGATAGTTTTAAGGGGATTCAAAATCTGTTGGTGGAGAAGTTTTTTGGTGATGAGGTTGTCACCCGCTCTACTATCATCGCGCAAGATATATAGGGCGTTGTTTTGATGATGATGATGATGAGGCGCTTAGGATGTCTATTATTTTATTGGTTTTAATTTCATTATAGCTTCCATTTCCGATAATTATATTGATGAAACTTTGTTCAACTTTTTTGTCTTATGGGGATATTGAAAGTTATCCATGGGGTAAATTTGCATTTCAATGCATAAAAGAATTCTTTATCCATTGCGATCGAGGGTCATGTAAGGAAGGATAAGCACGGTGGGGTGATTTACAATTTTATAGGGATGGTCATCAAATCTTACAAACTTAATGGATTGCTTTATGTGTTTCAAGTTTTTTGTTTGAAACAATACCTACTTTGAAAGTCGAGGATTTTGTGTTGATGACCATGCTGCAGAGTTGAGATTATTTAAATGGAGGAGTTAGGAAAGCCTCCCAAAATGAGAAATTGAATGACCTTATTTTTGGATCCAGTCGTATGTTGGTTTTCAAATGCTTTATATTTGGTTTCCATTTATATTTTATATTGGTTTCATTAATTTTTTTTTATTGTTTTGCTTATGTTTTATATTTAATCTTTTTTGACATGGTATATTTGTTGTTATTATTATTTTTCAATTGATCGTTCGAATATTGTTCCTACGGTTGATGAAAAGGTTCGGTTGGGGTTGTGGGGATTTCCATTTTTTAATGGAAATGATATTGCAGTAAAATTTCTTATGTTAAAGTTTACTCATCAAGGAAGTTTAATGATATTGGGTTTTCTATTTCTGATGTGGAAGAAGTTATTGATAAACGGGTAAAACCTTTAGAAGGTAAGATGATGGAGATGAAAAAGATATTGAGAATTTGGGTGTTGAGTTAAAAGACCAACTGCAAGTGTTTCAAATCTTGATTTGCAGGATATAAAAAGATGATTAGAAAGTTGGTCAATGGTCGATTAGTTATAGCAAACATAAAAATGTTTCTTTTGTTGAAGATGATGATGATGATGATGATGATGATGATGGTGATGATGATGATGATGATGATGATGATGATGTTGGTGATGGTGATGGTGATGGTGGTGATGATGATGGTGTTGCTGATAATGATGATGTTGATGATGCTGATGGTTCTACTGCTGCTGATGATGATGATGATGAATTGGGTGAGAACATTGATGTTGGTAATATTAAAGGGAGTGTTGATCCTCCTGTTAGTGGTGTTGTTGGAAATCAGTCTGAGGAAGAGGATGCACAGGTTTACATTTATTTTAGTTTTTCATTTTATTTTTCATGCTTATTAAGTAAATGCTTACTTCTTTTTATTTTTTTATTAACAGATTCAAAACAAGAATGTTGGTTTAAATTCTTCTGGGAAAGAAATAGTTGTTTATACTCCTAGAGGGGTTAAAATTCATGTTGACGATGAAAAGGTTAATCATTTTTTTTTAAAATGTTATTTTTTTTAATCTGTTATATTTATAAACTATTTTTTTTAATAGGCTGAGAAGATGGATGATGTTCCTATCTTTGATATTTTAAGTCAATCTAGTGGAAAGGAAATTGTTGTTTTACCCCATTGAGGTTTGTTATTATTTTTTTATCGACAATTTAATTAATTTGTTGTATTAGTTAGTTTGCTATAGTGTTTATGTTTGTATTGATCAAAAGTTTTGTATTTTTAACTTGATATTGACCTTGTTTTTTGTGTCATGTATTGTAAAACATTACAGGGTAATAAATTGGAAGGATCGAGACATTTCTATACTTGATGAAATTTGGTGTTTACAACTCGAGATTTAATTGAATGTTTTGAAGTTGAAAAATCACTGCAAGACCAATTAAGCGAGCTCCTGTTCGCATTTGCATTCTTGAAGAGTCTTTGCTTTTGAAGAGTCCTTTTACTTCAAAGTTTGGTTCAAATTGGTTCTACCTCTTCGAGATGTGGATGTTAAATCAATTACCCCAACTTCTATCAAGATTTTCAGATTACAGTATGTATATTCCTTCAAAAGATAAAGATGTTCTTTTTGAGCGGTGGTTTAAGATTGGATTAAATAACCTAAAAGGTATGTATATTGGAGTATAATATATTTTCATTATATTTTTAGTAGGATATAAAATAATTTCCTTGGTTTTTCCATTGTGTTCTTTGTTTTGAAGGATTGAAAAGTTTCCTGTAACAATGACAAAATTGAGCCTTCATTCAGATTTGGAGTGCGTGCTAATAGCTTCAAAATGTGGTTTTACAAGCTTAAGACCCCGGGCCGTTTGGCTTGATGATGATGTGAGTTTTTTTTTACCTTTGAATACATGTTTGTTAGTTTTGGTCACCTTATTGAATTATATTGGTAACTATTTGAATATTTATTGGAAACTATTATGTTACATTATTATTTTTATTTTCCTTTGTTTAACTCTGATTGTTATTTTGTTTTTAATTTTGTTCAAGGACATCAACATATGCTTGTATTACATTCGTAAAGTGGCTAAGCACTCGAACCAAATTCAAATAAGGGTTACAACAACTGATTGTTGGTTCCATATCAAGTTGACCAATTTATTTGGGAAATATTGTAATAGAAATTGTGATAAGAATCTGTTGTTGGACTCTGGTGATATAGCTGAGTACATTCATGGGTATCTTATGGAAGTCAACACACCCTGGGTTAACGTCGATTTTGTTATGTTTCCCATTCATATGTCAGCTCCTGGTCATTGGTTCCTGCTTGTGTTTGACGTGCATCGCAGAGTATTTGTGGTTTATAATTCTCTTCACAGATATGAATGTTATGCGCACAAATATATATGGATGTGTCTGAGTCGTACATCTTTATTCTCCCCATAATTTTGTCTAGTCATGCGGTTTTGGAAGAATAGAAATGATATTGATTTCAATAGTGTTCCATATCGCAACAAAGGAGAACATGATATCATTTAGCTAGAATTTGCGAGGGTATTCCCCGAACAAATTGAAGGGTAAGTTTCAATTACTTATATTTGTTCGGGCCATATATATAATGAAGTCTGCTTTTGATTTGTGTTATACATTTATTATTTTTTCAAATGATCATGAATGTTTACCATTTGTTTTACGGCACATTTCATTCATCGATGATATCTGAAATGCCAAAACCATTTTCGATACTTCAATACCGTAGGAAGCTATGTGTCAACTTGTTTAATCATGCAAGGAACAAACATTTAGTTGGATATGAATCTGACTCAGAATATCCAGGAAGATTAGCTACTGAAGACTAGTATGATTATGAATCTTGATATGGTTATTGGTTGTGGAAATTCGTTGTAATTATTCTGATTTGACGCGGTTATTTGTTGTGGAATGTTTTGTAAATATTATGATGGTTGAATGATGTATTAATTTTTACTAGTGGAAGTATGAGTATGTTTTGTTGGCTCACATTGTTGTTTTTTGTTTTTTATTTAATTTTTGTACTTATTACCTTTAACATTTTTATTTATCGTACAATTTGGTTTCTAAATGTTGATATGATGTTATCTATTTGAATTGGTATTGGTATCCAATTAGTATGGATAATATATTGTAAAAAAACATTAAAACATTAATAATGTTGTATACGTGTAATGTGTATTCAAACTAATGGCAATGAGATATAGTTTGTTGACCCATATAAATTTATTTTTTGTTAGCATTTCTAATGTTTTATAAAGTGAGTTTCGCTTGCAAAAAACAACATTTAACTGCGTAAAAGTGGCACTAAACCGTAAAGAGAGTTTCCATTTATCGTAATCATGTGTACAAAGGTTAGGTGGGTTCAAAACCAAACAAGTAAATGACAACAATGTGGAAGTGGAGGAAAAAGCTAAACAGAAATCTAATCAATGTTTCACTTACAGACTTGAATAGTAAAACAGAGACTTAAGCTGGTCTACTTCCCCAATAACCAAAAATGAATAGAATTGAATATGTGTCAACCGAAAATGTTTAGGGAATTAGTATAGATAATTATTTATGTAATTTTATTTTTTTTTAACATGGTACAGTTGGTAGCCAACATTTCATTTACAGGTAACTATTTTAGTTTTAAATAGTAACCAAAATATACATAAATATGTCAGTAACATTTTATTTTATTTTATTTGTAATTAGAACTACTTGTTTTTTAAAGATATTAATTAGAATAAAAACATTTTAAAAAGGGTAATCAAATATATAACAGAAACTATATCACATTTTACACACTATGTTATGTTTTTTTTTCATTTGTTATGGTAGTGATGGTTCACTAACAATATATATTGTTTATAATAAATGCAAGATTTGAGGTTTATGAAACATTTATATTAATTTAAAAATACTCTATTAATTAATTTTAGTAATTTTATAGTTTTTAACATACGTACAGCTTAGTATCCAATTTTTTTTTTTACGTATCTATTTTAGTTTTAGATAGTAACCAAATAGTACTTTTATAGTTTTTTAACATGGTATGCAGATAGTAGCCATAATTTCTTTTACGGTGCATCTATTATAATAAATGTTTTTTGTGGTTTACCAAATAGTTATATTAATTAAAATTAATCTATTAATTAAATTGTTGGTACTTGCAAATTTTTTTCATTTTACACTTGGTATCCAAAATTGCATTTACAATAATGATTTGTAGTTTTAGGTAGTAAATAAAATATACATCAATAATTATAATATACATTTGTTGATTTTAAGATATAATTACTTATTGTTAAAAAGAAATTAATGAAAAATAAACATATTTCAATATTATGCAATATAAATTTTATTTATTTAATCAATAAAATGATTACAATATGAATGTATATTGAAAGCAACCTCAAGAATCATCAATGAGTCTCACAAAATTTTTTTGGTTAAAATGAAATATATTACAACGCTTTCGGCTCAAAAATTTGTGGATTATTGCATGTTTTTTGTTGTGTCCTTTTTGTTGGCATCGTCGCATTTATTCGAAATGGTATTTTCAAACCACACGCGTTGTACCTTCCAATCTTTGGTCAGTCCAAATTGGTCTTCTTCAGTATTTGGTGGTTTGACACATATGTTTTTAATCTCGTCTCGAACATTCCAATTCTCTTTGTCGTCTAAACGGCATGGACGTGTCAATATGTGTCCATCAAAGTTTTTTTTGAATAGTATTTTGAGCAAAATCATAACATTTCATATTAGCTTTCTAATAACAAAGAAGAAGATTAGTGAGCAGCGGCATTTCATGGTATTGAAATTTACTACGTATAAGTATGTCTTTTTTCCATATCCACGATAAATTGCTTGGTGACATCATAAACAATAAAAATCACTAGGTCTGATGTCTCAACCTACAACAAATTTTAATAGTTTAGTTAGTATGTATAATAATTATTATTTTTTTAAAAAAAATATATAGAATAATTAAAGTTATATGTATTGTTAGTAACTTTTACGGTTTATTTTGGTAACCAAGAATTCATATTGTGGTTTCATATAATTGTTAATGATATTTTTTTTCCAAAAATGTGCAGTAACAATTTATGGGCTTTATGGCTGACCTTAAGTTTCTTTGACTCGATGATATTATCTTGCAATCTTCTCTCAGCTGTCGTGGATAGATTTGTGAATGTTGATATTGCTGACTGTTTGTTTATGAAATACCACCTTTGAACCATACAACGTAGGCATTCAATCATCGACGATATTTGGAAGATCTCTAATTCCCTCGATTGTATGGTTAATAGACTCACGTGGTGTTTGAAGTCATTGTTGAATACCGCTACGCCCATGCGCACCTCTTGCACTTTTCTAGCTTAACTTCTTCCTCCGGATATGTTCTTATTCTATTATCAATTGCATCAAGTTCACCCGTATACGTATGTTGAATTCTTCTATAGTGTAAGCCCTAAAAGTGCGTTGTATGCTTTTTTTATATCTTCTCCTTTCTTTTTGAATCTGCTTTTTAATATTTTTCGAATATGGTAGGTACGTGAACGCATACGTGACATCGAGGAACACACGCTAAGTCCCTTGATAATTGCTTCATATGCATGAAGCTAAACGATGCAATCGTCCTTCTAACACCACAAGCATTTCTCAAATTGATGAAAACCATCTCCACGATGATTCATTTTCACTTTGTCAACAACTGCAAAAGCAATCCAGTATGATGTTCCTGTTTGCATCTTGCGTCTTTACTTGCAAGCGGTGTGTACCCGTAGTTCGATCAGATGAATGTCCCATCAACTACAATGATTGGGAAACAATGTTGCCATTCTTCATGGATGCTCTATCATAAGAAGAGATATTTGAAGCGACCATTTTTTCCAACTCCAATGATGTGATGGATCCCGAAATGAATTTTAAAGTAAGGTTAATGTAATTATATGTAATAATTATTGTCCGATTGTAGATATGATTACTATGTGTATTACTTTTGCTTTATAATAACTTATATTTGTATGTCTTTATAGTGTTTAGATGGTATCTAAAATGATATTTAATAGTTTCAATTCATATATATATTTGTTTTCTCTGCAAAATCGATTTAGTTTTATTCAATTAAAATAGGTAGTAGCCATATATATATGTATTTGTAAGTGTCTAAACTTCTTAATTTGAGTAACCAAAATAAATTTGAAACATTTAATAAATAGTTTGCAATTGCTACCTGGATTAGTTTTTTGCAACATTGCAACCAAGAAGGGATCACAGTGTAGTCGTGTGGATTTCCTCTTACTTTTTGCATTGCTTTTCCTTTGATCTCCATGCTTTTTGGTAGAGATGGACACGTTATACTCGTCATCATGTCTTCCGATATGTCATTGGTGTGTAAATTTTCTTGAAGTTAGTTAGTTTATGCTTAATTCACTCACTAACCATCTCACTGTTTGCTTGTCTACGATCTCCAAGCAATATGTTTGACGAACAAGTGTGTACATCATTAAATTCTCTTACCTTGAACATAGTTGTTTTCAGAAACTTTGATGCTCTTAGTTTCCACTTGCAATTTCCATTGTCTAGGCATACCAGAACAAAATCTCGACCACTTGTTCTTTCAACCTTGTGTTGTCTGTTTTGCCTTATGGAATGTAACCTTATTGCTTGTGAAAGGATTTTCTTGTTTATGTAAGTTTGATGTATTTTGACTTTAAACTTATTTGGATCTGAGATGACCTCATCACATTGTACTGCAGTGTTTGATATGTTCTGGTTTCTGACCTTCTGTTTGTCAATTACTTCAATTGCCAGCTGCTCAACATATTGTGATTCATTTTGGTCTTCTTGTGTTGCCCAAGAAACAAATTCAGAATTCCACTGTGTCAATCTCATTGGCGTTTCTGCTTGAACTATATATTCTTCTTCATTTATCACGTTACGTAAGCTTGTAGTCCTTCCAATGATGTGTTCATAATCTATAATTAGTGGAAATTTGACATGATCATCTGATCTTCTACAGACTTCCATATAGAATCTTAAGGTTGCTTCATTTGTCACCTTGATTGGAGGAATGTTGCTCTTCATCTGAAATTTGATTGCCAATTTCGTTGTCCTGTAGTCTAGATTTAATGCCGTCATATCATGTTGTGCATTTACGTGAATGAACAATTTGAAGGGGCTAAGAGTTTTCAGAACCCGAAATTTTGATATTGCACTACTTATCGGTCCACGTTAGTTGAAGTAAACTACAATTGGAGCATATCCATGGTCCGAATCTTTGAAACAAGAATATCATTCACAATAATGTAATTAAGATCCAAATCTTTATATGAATGTTTCCAAATATTTGTATGCGTAATGAATTATGAATGTTACTATTTCTCAAACTATTTTGTAACTTATATAATTCATATAGACTATTAAGATACTAAAGCAACTTTATTAAGTAACCAAAGTAGACGTATTTAGTATCAATTATTATGCATCAGACTACTTTCAGTTTGTTTATAAACAAATCACAATTTAAAAAGCCCTTAAGATGAAATACTATATATTAAACACTAAAAAAAGTAATCCAAATATTTATATGAAGGTTGCCAAATTTTGATATAAATGCTTACAAATTATGCATTTGTAACAAATAGTATTCGATTACCGAAATTAAAAAAACTATTTTATTGGTTACCAAATTAACATTATTCAGTAACCAAGAGATACGTTATTTGTATGTCTGTTATTGTGAAGTAATGTTTTCATTCATTCCATATCCAAAACACAAATTATAATGTCCCTGAAAATGTAATACCAAATATTAAACACTAAAAACAAGAAATCCAAATATTTTTATATGAATGTGTCCAAATTGTTGTATAAATGACTCCAAAATTGGCATTTGTAACCAATAGTATTTGGCTCTTTGAAATTACAAAAGTTATTTACTTTCGGTTACTAATTTAACATTATTCAATAACCAAAATATAGGTTATTAGTATATTTGTAATCAGTAAAGTAATGTTTTCATTGCTTCTATATCCAAAACACAAATTATAATGTGCTTGAAAATGAAATACCAAATATTAAACACTAAAAACAAGGAATCTAAATATTTTTATATGAATGTGGCCAAATTGTTATACAAATGACTCCAAAATTGGCATTTGTAACTCAATAGTATTTAATTACTTGAAATTACAAAAGTTATTTACTCGGTTGCTACTAATTTAACATTATTCAAGAACTAAAATATAGGTTATTAGTATATTTGTAACTGTAAAGTAATGTTTTCATTGCTTCCATATCCAAAACACAAATTATAATATGCTTGAAAATGAAATACCAAATATTAAACACTAAAAACAAGGAATCTAAATATTTTTATATGAATATGGCCAAATTGTAATACAAATGACTCCAAAATTGGCATTTGTAACCAATAGTTTTTTGTGAGACCCCAGATTTTATCAATAAAGATTTAAATTTTGTCGAAATAATTTTTAATATTATGGTGTGAATTTGAGATAATATTATAGTTGTGGGTAGTATTTATAAATTTTGCAAAGTATGCAAGTGGTTATATTATATTCGATTGGTCTGGGAATATTAGGTTTAGCGAGGAATATTCAGATAAACTACTCAATCATTGGTGGACCCTACAATGTAATTATTGTGGATTGAGAAAACGACAAAAATATTTTATTGATAATAACGGCCGAAAGTTTTACCGCTGATATCTTTTGAACTACTTTCAATAATAAAAGTACGATGAATACGTGTGGTTGCGTAAGTAGATACACGATATTGATTATTGATGCTTATGTGAGAAGTCACTCATTTTGATTCCATTATTGTCGATTAATAATATGAATTATTATAATGATAATGACGTTTTGTTTTATTCAGATTATTATTAACGTAATAAAATGCGAAACATCTTTATATAAAATGAATACTTTATTAAAGTTATTCATAAATAGAATATATTATATTTTATTATGCATAGTGTTGCGTAGTGTTTTGCGTAGTGTTGCATAGTGTTTGCATAGTAAAATGTTTTTATATAAATAGAATATATGATATTTTATTTAAAAGATTTTGCTTTAAATATGGACCGTCGATTAAAGTAAATCAATCTGACCGCTCATGGATTAATTACTATGCATTCTATTTTCCTATAAATAAAGCTCATTCCTTCATTATTTTCTTTACGAATTCAATTGAAACTCTGAGAGAAAATTATAGAGAGAAGCTATAGAGAGAAAATCTATAGAGAGAAAGAAGAAGAGTATTCAGTACTTCACTACTTTGATATCCAAATAGTGTTTTTACTAAGAGGGTATTATTTGTTGTATCTGTAAGTGGGTGTTATTCTTTCTTATTCATGAAGAGAACTTCATTATTCCATTCATTATTATTCATTGGAATAACTTTTGTAAAGTGGTATACCCTATACATAACTCGTATATGCGGCATACCCTATACTTGGTGAAATCCTTATGTTATTCCATTCTTATTTATTACATTGGAATAACTCGTGTATGTGCTTAATCCCCTATACTTGGTGATCTTCTTCTCATTATTCCATTCTTTATTATTCTCATTGGAATATCCTCATGCGTGTGTGTTTTACACCGACCGGTTTCCATTGCTTATTATTCCGCATTTATTATTCTCATTTGGAATATCCTATGCGTGTGTTTTACACCTGACCTCGGGTTCCATTGTTTATTATTCCGCATTTATTATTCTCATTGGATCATCCTGCTTGTGTGAATTTCACCGATCCGGTTCCGTTATTATTATTCTCCGTTGGAATAACTTTTCGCTCACGCCAAGCACTCGCATGCACGGTGATTTCTTTTCTTTTGTTATTCCATTCTTTATTATACCCAGTTGGTTAAAACTTTGACTTCTATACTCCATGAAATTAGTAGAATATCCTTGATATTTGCGTTTAATCCAGTATCTTTTCATGAAAATATTCTTCTAAGCATTCTTGAATTTTACTCTACAAAGAAGTATCATGTTGACAACTTGGACGTTATTGGTTATTGGATAAATTAATTCTTGAACTTGTTTTATTGAATTATTATGTCATTGTTATCATCCTCATGTTATATTATGTTGAAAGTTATCTATGTCTTACGTGCATAGATGAACTTGGTACTATTATGACCAGGGATCATTCGGTATAATCATGACCTGCTATAAATGATGTGACAAAAGTCCTCAGTGGCCTGTAATGCAATGATGGATAGTTTTTGATATGACTATGACCAGGGGTGATTCGGTATAGTCATGACCATTGATAATTTGATGAAAATCCTTGACCGTGGTACAGGGATGATTAGATGTGGTGGTTTATTTATTAAGCTGAGTCTCAGCGATAAAAATTGATGAAAACCTTTTAAAACCTAAAAGATAGTAGACTTTATTTTCTACTGACTCTTTTAATGGATTGCGTATTCACCATAGCTAAATTAAGCCGGTTTATCATTGTATTTTATCGGTTTAACATTTGTTGAAGGCTAATGATAATTTATTCTCGCATTATCTTAGTCATAATATTTCTTCTTTGGGCTAGTTGAGCTCACCCTTTCTTTCACCGTTCTCTTCGTGAAATGAGAACATATACCGGGACGAGTCGAGGAACAGAGTAATGGTCCGGAGGATAGCATTAGTAGTCCTCACTATTCTGTGAAATAGTGTGATAATAGTTGTAATGAGGACTCCTTTTGAGTTTGTATAATATCTAGTAGATAATATTTGTATTCAAACTCACAGCTTTATATCGTATTATACCTACGCAGATGTTATGTTAGTAAGTTGTATTTGAATTTATGTACCATGTAAGTGGCGACCCAAGATGGGTAATGTATACCTAATTTTGGGGCGTCACAATTGGTATCGAGCTTAGGGATATGATCCTGGTGAGAGGTGTGAGATAAGAACTAGGAGGGGAGAGATCGGGAATTCCTTCGCTAGTATGACATACCTAAGTTTATTTGGTATTTAATTGGCTCACGAGAGTATAGGGATAATATGTGATACGTTAATTAACCCTTGTTTTGTGACAGTGTTTGAGAATGACATCTGAAAATGCTGAGATAAGCAATGAAGCACATGAGAGTGTTGATTCAGCTCAAACAAAAGGTAACGACCAACAACACGATAATAATCATCTTGGTGGCGGCGGTATCGTAACAATGATAACCATCGTGGGGGAAATTATCATGCTAAGAATGGTAACCACTTCGGTGGTAATCATGGCAAAGATAATAGAAGTGGAAATTGCAAGAAGAGAAGGTCATTTAGCTCAATTTTGTTGTGCACCAAAGTCAAGTCTAGCTGGGACGGTGGCACCAAAGGTGGATATGGACAAAACAAAGTCGTTGGTTTTAGGAAGTGCATTTTTCATGACTTCTCAAAAAGCGAGTAAACCGAACGAAGTTAGCACGGGTTAGTTAATTATAAATTGATGAAGTCTATACCTTATAAGATACCGGGATTCTACCCATTATTTTATCTCTTGCTTTTGCGTTCAACGCTTAAATTTGACTACGGAGAAGTTAGACTTTGACTTATTGGTTGAAACTTCGTTAGTAGGAGCCTTTGTTACCTCAACTGTTTTTAAATCTTGTTGATTCAAATAAACACTTTCACGTTACTTGTCGATCTTATTTTTTTAAAATATTGGCCTTTGATGTGATTTTAGGAATCAATTGGTTAACTAATCATCATGCTTTTCATAAGGTTGTTAGCTTTTATATTCATAACTAATCTGTTGTGCGAATTCAAGTAACCAAACCATTAAAGTCAATCATTGTCATATCAAGCCATAAGTAAAGATCCCTGATCCTTTCGTTGTTAAATTCCTTGTGTGGAATGCACCGAAGCCAGACTTTCTGTAGGCAACGTCGTGACTGAAGATGGCAAGTTGATAGGTATCATTGTGAGGTGCTATCCAGGTTAAGGGATAGAAGTCACAGTTGGTATTAATGTGACGTATTATTCAAGTCTTGGACGAGAGTAACAATTTTGAATGATATTTCTATCATTAATAAATTTCTTGACGTATTCTTGAAGATTTCCTAGCCTACCCTAGAGCGTGAAATCGAATTTTGTATTGACCCTAGTACAAAAACCCATTTCTTAAACCCTCAAATATTTCTTCAACTAAAAGGATCTGTTTACGAGAATTATGATGAAAGTCATAATAAAAGCATTGAACTAATGAAAATCATGGATATATGAAGTATTAGTAAGTGTTATGATGAGTTATGTTGGTTATTATGTGAAAACATGAAAGTTTCTTAGAAATCACAAAGAGTTGAAAATCAGATTTTGGTGAAAAACGTAACATGAAATTCAATTGACCATATCTCCTATTATATTTTGAATTTTTGAATGTGGTCAAGTCCTAGAGTTAGATCTATGAGTTACCTAACTAATCCAAGTGGAATTACTGTAAAAGGTGTTGTAAATTTTGTGTGGACAGATTTTAGCAAAGGAGTGCAAAGCTGCAAAAACCGAAAAAGCTGCTGCCATGATTTTAGAGGGGCTGTTTCGGCCACTTAAATTATGAGAAAAATTCTGGCCTTTTGGGACATGAAGGTATATGGTATAAAGTACCTCCTGTCCAAAAATGAGCTCATTTGGACTTAAAATGAGCAAGTTATGACTATTTTAATATTTAGGTTTTTTCGACGAAAAACGCTATAACCGGAGTTCTATAACTCCGATGACCATGAAATTTAAACTAGAAGCTCACGTTAACATGTGTAAGGTCCTGCCAAGATTTGGGAATTTTGGAGTTAAACTTGAGGTAGCTAATTTCTTAAGAAATTAATTAGAAATTGATTTTGAAAAATAGTAAATGAATTTTAAAAATTCCGAGAAAATATATATTTTCATTATGGGACTATATTATGCTAAATTCCAGAAAAGAAATATTTTTGGGACTGATTTGGTATTTTCATGAAAATAGTTTAATTCTGAACATATGAGTTAAATATGTTATGTGAAATAACAAAGTTGAAAATAGGATTTTATGGCTAGAGAATCCTATATAGAGTATATGCATATTTTGAGGGATTTGATAATTGGTGATGATATCTTATGAGTATGGCATTTTGAATGATTAAATGCATTATATGGTAAAGCGTAAACAATTGAGATAAATTGTTTATAAATTTAAGTGATTAAAATATTGTTATAATGTTAATGATATTAGATTATGAGATTATTAAGTGATTGATAACATGGGGATATTCTTGAATCTGGATAAATTATATTATAAATGTTTAATATTTATCCTTTATCTCATTTGATTGATTCTTTATATCATTATCCTCATGTTTATATTATGTTGAAAGTCATCTCGCGGCTCAGAAGTGCGTTGATGGACTTGGTATGATTATGACCGAGGATTGTTCGGTATAATCATAACCGTAATTGAAAACACGATTATCTTTGGTAGTAGTGCATGGATAATTTGTGGGTCGTGATACTAATGAATACACGATTATCTTTGGTAGTAGTGCATGGATAATTTGTGGTCGTGATACTAATGAATACACGATTATCTTTGGTAGTAGTGCATGGATAATTTGTGGTCGTGATACTAATGAATACACGATTATCTTTTGGTAGTAGTCATGGATAATTTGTGGTCGTGATACTAATGAATACACGATTATCTTTGGGTACGTAGTCGTGGATAATTCGTGGTCGTGATACTTAATGAATATCCTCGGTGCGTAGTGCGGGATGATTCGATGATATGAATTAATTATTGAAATGAGTCTCAAAGAATGAAATATTAATTCATGGATGTGGTAAAAGTCATCTTTAGTAGTAGTGCATTGATAGACTTGGTATGATTATTATGACGAAGGATTATTCTAGATAATCACGATCAGAAATTGAAAACACGAATATCCTTGGCGATTGAGTGGTGCATGGATAATTCGTGGTCGTGATACTATTAAGCTACGCCTCAAAGATTATTGGTTTCTACAATATATCTTTGGCCTGTGTAGTGCAAAGATGAATCAGGAATAAATATCTTTGGTGATTGCAAAGATGAATTTAATGTTTTCAACGATAAAGGTATTCAAAGGTATCCTCACCTCTTTATCACACCAGTGCAATCGCGCACTCTAATTTCGAGGGCTAAATTCCATAAGGAGGGAGATTGTGAGACCCCAGATTTTATCAATAAAGATTTAAATTTTGTCGAAATAATTTTTAATATTATGGTGTGAATTTGAGATAATATTATAGTTGTGGGTAGTATTTATAAATTTTGCAAAAGTATGCAAGTGGTTATATTATATTCGATTGGTTCGGGAATATTCGGTTTAGCGGGGAATATTCGTCTGAAACTACTCAATCATTGGTGGACCCCACAATGTAATTATTGTCGGATTGAGAAAACGACAAAATATTTTATTGAAATAACGGCGGAAGTTTTACCGCTGATATCTTTGTTGAACTACTTTCAGTAATAAAAGTACGATGTCACGTGTGGTTGCATAAGTAGCACGGTATTGATTATTGATCTTATGTGAGAAGTCACTCGGTTTGATTCCATTATTGTCGATTAATAATATGAATTATTATAATGCGATAATGACGTTTTGTTTTATTATAGATTATTAACGTAATAAAATGAAACATCTTTTATATAAAATGAATCTTTATTAAAGTTATTCTATAAATAGAATATATTATATTTTATTATGCATAGTGTTGCATAAGTTGTTTTGCATAGTGTTGCATAGTGTTTTGCGTAGTAAAATGTTTTTATATAAATAGAATATATGATATTTTATTTAAAAGATTTTGCTTTAAATATGGACCGTCGATTAAAAAGTAAATCAATCTGGACCGCTCATGGATTAATTACTATGCATTCTATTTTCCTATAAATGAAGCTCATTCCTTCATTATTTTCTTACGAATTCACCGAAACTCTGAGAGAGAAATTATAGAGAGAAGCTATAGAGAAAATCTATAGAGAGAAAAGAAGAAGAGTATTCGGTACTTCACTACTTTGATATCCAAAGTGTCTTTTTACTGTAAGGGGTATTATTTGTTGTACCTGTAAGTAAAGTGTTATTCTTTCTTATTCATGAAGAGAACTTCATTATTCCATTCATTATTATTCATTGGAATAACTTTTGTAAAAGTGGTATACCCTATACATAACTCAGATATGCGGCACCCTATACTTGGTGAAATCCTTATGTTATTCCATTCTTATTTATTCATTTGAATAACTCAGATACGCTGAATCCCCTATACTTGGTGATCTTCTTCATTATTCCATTCTTTATTATTACATTTGGAATATCCTCATGCTCGTGTGTTTTACACCGACACGGTTCCATTGTTTATTATTCCGCATTTATTATTCTCATTGGAATATCCTCGCTCGTGTGTTTTACACCTTACTGGTTCCATTGTTTATTATTCCGCATTTATTATTACATTGGATCATCCCATTGGGTGTGAATTTCACCGATCCGGTTCCGTTATTATTATTCTGTTGAATAACTTTACATACATCGGCACCGCATGCACGGTGATTTCTTTTGTTATTCCATTCTTTATTATACCCAAATTGGTTAAAACTTTGACTTCTATACTCCATGAAATTAGTAGAATATCCTTGATATTTTTGCGTTTAATCCAAAGATCTTTTCATGAAAATATTCTTCCGAGCATTCTTGAATTTTACTCTCTGAAGAAGTATCATGTTGACAACTTGGGCGTTATTGGTTATTGGATAAATTAATTCTTGAACTTGTTTTATTGAATTATTATGTCATTGTTATCATCCTCATGTTATATTATGTTGAAAGTTATCTATGTCTTTACGCATGCGTAGATGAACTTGGTATGATTATGACCAGAGGATCATTCGGTATAATCATGACTGCTATAAATGATGTGACAAAAGTCCTCGGTGGCACGTAATGCAACGATGGATAGTTTTTGATATGACTATGACCGGGGTGATTCTTGATAGTCATGACCATTGATAATTTGATGAAAATCCTTGGCCGTAGTGCGGGGATGATTAGATGTGGTGGTTTATTTATTGTCGAGTCTCAATGATAAAATTGATGAAAACCTTTTAAAACCTAAAAGATAGTAGACTTTATTTTCTACTGACTCTTTTAATGGATTGCATATTCATTGCAGCTTAAACCGGTTGTCTATTGTATTTTATCGCTTTAACATTTTGTTGAAGGCTAATGATAATTTATTCTCGCATTATCTTAGTCATAATATTTCTTCTTGGGCTAGTTGAGCTCACCCTTTCTTTCAATGTTTTCTTCGTGAAATGAGAACATAAATTTTCGACGAGTCGGGGAACGGAGTAATGGTCCAGAGGATAACATTAGTAGTCCTCACTATTCTGTGAAATAGTGTGATAATAGTTGTAATGAGGACTCCTTTTGAGTTTGTATAATATCTAGTAGATAATATTTGTATTCAAACTCACGCTTTATGTCGTATTATACCACAGCGCTTATGTTAAGAAGTTGTATTTGAATTTATGTACCATGTAAGTGGCGACCCAAGATGGGTGACGTATACCTAATTTTGGGGGCGTCACATTTTTGGCTACTGAAATTAAAAAAGACTATTTAATTGGTTACCAAACTAACATTATTAAGTAACCAAAATATAAGTTATTGGTTTCTTTTATAATGTAAAGTAATGTTTTCATTGCTTCCATATCCAAAACACAAATTATAATGTCCTTGAAAATGAAATACCAAATATTAATCACTAAAAACAAGGAATCTAAATATTTTTATATGAATATGGCCAAATTGTTATACAAATGACTCCAAAATTGGCATTTGTAACCAATAGTATTTGGATACTGATATTACAAAAGTTATCTACTCTTGTTACTAATTTAACATTATTCAAGAACCAAATTATAAGTTATTGGTATTTTTGTTATCAGAAATTAATGTTTTAATTACTTCCACGAGCAAAACACAAATTATAATGTCCCTCAAAATGAAATAATAAATATTAAACACTAAAAACAAGGAATCCAAATATTTATAATAATGTTGCCAAAGTTTTATATAAATGTTTCCAAAATTGGCATTTATAACCAATAGTATTTGACTCTTCAAATTACAAAAAACTATTTAATTGGTTACCAAACTAACATTATTCAAGAACAAATTATAAGATATTGGTATCTTTTTTATTGTAAATTAATGTTTTCATTGCTTCCATATCCAAAACACAAATTATAATGTTGTATATTTTGAACACTTAAAACAAGGTAAACAAATCTTTATATGAATGTCCCCAAAACTTTGTATGCGTATCAAAATTGTAGTGAACAACAAATATTTTTTGTTATAAATATTTCCCCTGAAGTTGAATTCGTAGGTAACAAAACATGATTTCAATTTATATATATTAACCGATTAAGTACCTTTGTATTCGTGATCCAGTTAGGTTTTCAATCTTTGTTTATATATCTTCTTTCGCTTTGAAACCTCCGATCGGTTTTTGTGCGTATGTCGATTTCTGATACTCTGTTTTCGCTTTTCCGTGTTTTCGAATTAGGATTCTTCTGTATGAATGCTTCTGTTTCTTATCGATTGATCTTATCTTGAAGATGATCAATTAGTTAAAGATGATGATTATCTGTAGAAGCTTTCGGATTTGGTCTGAAATGGAGCATTCGTTTTTTTTTCGTTGATTTTTGAATGTTTTTTTTAGTATGTAACTGACGTGAATAGTGTAGTAGTTTTCTCCTTAAATTAAAGTGTTTGTATTTCAGTTGATTTGGTTTATATAACGTGGATTGCACTACTATTGATATTAATTTATATTATTGCACTATTAATATAATTAGTTAATTGGTGCACTATTATTATAATATCTTTCTAATACTTGTATACTTATGTAAAGTACCAAAATAATTTGATCCTGGCCCAAGTCTTTGATTAATGGTATGCAAAAAACCGACCCACATTTTCATTTTCCTAGTTCGTTTGGTTCAAAGTAAATAACATTTTTCAAAAAGTATCAGCTTTTTATTGATTAAATACGCTATATTAAATCATTTACCTATAAGTTGTACATATTATGAAGTTGGGTAACATCTTTAAATAACAATAAATTTTACCTACTTTCTTTGAAACTAACTTTTATCCTTAATTATTTTTATTTATTTTTTAAATTTTTCTATACATTATAAAAAATTTTAATCGAATTATGATTGGTGCCTGTATGCATAAATGAAATAGATAGTATTTAAGAGAGTCTCACTTTAATTTATTTTAATTTATTACATATATTTTCATTTATTAAATATTTATAAATATGTATATCATTTTTTAATTTATTTTTCTCTTAATGGAACATACAAAAACTAATAAAAATAAAAGTACTCGATTTATCGCATTTTCATTTAGCCAAAATAAATTAGCATTATATTACACCCATAATAAATTAGCTGAAAAAAGAAAAATATAATATAACTAGAATAAAAGAAATGAGCAACTTGAGCCACACTGTAAACAGGGGAAGTCGGCGTACGAAGTAAAGTACCCGCCACAAACAAGGGAGAGACGATTACTCGGAGCCCGCACTTCTCCGATGTTTCGATCCACCGCTTGTTATCTCCTTCAATTCCGTTTGTTTTTTTATCAACAAATATAATCTCAAAACGCCCATTTGACCTTTCTTTGACAATAGTTGATTCTTTAATCCCATAAATTACTCCTTTTTAATCTTATGGCCTCTTCGCTTCTTCGACGGAGATTCTCACCGTTCGACGTTTCCGGTGCTATCCTCCACGGTACTTTCAAACTTCCTATTCCAATGTTTTCCTCTGTTTGGTGTAAAGTGTTTGTTTGTTGTTTAAAATTTAGCACAAAAAAAAAGTGTTTGTTTAGTTCCCAATGAAATGGTGGAAAATAAAATTTTCAAAGTTGATATTTTATTGGTGAATTTAACTAACCCATTTCGTAATTAGTGATATAATGGGGTGGATTCCTTTTAACATCGTGTTCGATTTTAATGGAGTAATGGGTACTGCATACATTATGAATTTAATGTGAAGTTAGCATCTTTAATTTGGTGTTAAATATGCCCTTGTTTTATATGGAGTTAGATGGTCAATCCAAATACTTAAATAATGTTCAAATTAAGAGTTGGTCTATAATTCTTTCATTATGTTTGATAAGTATTCTTACTTTGGTTGCTTGAACTCACTCTGTGTGCGAAGTAAAGGCCTGCATTTAAGGGAGGATACAATTTGTCTAAGTTTTACAATAATATCTACACTCCTGCATCGTAAAACTATATATAGTGTTTTTTTGTAAAATGATGAGATGGAATGCTTTGTCCAAGAAACAGGTTTGTTGAATGTGGGTATTGTATTCAAATTGAGTTCAACTACTGATACATACTCGGAGATTGTTTCTTTGGTTTAGGAGTATGCTCATCTCCTTGTTGTTAGATAAGTATGATCTTGATATATTGTATCATAGACCAAATTTCAAAAACCGTACCAAGCCTGTCTGACATCTTAATCCAATTTAAGGTGTTTACTTGTGATAGAAACAATCATGTAGTAATTTAATTGAGCTGAGGGAGTAAGAATAATTTTTAAGCTTTTTTCAGAAAGTTTGTGTTCCATCTGACTGGAGTTTTTACGGTATTGACTAGTTGGGTTTTAATACTTAGAGAACAGATGGAAATTAGATTTGCTTCAACTTTTTTTGGAGAAGGGTTGAATAGGCTGTACTTCACTGAGAGTAGTTCACCAGTTAATTCTTCATCCATCTCTTGCCTTTCTTTAGGGAGCCATGGTGGACCATGGTGTTGATGTTCTACGCTTGTATAATTAATTAGTATGAGACTTTAGACTTGTTGCTTTTAGGAAAGTCTCCTTTAAAATACTCAGGGATCGTACTGGTTGTTATATAACTATGAATCTTAAGACATTGTTTATGATCCCTTTGGTTCACTGTAAATCCAAAAATAAAATGTAGCTTTAGTTAGTTCTATTCATTGAATGATCTTGATTTTTTGGTGCTTTATTTGTTATTCATAGTGCAGAGATACACATGTTTGTAATATTTCATATAAATCAACCTTTTTGGTGGATGTCTTCCCACAATTTACAGAGAATATCGAAGCCTGTTGGCTTCATATTAAATTGAAGCTTGGAAATTCAGTCAGTCAATGTGCTTGCTTGAGGCATTTCAGCAATCCAAGTGGTGCAGCAAAGTTTGATTTTACAGACCTTACGTAAGAATTTGTGGCATGCTGGTACTCTTTATATGCAGTTAATTTGTATTCCATGGGATATTTTAAGTTTAATTTTCAATTACACAACCTGTATTAGTTCCTTAATAAATAAAATATAATACCAGCATCCCCTTTTAATTTTTTTTTTATAAATAATATAAAAAAGATATCAATGACAAATCTCTTCTGCTGCATGGTTTGGTTCATCTTCAGTATTAAGTGAAGCATTGTTTATTATCATTAGAACTTCATGGCCGGGGTTGATAAAAGGAACTTTGTCATTCTATTTAATCATTTATATAGTCTTTGAGGTGTTCAATTCTCGATAGTTATCAGGTGTATAACATGATCTTTCTTTCAAAGGTATTAATCAAATTTTATCTCTTGTTCTTCACTAAAGTTCTATGTTGTGCTCACTCAAGCTTTTCCTTCTCTTTTATTTTAGTCATCCTCACACATGGTATCCAAATGCTCGAAGAAAGAAGCGGATTGTTACTCTTCATGTGGGCCCCACAAATAGCGGCAAAACATATCATGCTTTGAAACGACTGAAGTGCAGTTCTTCGGGTACTTCTACCATAACCACATCTCCGTAAAGTTTTAGTTACTTTTTAGTAACTCTGTTTTGGTGTAAACTTCCCGATTGAAATTTGGTGCATTTTAAGAAAGCATTAAGATTGATTTAAAAAGCATGTAGAATTTTAAACCAAATTGCATTGGTCCTACTCCCAAATTCGTCTTTTTTCACATTAAGGGTAAAATTGTAAAGTTTGTATAAGCCAACAATTATGATGACATGGTTTTAGGATATCCGAAAAGGGAAAGGGGTAGGTCTAACTTTGGCTAGGAGTATGTTTGATCCATCTATGTAGTGGTTTATGCACAAGATGTTAACAAACTTGTTTGAAGTGTTGCATTCTTCTGATTTGTTACAGGTATCTATTGTGGGCCTTTGAGATTATTGGCATGGGAGGTGGCAAAGAAGTTGAACAAGGCAAAAGTTCCTTGTGATCTGATTACCGGACAAGAAAGAGATGAAGTTGATGGTGCGCAGCATAAATCTGTGACTGTAGAAATGGCCGATGTAACCTCTGACTACGATTGTGCAGTTATTGATGAAATTCAGGCATGTCAATATCTTATTAGTACCTTAGAAACAACTCTAATCCCCATTCTTTGATAACCATTAATGCTATCATGTTTCCTAAACGTTTTTTTCCCTTTTCTTGTGTTTTTTGGTTTTAATGAAGAAAAATACCTAGTTGATAGCTATTTTTAAATTTCTATCTATGTTTTTTGCAGATGCTAGGCTGCCAGACAAGAGGTTTTTCATTTACACGTGCTCTATTAGGAATTTCTGTCAACGAACTTCACCTTTGCGGAGATGCAGCTGCTGTTCCTCTTGTCCAGGAAATACTTAAAGCGACTGGTGATGACGTTAAGGTGGTGAAACTCTTACTATCATTTATATAGAAAATAATCTTCAGTATGTTTGATGAAGTTACATCCTGTTTAGTTTGTGGGAAATAATCTATCCTATGGTAATTTTCAATTAGATGAGCATCGTCACATAGATTCTGATTTGTTTTTTTTAATGAGAGTTGCATGGTGAATCTGTGTATAGTATCATGTCCCTACTCCGTACTTGGAATGATCTTTTATTGTTTGGGAATGTTTTCTATAAGAAAATGGAAACCGGAAAATATTTTACACTAGAGGATATATGATGAATCTATGTACCGTTACAGTTCCTGCTGGGTTACCTGATTGATGTAGAAACATGTCTTGTATGAGATGGGAAGAAGGGGAGATGGGAAGATAGTATTTAGTGGTATAAATGACGAATCTATGGACAGCATTGAGCCCCTACTGAATACATCCTTTTTATAGAGCAGTGTCTTTGTTTGACAAAAGGGAAACTGGACAACAGGATGTGTATGCACAAGTTCTTGGTATGTATCAAGGTGTTTGGAGCTTTGCGTCATTTGTTTGACATCAGAAGATCTCTCCTGCATATTGCCAAGACCCATGTCTATTTGTAATAATTTTGCATCTAAGTCGATCATATAATCTTTCAATCTGAATATAACTGGACATCCTTCTTATTAAGTCATTAAGATATGAAAGTGGACTTAGAGTATGAAGGAGGATGATTCAGACATGTCAAATTGCAAAGAATATTTGAGATGCCTACTTACATATCCATGACATCTGTTGTATGTGTGCACACAATTGCATTTTCTTAATATTTTTCTCTTGGTTATACTCTTATATTCTTTTTTATTTTTTTACAAAAACTAATTACTGGAAAACGTGGACCCTCTCTTTCAACCTGGCTATAATCAGCTATTCAATAGATTTCTGGGTTGCAGGGCTATAAAAATGAAAACAGTTATGTAATTTTCCATTTCATTTCTTATAAGGCTTGGGGGCAGGATTTCCTACTTTCTTTGCCTATTTTTCTGGCTTTGTATCTTTCATTCTCTTTGGATAAGCTTATGAAGCTAGTTGCTTTATCATATCTATAGAGCAGTACAGTAATTGTGTATGAATAATTCATTCCTTCTGACTTTTTTTGTCTGCTTGCTTCATGCTAATGTAATGCACAGTTTGTTACTTCTTTAGTTGACTGCTGCCTCTTAAGTAAATTTATCTTTTTGTTTGGTTGCCTCAGGTGCAACACTACGAAAGGCTTTCTCCTCTGGTTCCATTGCATGTCCCTCTTGGATCTTTTTCTAACATAAAAACTGGTGACTGCATTGTAACCTTCTCACGCCGTAAGATATACAACTTAAAGGTCAGGATTCACTCCTAATCCTCCCCCTGGTGGAGATGGACATGAATTTGGCACCTTATTACAATTTAAAATAATGCAATGTATAAGAGAGTTGAAAAGTTGCAAAGTTTCCTGGCTATACGAGTCTCTATATGCAATGACCACTTCAGAATTTTACTCTAACTACACATGCATCTTGTCTACTATTGTCAGAAAAAAATTGAAACTGGGAGAAAGCATCATTGCTCTGTAGTTTATGGTTCACTCCCACCAGTGACTCGAACGAGACAGGTATCACTTTCTCCTTTTTGTAAGAATCTCTCAGAGTATCCAGTTCAGTATTAATTTTGATTTTTTGAGTTTGATGGTAGTGGATGACAAAATAACTTTTGCTTGATTAGTAGTTCTTGTTGTTTCCCAGAGGCTCAGAAGAGATTTAGAAGAGGGGTTGAATATATACTTTAAAAACTTTTTGTTATTTAAGAATGTAGTACCAGATAATTAATTAACTCAATTTAATTAAGCACAACGGAATATTAGTTTGAAATCCCCTTAAAGATATAATGAAATCACAGCTTTGAATTTAGTTCTTATGGATATCAGTCACAAACAGATATAATAGTTAATAGACAGAATGTAAATGCAGTAAGTAAATAACACAAGATATTTAAGTGGTTCGGAGTACAAATAATTTTTAGTCCACTTTTCTACTGTACGAGTAGGAAATCCAAGGATGCATGGTCACGAAGACCATATCACTAAGATTTATTACAATGAATTACAAAGATTCCTTCAAGTCACTTAGACTCGGCAGATGACACTAATTAAGGGACACTCAGTTCACTTCACTAAGAACTCTTCAAGTCACTTAGACTTGGTAGACCAGCTAATAATAGTTGAATGATTGTTTGTTAAGGTGCTGCTAGTTGTGTTAAGCTTGACTTTTTAAGAACTTAGCAGCAGAAACAGTTGTCCTCTTTTCGTAAAGTGAGGCTCTTTTGACTTTGGCAGAGGTTCAACTTTTTACTCTTTTTTTATTATTCGTACTTGGATTTGAATCCCCGTATTCTTTTATAGGCTTCCTTGAAATATTCTCGTTGGAAAGCTGACGCTCCTTCATTAAATGTTCCGATCCTAAAAGATGTATGATGTTGACTTTTAGGGTGAATATGTTAGCTTACTTTTTGCTCTGATTGGTCACATAAAACTGCTATTTCACCTACCACTAGTGAGTGGTGTCACATCTCGTTGATAGCGGCTAGACAAACTACTATCTGATCTTCTATTTGAATTAGGAATGATTGGCAAAACCACTTAAGATCTTCACTCTGCAAGGTTCCTCATTGTCAGTTGTTGATCGATTACGCAATCAATGGATTTGTGCAAGTATACACAGTCAACAAGTAATAAAGTGATAAGATAGAGTGTCGATCCCACAGAGAATTCTAATTAATAAATTCCAACTACTATATCAATTCAATTTTATTTAAACAACCATAAATTGTGATTTTCCAAACTAATAAACTAAATTAAACAATTAAAAGAGATTATTCTAAATTAAATCGATATAAGCCAAACTACGATTTGAATGTATTCGGATAAATAAAGATTAAGACTTGAATATCCCCAATTATGAACTATAAATCAATTATCCAATTATCCCAATTATTATACTCTCTTGAATTGTTAATGAAATTCTCAAATGCCAAAAGCCCTTTTCCAGTGATCGATTGACTTATTTAATTCAAATTAATCTTGCTATATTCTGTATGCAAAACAAGTGAATTAAACTCCTTTAATCCCAATTCCTTACACGTTACGTGCGGTGAACATATATTTCCATTCAATTCACAAACCTAATTATTCACCACGTAAATAACTAAGTCACATGTTATCACGCCAGATTCTACCCTAGAATTCCTCTTCCAATTCCTTCAGAGTAACAAGGTAATTATTGGCCAAATAATTAATCAATAAATACAAGGCAAGATAAACAATTCACTTTGACATAAATAATTGGAATAAATTGAATAACTAATTTATAGCCATAAAAGGTTCAATTGAAATCTTAATTAAAGAATTAGTTCATAACGGGAAATAAAACCAACAATCTTTTGCAAATCATCCTTAAAGAATTATACAAATTGAAAATAAGGAGAAGGAGAAAAACTCTTGAGCCAATCCTTAATCTTCAAGTAATCCTTTGCTCAGCCTCCAATTGTGAATGATGATCTTTTAATTCAGCAACATAAACCTTATATATCCTCCACAATCCTAGTCCAAATCAACTTCCCAAATAATCTTCAATTGTGCGCAAATAAACCTCGTCAACGCTGCATACTTCGGTTAATCGAATCAAGACCCAGTACCCTTGGCTGGGGATTAGTAATGAATGTAGCTCCCCGGCGCTGGTTGTTGAATAAATTATCAAAATGCCATTAACAGCTTGAAATTCCCTAATTTCCCTTACAGCTCCCAAATCTGCAAGATAACAACTAAACACAATAAAAATGCTTCTAAATAACTTGAGAATGCAATAATTTAAGCCCAAACATATCCGATTCATGGGTATATTACCCAATCATTAAATACCCTCAAACTTAAATCGTTGCATGTCCTCAAGCAACAAAACACAAAACAACACGAAAAATTAACTACCATGCAAATGCAAACTATCTATATGTTATTAATTCCAGCAATCCAATAGTACCCATATATTCATAAGCCTCAGAAAAATCACAAAAACATGCTAATATATCATGTTAAGGCAAATCAATAATATCCCCAACAATCAATGAATCTAAATATGTTATTACTGATATCGTGTGTGTGTGACCAACAACCATGCTAACCCATGAAAGGCAAAAATATGACAGATAATAAATTTCTTGGTAGGCATCATACAGTGTAAACTTGAGAACTCATCAAATAAACTTGATTCAACTGAAGTCAAACAATTACCAAAATTCAAGGGTCAAAATGGAATACTTATGCTTTTCTTTTGTTTTTTTTTTTATAACGGGGGCTTTTTGCACTTTTCCCGCTTTATTGGTATTTATATATATATATATATATATATATATATATATATTTTCCATTTCAGTGTTACCTTAACGAGCTTTCGACCAACGACTCCCAAACCATTAAGACCTTAGGGCGCTAGGTGTAGAGACAAAGCCCTCGGGCTTATTTACTCAAGTAACAAAGACAAAACTAGACAAGCATGCCACGGTGTTTTATTTTTTATTTTTTAAGCTTATATACTCCAAATATTTTTCCCCCAAACTTGAGTTTATGTCTCAATTCAGTCTTCACTAGCTATTCAAATTGATCCTTTATTTCACTAGCATTCAGCCTTTAGAAGTCTATTAACTATCCATTTAGTACTTCCTTAGCCAACATGGTCATTTTTCAAAATGTGCTATCCTTATAATATCAGCGTCAAACAGATAAAGGTTTCACTTATGTCAAGAAAATCATATCACTAACTTCACAATCCTTACTAGACTTATTCATGCAATTTTAATTTCATCATTGGCCCCAAACATACGTACTATCAAAAGCTGGAATTAACATGCAATCTTAAATGCAATAAACTAACAATAACAATCCAAATCCACAGACTATTAACAAACTTCGACTGCAAGTACAAATTAACTACCCCCAAACTAATCTAGAGCAATGTCATGCGAAAAATAAGGAAAAATAAAACAGAGGACTTCCCTGACGAGCTTATTCCTCGGGTGGAGCATCATCGTCCTTGCTCATCTCTAGATCGGAAGGGGGAAACACTGGCAAAACAGGAGTAGTAAGGAACTGGCTAAGGTGAACGCCCGGGTACAATTGGGCGTTCATGGCATTCTGGGCAGCAAATTGATCGACCAAGTACTTATAGATGATATCCTGGCGTTCTGACAGGCGGACATTCTGAGCTTCAAGATTATAAAACCATCCGTCTATTTCACGCTGGACTGCTTCAGGAACCACGCCACGGTGAGCTGCGGAGGAAGGACCATAAGTAGGTGGAGCCTGATGTGGTGGAGCTTGTGACGCTTCAACTTGAGGAATTATAAAACCCAATCCCCTAGGGTGGTTCTTGCCACATGTCCACACTTTATACCTGCTGATCAACTTGTGGTCCAAAACGGGCATTGGCGTTTGAATCATCTCATCTGATTTCCATTTGACCCCAAACTTAGCACACAAAACGCAGATGAGAGACGGATGTGGTAACCCTCTTGTGGTCCCTCCTCGGGATGCTCGGAGAATAGACTGCTGAATAAGGTGGCCCACATCAATTTTTAGGCCTTGAATAATTGAATATAGCAAAACAGCCCTCTCTTTGGTGACATGGCTCACATGTGTGCATGGCATGAATTTAGCGCAAATGAAAGCATACCATGCCTTTCCATATAGACTGAGGTTAGAGAGTGGAAAGGTCATGCTGCCACGTTCATGCAATGTCCATGTGGTACCCGGTTGGCAAAGCTCGTGAATTATCTTCTCATAGTCCGGTCCATCACTCACAAGACTTGCATACTCGTCATTCAGTCCCTCTAATGGCAGTTGATAGCACCCATTAATGTCCTCTTCGCTAATTTCAACAGTTTTGTCCCTCACAAACACCCCATAGTGGAAGTGTTCGGACACGTTGGCGTAGAACTCCTTGACGACTGCAATCACCGCTGGATCGGGTTGTGCGGTGAGTGTGAACCAATTCCTCTCAGCTATCATAACCGCCAAGTCCCCATCCTTTGATTGATCGGGTCTCAAACCGCGTTCGGGTACTAGTGAGCGGGTAGCCATGCGGTTATAGCGTTCTTGAGCCGCGGCACTGACAAAACGTCGGCTGTCAAATTTTGGAGGTGGAGTCGAAGCGGTCCCTGAACCTTCTCCCCGTTGACGCTTTGAAGCCATGTAGAGAATTTTGCAAAAATAGCAATCACAAGTGTTAGAATTGTGCATAATTCGAAGACGGACTTTTGTGACCACATCACTACCCCCAAACTTCTAATAGGAACACAGACTCTCATAGGATTACAAGAGTGATCTAACATGGGAATTCTTCTTTCAATGAACAAAATTAAGTACAACCACACAAGTTACGCTTAAGAAGATGACATGTAAATCAATATTACCCCTTGTACGTATCAATATTTTTTCCACCCCCCACAATAGTGATATATATGTGTGATAGGGGATCTATGGTGCTGGGGTGAAAATATGGCAAGTGAATTCTGTGTCGGGGTTGTGTTGTGTAGTATTTAGTCACAACTATTCACTCAAGCATAATATCAAACACTTTGTGAGCAGGTTATAACTCTCTTTGAACATCCTTAATATCATAGCAGACCATACCTCACTTATTCCATTACCATGGACTACACAACATAGGCATCCCAATCGGAAGTGAGTCTCA
The DNA here is from genome assembly GCA_020205615.1 of Panax quinquefolius. Taxonomy (NCBI): domain Eukaryota; kingdom Viridiplantae; phylum Streptophyta; class Magnoliopsida; order Apiales; family Araliaceae; genus Panax; species Panax quinquefolius. Next base: position 117,726,151 of record CM035171.1, on the reverse strand, counting down.
CGCATGCAAAAGGAAATAGCAACCAGAAGAACGATAAGGTGCACAATAGTCGAGGAGAAGATGAATCAAAGCGAATATTATCTCACAATTGTGCAATTAGCCTTATGCGATTTAGAAAATTTGATGTAACAGAGATTGAAATTTATTGCAGAGCATACCTTGGAGATGGAGATAGTAGACTAAATTACTTGGCACGAAAAATGAGTAGATGTCAGATGTGGAACACTTCAAAGATTAAGTAGTGATATAAATAAGAATTGGAAGAGCAGTTACGAGAAGAAGACTGAGTGGGTGCGAAGAAGGTGGATCGTGGGTGTGAATTGAGTGTGAGGAGAAACACCGAGCGCCCCTTTTTATCATGTTATTTGTTCAACACAGGGCGCCATGGGCGCCTGCATTTGCATTGGCCTCGAAGCGCCGGGCGCCACGCCTTTATCTTGGCGATTCGCCTTACAGTCACTGGGCGCCGAGATTCTTTCAGGTTGGGAGCGCCGGGGCGCTGGACCTTACTTTCTTACGCATTGGCGGCGGGGTACTTGTCTTTATAATAGAATCAACAAAAGGCAAGACGTTTGTATTCAGATCCTACCTGAAAGCAAGAATTCCAAACAGAATGTTATACTTGAATAAATGCTAGCAACTACAAAAAAAATGACATACATTAAAAGAACAAATATTGTGAATGAAGTAAAATAAGATATACTAAAAATTGGGTTGCCTCCCTATAGCGCTTGATTTATAGTCGTCAGCCCGACTTTGCAGTGTTGCTCAATTGTCCACTGGTTCGGAGAGGTGTATGACCGTAGATTGGCTTCCGATGGGTCCACTCCAGTAGTGTTCAAGTCGTTGACCGTTCACCTTAAATGTGCGTTTTGAATTCGGTTCCTCGACTTTGATATTGCCGTGTGGTGCGACTGATATAATCGTGAAAGGTCCCGACCAACGAGATTTCAGTTTCCCAGGGAATAAACGTAGTCGTGAGTTGAAAAGCAATACTTGTTGTCCCGGTTCAAATGTCTGATCCAAAATTTTCTTATCATGCCAGGCTTTGACTTTCTCCTTATAGAGCTTTGCGTTCTCATACGCATTGAAACGGAATTCGTCCATCTCATTCAATTGCAATAACCTTTTCTCACCAACTGCTTGTACATCAAAATTAAGTTTCCGAATTGCCCAGTGTGCACTGTGTTCTAGCTCAACCGGGAGGTGACATGCTTTTCCATAGACCATTCTGTAGGGTGACATGCCTATAGGATTCTTGTAAAGTTCTCGATATGCCGTAGTAGGCCGTCGTCAAGCCATGATGACCAATCTTTTCTTGTGGATTGACCACCTTTTCCGTAATTCGCCGACCTCTCTATTGGAGACTTCACGACCATTCGTTTGGGGATGATATGCGCTACGCAATTTTATATTTAACTCCATATTTTGTGAGCAACTTTGTGAACTGTTTATTGCAGAAGTGAGTCCCCTCATCACTTATTATCGCTCTCGGCGTCCCAAATCGTGTGAAGATGTTTTTCTTTAAAAATCGGAGAACAACGTTGGCATCATTTGTGGGTAAAGTTGCGGCTTCTACCCATTTGGAAACGTAATCTACCGCCACCAGAATGTACTAATTATTGAAAGAGGATGGGAAAGGTCCCATAAAGTCGATTCCCCACACGTCGAACAGTTCAACCTCCAAAATTGTGTTGAGTGGCATTTCATTGCGTCGGGAGATATTACCTACACGTTGGCAGCGATCACACTTCAGCACGAAGAGGTAAGCATCCTTGAATAGAGAAGGCCAGAAAAATCCCGATTGTAACACTTTGGCATTGTCGATCCCCCTAATAATGACCTTCAGAATCGATGAGTGGCGATGTCCTAATATCACATCCATCTCTTCACGTATGGCACCTGACGTCTAATCATTTGATCCGCATGAAGCCTTAAAATGTAAAATGGTTCGTCCCGATAGTATTGTTTCACATCGTGGAGGAATTTCTTACGTTCTTTGTGAGGTCAAATCCGTGTGTAACACCTTTCGCAACCACGTAATTCATGTAATCGGCATACTAAGGCAATATTGTAGTTACTCGGAGAAATTTGTTCATCCGGAAATTTTTCATTGATTAATCGTTGTCTTTTTTTTTTTCACCTCGCATTTTCAATGAGAAAGATGATCCGTCACCGATTTTGGTACCTTTTCTATCCGGGATCTCGGATCAAATTCTTGTAACAACAGTACCCACCGTATTAATCGCGATTTGGCATCCTTCTTCTCAATCAGATATTTAATGGCAGAATGATCAGTGTAGACAATTACCTTGGTGCCAATAAGATATGCTCTGAATTTGTCGAAGGCAAACACCACTGCAAGTAACTCTTTTTCGGTGGTTGTGTAGTTCAACTGGGCATCCGTCAACGTCTTGCTGGAGTAGTAGATTGTGTGAAAAATCTTGTCGTGACGTTGTCCCAATACTGCCCCAACTGCGTAGTCACTGGCGTCGCACACCAATTTGAAAGGTAAAGACCAATCGGGCGCCACAATAATTGGAACAGAGACCAATTTCTTCTTTAATACCTCAAATGCCTCGATACATGACTGATCCATCTTGAAAGGCACATCTTTCTCTAAGAGTGAACATAAGGGTTTCGAAATTTTTGAAAAGTTTTTAATGAAGCGTCGGTAGAAACCCGCATGTCCCAAAAAACTCCGAATTCCTTTTACAGATGATGGAGGAGGTAATTTTTCAATCGTCTCTATCTTTGCTCTATCCACCGCTAATCCTGATGCAGAAACCTTATGCCCCAGAATAATTCCCTCTTGCACCATAAAGTGACATTTTTCCCAGTTAAGCACCAGGTTAGTCTCCACACATCGTTTCAAGACTAAAATCAGATTTTTCAAACATAAGTCGAAACTATCACCAAACACAGAAAAGTCATCCATAAATACCTCCAAATTCTGTTCGACCATGTCTGAGAAGATCGCCATCATGCACCGTTGAAAGGTTGCCGGTGCATTACATAAACCAAAAGACATACGTCGGAATGCAAACGTACCGTATGGACATGTGAACGTGGTCTTCTCTTGATCCTCCGGAGCTATGGCAATTTGATTGTATCCTGAATATCCATCCAAGAGACAATGAATCGATGTCCCGCAACTTATCTAACATCTCGATCGATGAGCAGCGAGGGAAGTGATCCTTGCGTGTGGCTTTATTTAGCTTGCGGTGAGTCCATACATACTCTCCATCCTCAGAATCGTTCTAGCGAGGATGAGCTCATTAGCCGTTCTTCTTCACCACCGCCACCCCCTTTCTTTGGTACGACTGCATGACTCACCCATGAATCGTCCGAGATTGGGTAAATAATGCCGAAGCATCCAACCACTTTATGATTTCCTTTTCACCACATCCTTCATAATGGGGTTTAGCCTTCTTTTGCTTTGCTCAATGGTTGGTCTCACCCCTCTTCCAAAGAGAATTTTGTGCATCTGAGCAGCGGACTTATACCTCGAATGTCTGCTATGGTCCATCCGATTCTTTGTTTTGAACTCTCATGAATACCCTTAGCGCTTTCTTTTTGCGTCCGGCAAACTCTGTTGAAACAATGACTGGTAGTGTAGAATCTTTCCCCAAATAAGCATACTGCAGATGAGATGGTAACGGTTTTAATTCCAACACCGGTGGTTCTTCTATTGAGGGTTTGCACTTTTTACCTTCCGATTCAGGCCTATCAAGGGTGTCGAATGGTTGATTGCTTTTCCGGAAGAACGATGTTGTATCTAGCCATTTGACATATTCAACATCATCTTCAATACCATCATCGTCCGTCCTGAGCAAAATGGATTCTAGCGAGTCCTCCGAATAATTTCCACTGAACTTGTGATTAACTAATTCTTCCATGACATCCACCCGCATACACTCACCTTTTTCTTTAGGATAAGACATTGACTTGAATACATTAAAGGTGACCTGTTGATCCTCAACTCGCATTGTAAGTTCTCCTTTTTGCACATCAATCAACGTTCTTCCAATTGCTAAGAATGGTCGCCCAAGAATAATTGGAATTTCGCTATCTACTTCGCAATCCAAGATAAAGAAATCCGCAGGGAAGATGAATTTATCCACTTTGACTAAAACATCCTCAACAATACCTCATGGATATATGTAAATCAAACGATCCGCCAACTACAAACCGATATTTGTCGGGTACGTGGAGCTTAAGTCCAAACCGGGCGTGTAGAGCGGATAATGGCATTAAATTTATATCGGCCCCAAATCACACAATGATACTCGTCCGCCGATTTAGATTTCATGGAATATTAAAACTACCTGGATCCTTAAGTTTCGGAGGTAACTTATTCTGTATAATTGCACTGCACTCTTCGGTTAATGCCACTGTCTCGAACTCGCACAATTTTCTTTTTCTCGACAAAACCTCCTTCATAAACTTGGCGTAACTCGGCATTTGTTCCAAGGCTTCGGCAAAGGGGATGTTGATATGCGATTTTTGAAAATATCCAAGAATCTTGGCCTTATCGACTTGGATTTCTGAAACCTCTGCGGATCTGATGATGGGCGGCATTGTGATGGTTGGTTCCGGTTCTTTCTGTTCAACGGTTTCATCTGGACGTTTTCCGGTGTCCTCAACTTCCTCTATTTCACTTGATGCGTTGTCCCTTGTTTCCTTATCCTTGACTGTCTCTTGCAAATCCTTTCCACTTCGTAGAGTTACAGCCTTACAATGCTCATCTCTGCCCGGGTTTTTCTTTGTATCACTCTGGAGTGTTCCAAGTGGTCGGTTATTCAAATCGTGTCTTATTTGCCCCACTGATTTTCCAGATTCTTTATCGACGCACCTTGGCTTTGCATATTCAGCTCTACTTGATTCATTTTTTTGTCTTGTTCCTCGTTCCTTTTGTCAGAAGCTCTAATGAATTTTTCCAAAGCTTCTTCCAAACTTGATTTCCTCTCTGGTTGTTGTTGAGTCTGATTTTGCAATCCGGATGTGTTTTGCTGTCTAGGTGCTTGAACTTGCGCTTGATTATTACTCCATGAAAATCCCGGATGATTTCTCCAACCTGGATTATATACGTTTTGATTCGGATACGGATGGGTAGATCGACTATAGCTCCCTACGAACTGAGCTGATTCTGCATTTATGGCACATTGATCTGTAGCATGACTCTCAGCACATAATTCACAAACCATTGCTACCTGCTGTGTGGATGGTGGACTCCATGTTTCCATTTCTTTAGCCATTGCGGCCACCTGTGCTGCTAATGCTTTGTCATAGGATCCACTTCAAACTTTCCCGGTGTTTTCGGGGGTTAGACCTAGTCATGGGCCACTGATAGTTATTGGCCATCGCCTCTAACAGTTGATATGCCTCATCAAAATTCTTAGACATGATTGCTCCCCCTGCTGCAGCATCAATACTTGCTCTTGTGGACGCATGCAAACCATCACAAAATATTCCCAACTGCATCCACTGCGGAATTCCGTGATGTGGGCACTTACGGAGCATATCCTTAAATCTTTCCCACGCCTTATATAACGATTCTGCATCGAACTGTGCAAAGGTGTGAATATCGTTCCGTAGTTTTGCTGACTTTGCTGGTGGGAAGAATTTCGCTAGAAATTTTTGGGCTAAGTCGTCCCAAGTTGTGATTGAGCCATGGGGCAAAGAATGTAGCCAACTTCGCGCTTTATCTTTCAAGGTAAACGGGAACATCCTCAACCTTGTAGCATCTTCCGATACATTGTTGAATTTGAAGGTGTCGCAAACTTTTAAGAAGCTCAAGATATGCTCATTAGGATCATCTATCGAACTACCCCCAAACTGGCATGTATTCTGAAGCATCTGAATCGTTCCTGGTTTGATCTCAAAACTGTTCGCATTGATTTTCGGACTCCTAATACTTGACTGTATATCCGTGATATTCGGCATGGCGTAATCCTTAAGTGACTTCTGTTCGTTCCCTGCCATGTTCACGGGTATTTCCTGGTCTGCCAGTTCTTCTTCCAAATGTATAACCTCACTAGTCAACCGCAATTTCCGGAACTTCCTTTCGATGTCGTCTGTATACGGAAAAAGTTCCTTTTTAGCCCTTGATCTAGTGTGCATACACTCGCAAAGAATTCCTGCAAATACAAGAGAAAAATTGAGTAACGTTTAAATTAAGACCGAATTGATTATAACTAATATGGAATTAATATTAATAAAGAAGTCCCCGACAACGGCGCCAAAAACTTGTTGATCGATTACGCAATCAATGGATTTGTGCAAGTATACACAGTCAACAAGTAATAAAGTGATAAGATAGAGTGTCGATCCCACAGAGAATTCTAATTAATAAATTCCAACTACTAGCACTATATCAATTCAATTTTATTTAAACAACCATAAATTGTGATTTTCCAAACTAATAAACTAAATTAAACAATTAAAAAAAGATTATTCTAAATTAAATCAGATAAACCAAACTACGATTTGAATGTATTCAGATAAATAAAGATTAAGACTTCAATATCCCCAATTATGAACTATAAATCAATTATCCAATTATCCCAATTATTATGCCTATTGAATTGTTAACAGAAATTCTCAAATGCCAAAAGCCCTTTCCCAAGTGATCAATTGACTTCTATTTAATTCAAATTAATCTTGCTATATTCCTATGCAAAACAAGTGAATTAAACTCCTTTAATCCCAATTCCTTACATGTTACATGCGGTGAACAGATATTTTCATTCAATTCACAAACCTAATTATTCACCATGCAAATAACTAAGTCACATGTTATCATGCCCAGTTCTAACCCTAGAATTCCTCTTCCAATTCCTTCTAGAGTAACAAGGTAATTATTGGCCAAATAATTAATCAATAAATACAAGGCAAGATAAACAATTCAATTTGACATAAATAATTGGAATAACTAATTTATAGCCATAAAAGGTTCAATTGAAATCTTAATTAAAGAATTAGTTCATAACGGAAATAAAAACCAACAATCTTTTGCAAATCATCCTTAAAGAATTACACAAATTGAAAATAAGGAGAAGGAGAAAAACTCTTGAGCCAATCCTTAATCTTCAAGTAATCCTTTGCTTAGCCTCCAATTGTGAATGATGATCTTTTAATTCAGCAACATTAACCTTATATATCCTCCACAATCCTAGTCCAAATCAACTTCCCAAATAATCTTCAATTGTGCAGTCAAACCCTTGGTCAACGCTGCATTTCATTAACTGGAATCACGACCCGGTAGCCGTGGCGAGGATTAGTAATGAATGTAGCTCCCATTATTTGGTTGTTGAATAAATTACCAAAATGCCATTAACAGCTTGAAATTCCCTAATTTTCCTTACAGCTCCCAAATATGCAAGATAACAACTAAACACAATAAAAATGCTTCTAAATAACTTGAGAATGCAATAATTTAAGCCCAAACATATCTGATTCATGGGTATATTACCCAATCATCATCAGTCCTATGACAAGTCTGACATTCTATTAGTTTGGCTGATCGTAGAGTTTCATGTGGAATGTAGAGTGGGCTTGATTTACTCAGCGTTCTGTACTCTACGTTCCGCTCTACGAAAACTTGCTCTACGATGTGATCTGCTCTACGATACTTGAGCAGACTCTGCGAACTTCTCTTTACTTTACAATCTTAGAGCGGACTTTACGATCTTTGCTTTACTTTACGATTCTTGAGAAGGCTCTACGATCTTTCTGCAGACTCTGCGGTCTTAACTTAACTCTGCGAACTTCTAACAGACTCCGCGATCAATTTAACACTTGCTCTACGATAGCATAGCTAACTCTACCATCTTCAATGAAATCTACAAAACGACAGAGTAGCTTTACGATCTCTTAATATTACTATACAATCAATTTGATCCTATCATTTATACATCAATTCAACTCATGAGATCAACCTAACAAGTTTGATCTTTCTATACTAAGTCTTTGTATAACATAATCTTATTAATGACTTTACAAAAACTACTGAACAATTATACATTTATCAATGTCACATAATCAAATTAACCATGTAGTTTTCTAACAATCTCCCCTTATTTGAAACCAGTAGTTTCAGAGTATTTATCAATTCTACGATGCAGAGTACTTTAAAATTAAATATAACTTAATATACAGTAAGTAATTGTATTTCTAAATCAAAAGAATGAATTTTTATTGGTGTGCTTAATTTTTTTTACAGAGTATGGAAATTTACAACAGTTGAATTTTACAAAGAATTTATATATATCTATGTTTTTACCTATCTCCTCCCCCTTTTGGGCTTATGAAGCTCTCTCTTTTTAGCTTCTACCCGCTTTCTGTACCTCTCTCTTGCTTCAACATCTTTTCATTGGATCTCCTATTGAATCTTTTGGGCCAAGATAAGGTCTTTCTATTCTTTCTTCCCCTGCAATGCTAATCCCATGAAGATTTCTATTTATGAAGTTGGGATCACCCGACAGGAGTTGCGTGCCAATGAGAGTCACAGAGGTTGACGACTTAGGCCGGAGGAATGACCACGATCAATAGGAAGTGCTTGAGGAGTTCTTGATAGAGGAGGCTGAATTGGTGACTGTTGTGGAACTCTTCCCCTCCCTCCCCTCCCCCTCCCCCTCCCCCCTGACTAGGTTTCTCCCCCTTTTTGTCAACATCTCTTTGTTGGCGTCGAGTATTGAAGTCTTCGAAGAGCTGACGTACCTCTACAAGTTCTTGCATTTGATCTCGAGACATAACAATGTCATCTCTGTTCTCTTGCAGCCTGGTTTCAACTTGTTCTCGTTGCTGATGGACAAGAGCCATAACATTGTCTATACGAGCAAGAGCGTTATCTGTACGATCCATTTGCTGCATGACCATGCTCTTGAACTTGTTTAGGGAGGAGCTTAGCTCAAAAACTTCAGTTAGGAGCTTGACAGAGTTTTCATTTGATTTCTGGAGAGAGAGAGAAAACCACGTCTTTATGATCTACAATTCGCTTTAAGAAGACCTCATCTCTCTTGTTGAGATTTTCAGAGATGTCATTAAGCAGATCTTTTAGGCGCTTTCCAAACTCCTTTCCCATTTTCCCAGAAATCTTGGATGCAGTGTTTGCGATATGGGCTAATTCTTTCTGTATTCCCGTTGATGTCTCTTCCAGACCTTCATTGAGCTCATCAGCAATGATGTCTATCAGATTTACCAGTTGAGATATTGAGGGGATAACAGATACACGTTCAAGAATTTGTTCCAATAAAGCTTCTGATCCAATCTTATCACTCTGAGAGAGATTTGAGATATCAAGGGCAAGATCAAAATATTGATTGTTGGAGGAGGAGGGTATATCTGTATGAGAGGTTGACGGTATAGTATGTATATGAGATGTTACATGAGTGGTATGTACTGAGGAAATGTGTATAGGGGACTTAGTATTATCTACATCAATCGTAGGATTTTGAGACTTTACGATCGGAAAGTTAGGTGGTTGTATGTCAATCGTAGAGTGTAGGAACTCTACGACCGGAGAGTTGGGCTTTTGCACATCGATCGTGGGGTTTTGAGACTCCGCGATCGGAGAATGAATAGGAGTAGAGGGTTGCTCAGAGATCGTAGAGGGTGACTCTACGACTTCTTCATAGCGAGAAAAGAATGGAGAAGGAGAATGAATATCAAATAAAGAATTGGAAACGAAAGTTACCTTATTATATGTACATGAAGAAGAGGAAGGCTCATAGCAAATTGTTTTAGTGGTGGAGGAGAGAACTCGAGGAAAGTTTTGAGAAACCAGCTTGAGATTAGGGAACCTTGCATAGTTCCATTTGATGAAGCTCTGGTCTCCATACGCTAATGCTCTCATTAAAGGCATTAAGGGTTTGAAGTAGAACAATTGGTCACCATCATGATCGTAGATGGTGGTCCTTCTGTTTATCTCCAAGTCTGAGTAGCATTCGTAAAGTATGTCCCTCGATTGCAATATTTGTTCTGCCCCTGTTCCAATGAACTTTTCAGGGTGAGATGCTTCAGGAATCTCCCTTCCTTCTAGCACGGCCCGCAATAACCCAGGCTGAGTCTGTAGATTGAGAAATGTTTCTCTCAGAAGGCTCTGGAAGCTCCCCCTCAGAGATAGGATCTTTAGGTTTGACTACTAGAGGGTTAACTTCTCTCCCGATGACTGAATCAATTATTTTTGTTAGCACCAGAGAATCATCGGACAAGCTAGAATATAAGCCTACTCCTCCCCCTCATAGATAGCTTGAGATGATTTGGATACCTCTGGGGTTTTCTTCTTCTCTACCATCCTTATTAGCTTCTTCTTCTTCTTCTTTCGCTCAGGATTTGTAACCTTCACAACCATTTCTTCGTCACCTTCTTGTGGCTCAGGCTCATCAGCCGTCGCAACCGTCATTTCAGCATCATTTGGCTCAGGTTCGACAACCATCTTAGCCGTCAGTTCAATCCTTTAAACCATCCCCTTAGCTTGAGCTGCTTGAGTTTTGGGGATGAGGCACACTTGATGTTTTCTTTAAGGGCCTCACAACCCCTTCTTTGCTGGCTGAGGGACCATGACAGATGGCTCCTTTTGTTTCCTCGTCTCAGTCTCTCTTTGCTCGACTGGAGAGTCCCTGGGAATTTCTTCTGGCCTTTTCTTCTTCTGAGGGTGTTGCTCTGCTGTGGAAGCTAATTCTTCAGACACGAGAGGGGTAGCAAACACTTGGCCTTAGTCTTGGTAGGCTTCTGAACTTCGCTGATGGTTATGTCACTGCCTTCAGAAAGTCTTGACCGAAGGGTCTCAACTGGGTTTTTCTTCCAGTTGTCAAAGAGCTTTGGGATGATCTTTTTGTTGACATTTAGGGCTTCACCCTTTGTATCCCTAATAAACTTTTTCATCCTTTTTCTTCAGGACGATGCTAATAAACTGCCCATAGAACATCTTTGGCACTGGCTTGTCGGCGGCCTTCTTTCCAGCATCATCGATCCACTTTGCAATCCAGTCCATGAAGATGGTGCTAAAATTAATCTGCATCTTCATGACAATTGCAGTCATGATCTTCAACTGAAGCTCGCTGACAGAATCATGAGTAGAATCCTTGCACATAATGCATTTGCCAACGATGTCGACAAGGAACTCATACTCTTAGGGAACTCTTTCTTCTTTATCACCTTAAGTTGTGGGTTCTTTTTGTAACCCATCAGCTTCAACCCCTCCTTCACATCAATATCTTCGAAGGAGATAATTCCTTAGTTTACGAACTTCAGATGATGGCTTAGCTCCAGAACATTTATTTGAAGAGCAAAACTGGTTAGTACACCATCAACACAAACAACATTGAGGTAGAATTCTTCTACCAGCCTTGTGTAGATCCTTGTGTTAGATGAAAAATTTGAAAACACTTTGTAACTTCCTTCTAATTTGGCTGAGTGAGACACATCTTAAGTGTTGATTGGTTGCACATCCCTTCGTAACTGCTATTCATAGCTGTAGCACAGTAACCTTTTCTTCTTACTCGCTTTCTTTGGAGGTGATGTCTACGCGCTTTAAATTATTGTCCTTTTAGCTCAACGACTTGATGAGTAACGTAGAGTAACCTTTTGAAAAGAACTTTAACTCTACGATAACCCTCTGCTTAACGATTCGTGCTACGAACTCCTTCGTTCTACGAACCCATTCAACTCCACGATCCATTCTACGAACTTGTTCACTCTATGAGTCAATCTACGAACTTCTTCGTACAGACCAGCACTCTACGAACCATGGAGTGCTCTACGAACTCATTTCGTTTAGAACTGTTCTACGATCATTTCTTGCACTATTAGAAACTCCCAAGGCAAAATAGTAAGAATGCAAATTTAGTATTCTTAACTCATTACTCACTTATTAAATCTAGATTCATGTAAGGGTTTTGTGAACACATCAGCAAGTTGATTTTCATTTTCAGTTGGAATGAAATGCAAAGATATATTTCCATTTTGCGCATGATCTCTAATGAAATGGTATCTGATGTCTATATGCTTAGTCTTAGAATGCATGACAAGATTATGGCCTTAATGGGTTATAAATATAGGGCAAAGGTTCAAAAATATACATGACTTTTACACGGATGTCCCACTTACACCCTAAACTAATTTTTTTTCCAAAAGTACCTCTAACGTTATAAAACGTAGCTCAAATATGCCCTTCCCGTTAAAAAAATGACACCTAGACAAACGGATGTTAATTTATTTATGATGGGGCTGACACGTGGCAAGATTTACTGACATGGCAAATAATTAAAAAAAATTTACTAATGTGATCTGATGGATATAAAAATAATATTTTATGTATTTTATAATTTATATATTATGTGTATTTTATTAATAAGCTTTATTTATTATTAATTTTATTAAGTAAAAATAATTATGTAGAATGAACTATGTTTTTTAAGTAACTATATTTTATGTAAATAATTATTTCTTTTCAGACTTATTTTTTTATGTAATTATCACATCAATATTTAATGAAATAAGCTTTTTAATAAGTTTTATTTGGATCTAATTAATTCAGATCCTAGAATATACACTACGATAATCCACCAACAAAATTCAGATCCATCACCATCCACCACCATGCACCGTCGCCTCTCAAATCCACCATGCACCGTTTCCTCTCAAATCCACCACCACGAGATCCACTCACCGCTAAGGCGTTAGCACAACCTACCACCGTTAACACCACAACACCACCATAACCCAAATCGAAAAAATAAAAGAAAAGAAGATGCAAAGAAGTCACCCACTAGAAAATTTCATCACTACCATCACCAGATAAACCAGGACATTTTAACAAATCAGAGAAATGAAATAAAGCAAAATCAACCACTCAAATAAATTAAATTTAAAAGGGCCCCAAATTGCAGTAAAACCCTAACACCTAAATCAACAAAATTATTGTCACAAACATGTTGCAATTGCTCCTGACCAGCACCATCTGCTTGCAAAAGCAAAAAGAAAAAGAAAAAAAACAGAAAATAGAGATGAAAAATAACAAGAGGGAGAAGTCAGAAGAGTGAAAATGAAAGTATGTTTGTAGATCTGCTCGTGGGTGTCTTTACTTGTTGCCGATTCGATCACTGGCGTCTTCACTCGTTGCCGATGGTGCAGATGGTTTATTTTATGCTAATTTTTGTTGCTATCTAGTATGGATGAAAGGAACGAAATATCTCCTAAAGGGAATGGGGGAAAGGGATGTCGGGTAAAGGGAATATGGGGACGGGGATGACGGGGGGAAGGGAAGGGAAGGGAAAGGGAAGGGGAAGGGGGAAAGGGGAAGGGAAAGGGAAGGGGGAAGGGGAAGGGGAGGAGGGGAGGAGAGGCGTAGTTTAATTATATTAAATGTTTAATTTAACTATTAATTTATTTTTATTATAATATGTTAGTATTATTTTACTTATTTACTCACATAAATGATAAAAGAAAATTTGTAAAATAACTCACTTTTTACACATAAGCATCAATCTTTCCATGTCAGCCACATCATAAATAAAATAACATTCGTTTGCCTAGAAATTATGATGGATACCATGATCTTCATAGAACTTATCTACCTCAATCAAAGTTATGTTCTTCCTCTTAGCTACTCCATTTTGACGTGGGGTTCTTAGAGCTGAGAAATTATGATGGATACCATGATCTTCATAGAACTTTATCTACCTCAGAAAAATGGAACTCTCTTCCATGATCACTCTTTATTGCTTTGATTTGCTCGTCCTTCTCATTCATAATCAGCTTGAAGAATTTGATCAGTTGATTGTTGGTTTCATCCTTAGAGAATACCCATGTGAATTTGGTGTAGTCATCTATTACCACCAGAGAGTACCGTTTTCCTCCAAGGTTGGCAACTGAGATAGGCCCAAAGAGATTCATATACAATTGCTGCAGAGGCCTATCATTAGAGTTGACTACCTTACTTTTGAATGTGCTTTTTGTTTGCTTTCCATACTGACAGGCTTTGCATGGTCTTTCTTTGACAAATCTAAGCTCTGGCAAGCTTGTTGCTAGTCTTTAGAGACAAGCTTTGATATGGTGTATGCCACATATAGCTAACATCGAGGCTTTGGCGAAGAAGCAAGTTGTTTATGACGAGCTGAGCTCTGCAAGATTCACCACATACACATTGCCTTCCCTTGATTCAGTCAACTTCAGAGAGTTGGATTCCTGGTCTCGAACTTGACACTGATTGTTGAGGAAGATGACGTGATTCCCTTTATCACATATGCCCTCAACATAGGCAACCTTGCTGAACGATACTACACCATTCCCAATTGAACCATATTCCTCTAGTCTTCCCAGAATTGTTGTCTTCAAAGACAACTGCAAGACCATCTTTCTCTTTGAAGTTTGACAAGAGAGCCTTGTAGCCAGTCATATGCCTTGAGCATCCACCATCGAGATACCAGATAGAGTTAGTGGAGCTCTGTACCTGCAATATAAGTCAACCTTTATTTTGTTACCCAAACTTGCTTGGGTCCGGACCTGTTAGTACCCTTAGGGACCCATATCTGCTTGACTTTGAGTCTATAATATGTTGGATGATATTCATTATAATAGCACAATGCAACTACATGCCCATAACTATGACAAGTATAACATTTAATATGCTTCATGTGTGAGTGTGTGCATTCTTCTCATCATGGACATGTGGATGATAGCCATTTCCAACATTTCTTCTTTACTGAAACTCTCTTTGCTTTCATATTGCTCTGGGATTTTGTGGTTTCGTAGAGTAGAAGTCAACTCTACGTTTTAGGCCAGGTTGGTTCGTATAGTTAGTTTTACCCGACTCTACCACCCTTCGAGGCACGATCGTAGACTTTGGTCTACTCTGCGATTTCTAAATCCTGCATCCGGATGTGACCTAAGAACAATAACTTGGTCCGCAGAGATTGGATGGACAGCTGGGAATACTAGGCTCAACGACCTCTTTGGATCTCACAAACATAATGATTCTATGAGAAGAAGAAGCATTGTTGTTAATTTCCATTGATATATTCACACTTGGATATGAGGATAAATCCCCTAATCCTAAACATGATCGTTCGGAGAGAAATCTCTGACTTGTGATTAGGGAGTCCATTGATGAGATAGAACAATTCCATATTGAAATTGTTTTCTCCAACTCCTCTATCTTAGAGGTAAGGATTGACTCTTTCTGTGCACCGAGTTCAGTTATCTGCCTCAACCTTGCATTCTCAGCCTCAAGGTTGGAGAGAGAGGCAGTGCTTCGAAAAGTTGTATCCAACTCTGCTTGAACTTTCCTTTATATATTAATGCAAATCTACGGTTATATCATGCAGTGTCGTTCTAAGATTAATAATATCTATATTAGGAGAATTAAAGTCAAATACCTCACAGATGTCAATTTCTTGACGATCAGTGGTTTTGCTAGCATCTGCTTCTATAACCATATAACCATCAGACATAGGTTGGCCACATGAGGTCCTTCATTATCACTAGTCTCAAAGTTTGAATCATTATCTGAGTCGCTCCATGACCATGCAACTACAAAGCATTTCTCCTTGTGAAACTTCTTGTAGTCCTTGAATTTTTTTCTTTGGTAGGTAGGACTTTTTCTTATCTCTCTTTAACTCTTCCCGTAAAGACTTATTGCACTTTGCAATATAATGACCTGGCTTTTTACAATTATAGCACTTGTCTTTCTCTTGGTCTATGCTGCTACTACTTTTGTTGTTGTTGAAGAGCTTTCTTAGTCTGCTGCGGCTACCCTTTCGCATGAATTTACTCAGTCTTCTGGCAAGCAACGCTATATCTTCATCAGCACTCTGCTATTGATGGGGCTTTAGAGGTTACTTCAGATGCCTTTAGAGCAACACCTCTTTCATCCTTCCTTCAGAGATGGTCTTAGCCCGTTGATTCAGCTCTAGCTCATATGTAAGAAGATTACCATAGAGCTTCTTTACAATCATTTCATGCAGATTCTTTGATTCTTTAATGGCAGTGGTTTTGACATCCCACTTGTTAGGCAGAGCCCTCATGAACTTATGTTAAGGTCCTTAGATAGACCTTTCCATAAGCTCTCGTGAATTAAGCATCACATTAAACCTCTCATATGTAGCAGTCATATTCTCTCCAGGTAGGTACGAGAATATTTCGTACTGTTGAGTCAGAAGAGTGATTATTCTATCTTACTTCTTCGGTACCTTCATGCATTACCTACAGGACTTAACAAACTTCCTTAGTTGTTGTGCAGTTGACCACATTTTCGAACAACTATCTTCTAGAGCCATGAATAGGATGTTCTTGGCCCTTTTGTCAAGTTGCACCAACTTCTTCTCATTGTCTGTCCATTCTTAACAGTCATCTTGTTTGGATCATCAGTTGTTGGAGCTAGCTTTAATGGAGTGTATGGGCCACTAATTACAACATCAAATAGATCTTCATTTATAACATCCATAGGCGCAAACAAGTTTTTCAGTTAGCAAATTTTTCTTTATTGCAAAGGGGTGGCTTATTTCCACTACCAAGCTCAGAATCAGTTTTATTGTGTGTCATAGATCAACTCAAAGTGTTTAAGCTCATGTTCAACAGAATTAGCTCTGATACCATTACTTGTTGTTTTCCAAAGGCACAAAAGAGATCTAGAAGGGGGTTGAATAGATCATTTAAAAACTTTTTGGTTATTTAATAATGTATTACCAGGTAATTAACTAACTCAATTTAATTAAGCACAACAGAATATTAGTTTGAAATCCCCTTAAAGATATAATAAAATCACAACTCTGAATTTAATTTTTATGGATATCAGTCACAAACAGATATAACAGTTAATAGACATAATATAAATGCAGTAAGTAAATGACACAAGATATTTAAGTGGTTCGGAGTACAAATAACTCCTAGTCTACTCTTCTGCTTTATAAGTAAGAAATTCACTAAGGATGCAGGGTTACAATGAATCATGAAGATTCTTTTAAGTCACTTAGACTTAGCAGATGACGCTAAGGCAAGGGACACTCGGTCCAGTTCACTAAGAACTCTTCAAGTCACTTAGATTTGGTATGATAGTCATTTAGACTAGCGAATCACAGTTGAATGATTGCTTGTTGAGGTGCTACTTAAGTTGCGTTGAGCTTGACTTCTTAAGAACTTAATAGTAGAATCCGTTGTTCGTAGAGTGAGGCTCTTTTGACTTTGGCAGAGGTTTAGCTTTTTACTGTTTTTTTTCGTACTTGGATTTGAATCCTCGTACTCTTTTATAGGCTTCCTTGAATATTCCCGAAAACTGATGCTCCTTCATTAAATGCTCTGATCCTAAAAGATCTATGATGTTAACTTTCAAGGTGAATATGTCAGTTTGCTTTCGGCTCTGACTGGTCACATAAGACTGCAGCTTCACCTACCACTTGTGAGTTGTGTCACATCTCTAAGGTAGTGGTTAGACACACTACTATCTGATCTTCTATTTTGAATTAGGAATTATTGGCAAAACCACTTGAGATTTTCAATCTGCAAGGCTCCTCATTGTCAATCCTATGTTAGGTCTGACATGCTCTATGAGTTTGACTGGTCGTAGAGTTTCATGTGGAACGTAGAGTCTGGGCTTGATTCACTCAACGTTCTGTACTCTACGTTCTGCTCTACGAAAGCTTGCTCTACGATTGGATCTACGATGATCACTCTACGATACACACTGCGAACTTATCTTGATTTTACGATCTTAGAGCGGACTCTATGATCTTTGCTTTACTTTACGATTCTTGAGAAGGCTCTACGATATTTCTGTAGACTCTACGGTCTTGACTTAACTCTGCGAACTTCTGACAGACTCTGTGATCGATCTAACACTTGATGCTCTACGATAGCATAGCTAACTGCTATCTTCAATGAACTCTACGAAACAACAGAGTAGCTTTACGATCGCTTAATATTACTATACGAACGATTTGATCCTAACATCTATACATTAATTTAGCTCGTAAGATCAACCTAACAAGTTTGATCTTCCTATACTAAGTACAACATAATATTATTAAGGAACAATTATACATTATCAATATCACATCATCAAATTAAACCTGCAGTTTCTAACAGTTCTTTTAGTGTGTTTTTATTTAATTTCATTGCCAAACTAGCTCTCTCTACCTGCAACTAGACTTCTAAAAGTAAAAATACCTACAGTTGTTTTTTCTCACAATCTAAGGCACATTTACTCACACCTCCACTGCTATATTTTGTATTTTTTATTTGTTTTTTGTGCCACTTATTTTTTTTCCGAAATGATGCTGCTGGCTCTTCAAAAGTGATTGTGTTTACGGAGTTCCAAAAGCATCACATATCATGTGTGTTGCCTTCTTTGCATTATTGCTAA
Organism: Panax quinquefolius; assembly: GCA_020205615.1. Lineage (NCBI taxonomy): Eukaryota > Viridiplantae > Streptophyta > Magnoliopsida > Apiales > Araliaceae > Panax > Panax quinquefolius. Next base: position 117,707,790 of record CM035171.1, on the reverse strand, counting down.
CTGATAAGCAAGGACTAGCTTAGATGTGTGTTGTTTAGGAGTGCAGGCAACAATGTTCAATGATGCAAGCAGTGAGTTTGATGTTCTTGTAGCAAGTGATGCCATTGGAATGGGTCTCAATCTTAATATCTCTAGAATCATATTTTCAACTCTGGAGAAATTTGATGGCGTTAAAATGCGAGAACTAACCGTCCCAGAAATCAAACAAATTGCAGGTACTTCGCCATCTATGTGGTTGAAGTTCACACACCGGCTAACTTCTAATATCTTGTGTTCGACCCTTATTTGAGAATTAAGATGGCGTCATTGGTTTTCTTTGTAGGGAGAGCTGGCAGATATGGATCTAAGTTTCCTGCTGGTGAAGTTACTTGTTTGGATTCAGAAGATCTACCCTTACTCCATTCATCACTGGATACTCCATCTCCAATTCTAGAGGTGATGGTGTTACTGCTAGTGCTTTCCAGTTCTCTATTAAAATTTTGCACTATAGACAATTTTAATCTTCACATAAATAAATCAATGGTTAGCTCCCGAACCATTTGCGATCCCACTCCTAACCTAACTTTTTATATCGTACTCTTCTGTTGCTTTTATTGCTCTCTAATACCTGGTAAATCTTTTATGCAGCGTGCTGGATTATTCCCCACTTTTGACCTCCTGTTTATGTATTCAAGACTGAATCTTAAAAGTGGCCTTTACCAGATACTGGTTGGTTATTGTTGTGATTCTCTGTTTCGTATACGTTTTGTTGTCTATTGTCTACTTGTAGGTGTATATCTCAACTATAAAAAATTGGTTATCTTCTAATATTGGGGTTGGGCAGTGAGAGTCAAGCTTCTGGTCCTTGATACAAGTTTTCTACTTGGGGAATGGGAACCAAAGGATTTGTTAAGTCTGGCAGAGGCTGTAATTGTACGTGTTTTCTTCTAATATTGGGGTTGGGCAGTGAGTCAAGTTTCTGGTCCTTTATACAAGTTTGCTGCTTGGGGAATGGGAATCAAAGGATTTGTTAAGTCTGGCAGAGGTTGTAATTGTATGTGTTTTGCATGCTTTTACATATGTTTCATTTATGATTTGAACATCATATCATGTGATTCTATGCATTTGACCAAAGTTATTCTGAGCTGAACTATATTATGCATTTTACATATGAAGATTTAAGATAAAGTACTACTAAATTTATTTACCTTTACCTTACCTAAATGACGCAGGTCAAATCGTGGCGAAAACTTGATTTGAATTGTTTATGTAAAACTGAACCCTAGGGAGCATAACATGCATTTCGTGTGCTTGATTTTTTTTTTCTTTACACAATTCATTGACAGTCTGAGCCCTTTTCTGTTTTCTCTATTTGGGTAACCTTTTCCAGGAACATTTTATTGAAAATGCCAAGTTATCTGCAAACTATTTTATGGCGAATTGTGAGGAATTGTTGGTATGGTATTTGTCTCTTTATGTTGTTTTTACATCATCATTTATTCTTTCCTCTTCATCAGGAGTATAATAAACTACCAAAACTCATATTTGCTGTTTAATTGCATAAATATGTACTTTGACAGAAAGTTGCTGCCGTAATTGACGAGCTGCCCCTTGGGTTGCAGGACAAGTACCTTTTCTGTATTAGGTAACATTTCTTTCTTCTTATAACATGGCAGAATTTGTTTCTCGTAATTTACAAAAACTGCAATGCTGCTTTCATCTTTCTTTGTGGAACTACTTTTAGAGATCCTTGTTGTCTACTAGGCACTAAAGAATAGTGTTATCATTATTATTCTGTAAAGGATCAGTAAGTTGTTGTGGAGTGCTGTTTTGGTCTACTTCCCCTTTACTTGAGTGTGGATTTAAATAATGATATTGCTTGACATGTTAAAACTATATCCTCTTGCCAGGCAATATCTTGAAGACTTCTCTATTTTAGTGTCTACACAGCAATATACACTTGTAGATTGCTGTACCCTTGCCATATTTATGTCCACTGTATAGTCTCACAGCTTGGAACTGACTTAATGTGAGGTCACAAGTTTTCCTCAAGTAGCTTTAGCAAGGTTCTGCATAAATCATGTTTTAGTTGAACTCTGCTGCAAATGTCTTTTATTCTTCATTTGGTAATCTCATCATAACCATTGTTGTTTTTGGTTTCTCTTAAGTTCATATGATAACCTAAATCTGCTAGAAAATGACTTCACCAGTTCAATTGGTTTGGTTTACAAACAGCCACAAGTATTAGTAGCTTCATTTTAATTCCCTAAAATGATCAACTCATTACTTCTTAACATCTTTAATCTGTAGTCCAGTTGACATGAATGATGACATTTCATCTCAAGGTCTCATTCAGGTAAGACCTGTTTCTTGATTATTTCTTGATTTGATTTGGGTGGGATACTTATAAATCAATCTTTTGCATGCATTAGTTTGCACAAAATTATTCAAAGAATGGTCTAGTTCGGCTTCGAGAAATATTTACTCCAGGGACTCTAAAAGTGCCAGAGACACAAACTGAACTTAAGGACCTTGAATCCATTCACAAGGTTAGTTTTATTTTGCCCAAGAAGATTTAGATTCCTTTTAGCAATACTGGGGTTCTTTTTGAATTTTCAGTGTCGAGCGTTGTTCTGCATGGTGATTATTGTACTTGATTGATCATGTTTTCTAATTCTAGTAGCCTCGTCTTACTTACCGATGGTAACTGAACTATGAATTAATCAACTTTCCTTTTTAAAATTCTTTTTCTTTCTATGTGACAAGTATATATGTAAGATGGCGTAAGGATAATAAGTAGCTTGCACCGTAGTTTCTGGTATGTGATTATTAATAGGTTTCCTTTGACTGTCCAAATAATGGATGCAACCATTTTTAAGATGGACTGTAGTATTATCTAGGGAATATTTTGGAGATGGCCTTTAGGGTTGGTATATTGTCATTTAAAAATAAATTTGTTTACAGAGATGAGATGGCTACTGGCATGAGCTCATAGTTAATTTGAAATTCCCTTCATAAACCACTAGTCTGACGGATGGACATGATTGAATTAAACATAAATTCAAGTAAAGCCGAACAATATCACGAGTGGAAATGTTCAGGAAATATTGTGGGTTGTGGCAAGTTGTGCTTATGAAAGAAAAATAAGAGGATGAATTCACAGTGAATTATTAAGAACAGATTGAGAATTATTACTAGGATTTGGATTTCACTGAATAATTTTTAACTAGCTAAACTTTGATTTATTTTTATTGTATTTAATTTCTTTGTTAACGGTCATAGTCGATGAACAGAGGAATTTCTGAAGATGAGATAATCATCAGATGTATTAGCAAATTGAGTGTCAGCTTGCCAATATAATTTTGCTTGGTATTGTTTATTCCCGTCCAACAAATTACTGTACGGAAAATCTCATTCTTGTTGATATTAGTGCTGTTGGTAATAGATTCCAAAAGGTGAATACTTTTTTTCATTATTCCTTGGTTTGTAAAGAAAAATATTAGTGTGGTAAGGGCTGTTAGTCAATGGGAGGAGTATCTTAATAGTTTGCAGTTCATTATTTTCTTTTCTAAATCGCTTAGTTGAGAACTGCTGTCATTTGTTCATGTTTTTGGTATGCTGAAGGTTTTGGATCTTTATGTATGGTTGAGTTTCCGATTAGAAGAGTCTTTCCCGGATCGTGAGCTAGCATCTTCACAGAAGGACATTTGCAGCTTGTAAGTAAATTTGGGCTTTTTATTATCGTTGGTTTTGCCATTTCTTGATATCTAATAATATCTAGCAATTTTCCATTTTAAGGTTGATTGAGCAGTTCTTGGAAAGACTAGGGTGGCAAAAGCCGAGACCTCCGAAGAGGCATCTATTATCTCAGCTTCATCTATTATCTGATGATGGCCGACAATATCTTTGAGGCATTCATTCCTTATAGTACAACTCTCTTCCTTTCACGTCTTCTGGAGTTCTGGTTGAGAACACACCAGAGAAGAGAATGTGTCAAACCGGCAGGCACTTCTAGCTCAACACAGCTTTTATGTTAGAAGTTTTTTTTTAATTGAGGATGAGAGAACCTGAATTATGCACACATCAGTTTCAATGCAATACTCATGTGATCTTACTGAACAACTCTTTTTTTTTTATAATTATTTTTTCTTCTACTTTTACCCCCATAGAGTTTTGGGGGGAGGGGTCTTGGTTTTAATTTGCCAGGATAGGTTTGATGAAGAATCATTCGGTAAAAATGCAAGTTGCAGGCTGAAATACCTTTCTGATTTGATGAGTTAACATTTCTGGTTCTATTTTCTAAGCTTAATCCCTCCCAATGAATTTTGTTTTAGAAACCCAAATAATCAAAAAGAATATATAAACCTCTTGTTCATGGCACTGGATTAACAATATTCTTGGAGAAAGAAAAAAAATGGTGAATGAGATACTACTCAAGGAATGGGAAATATCTACGTAGGTACAAGAGAGAGGACTGTTGGATAGATTAATAATTTGAATCAACTTAAAATATGCTAATAAATTTCTTAATTAAATTCACGTTAATTTTTAATTTCAGAATTTTATAAATTAATTAAAAATAATATAAATGGGATTTCTTTTGTAAAACGTTGAATTCAGATATAAATAACTAGTACTTGTCCGATGAGAGTTTTTTCTTAACTAGCAGGATAATAACTAGAAGGAGACTGGTATTTTTTTTATATCATATTTTCATACAAATAAATTTTTATAGATTCGACAATTTTTATATATATATATACACTTTTCATGTGAAAATATCAATTTCCTAACTAGAATTTTCATGGTTTAATACATCCAATTAGAGGCTTCATATCATAATTTATTATGAAGAGATGCATGTCCCATATCAGCAAGCTTATCAGTTCCTCTCCCAATGGATATAATTAAATAGGATCTTGATTAAAAATTCATTTTTGTAATTCTGTAAATAGGATGGGAAAGGGAGAGAGTACAAACATATGCATAATGCATATTGTTTAAGCACTTGACTGGATGTATTCCACTTTGAACCTCAAATATGAATATTATGTTCTTCCATTCATCTCATAAACACTAAAATATTAAGATAAAATATGAATATTATGTTCTCCCATTCATCTCATAAACGCTAATATTAAGATAATTTCATTACAGAAAATTTAAGGACCCCAAGTCGGAGCAAAGCAGAAACAACCACTAGTCTCGTCTTCCGGAATCATTCCTCCTCCTTTGCTAGTATCTATTGCTTCTAACAATCTGACTGCCTCATCCATGTTGGGGCGTTTCTCTGGATTTGCATCCCAGCATCTTCTCATAATGTTTGCAAAAGAACTTGGGCAACATCTGGGGATTTCTGGCCGCAAATTCTGACAATGTAACAACCCAATATCAAATTTTCATGGAGAACACAAATATAAACATTTCTATTTTATCAGAGCAATATAAAATATCAAACATTGGAAACTTTGGGTGCAATTTCATACTTTTTGGGGGAATTTGGCAAGGGAGATGATTATCATACAAATTGTTTTGTAAACCATTTTCTACAAAAAAAAAAAAAAAATTCCTCTCCCTCCCCATCCCCATCCCCATCCCCATCCCCATCCCCATCCACCCATCATTCAAATGATCACACATTGGAGGAGTTTATAAAGACTTAAAAGATATCATTTTATATTTGCCTCTATACACCACATTTAGTTGCACAACCCTTTTCATGAAGAATGGATTCACTAAGCCAAATGGAGTTTCACCAAAAAATGAAGCAATAAGCCAAAAAAAAAAAAAAATCATTCGACAGAAATAAAAGCTTTGCATTCTAAATGCATCAAAAGACGGTGGATACAACAAAATGCAATTGATTTCCTACGTTGTTGGAATTGCATATCTTGGACATCATTCATTAAATAGTAAACAACATTACGAGTGTGAAATGGAAAAATAAAATCATCATAAAACTCACCTGTCGAACAACAGCAGATGAAACCTCAGCGAAGCTTAGATTTGTGTAGGGAAGATCACAACAATAAATTTCCCATAGACATATGCCAAAACTGTATACATCACATTTCCTATTATACGGCTTTCCATCAAGAACCTATACAAAGCACGTCGTTAATTTTTAATTTTGTATAGAATTACACAAAAAAAATAAAATATATCAAAGATATGTTAATTTAGGTTGATACATGCAGATGCAAAAATGTCATCGAGAGAGACATTATATAATTTTAGCCCATGTTAAAGAAAAACTTTAACATGGTAGCGAATTGCGAATTGGTATGAACGTTCCAAAACATGGCACATTTTCATTTGGAAACATCAAATTTGGCAATCCAATACTTTCTTTCCCTATTTACTTAAACTTCTATTGCACAACTTGGCTTAGGATTGACAAATGAGGAACATCCTCTTATATAGTGGTAGGGCCATGACTAAGGGGGTGTTTGATAAAAATTGAATAAATCTAAATCTGAATGAGCTGAATCTGAATGAAAAAAATTGTTTGATAATTGACATATCTGAAACATCTGAATAATATATTTTTATTATTTTACCCCTCTAAAAAAGTTCAAAAAATTATTGTAAATTTATTTAATATTACTTAATAAAATAGTTAATATTGTGAATAAAATGACAAAATTGTCCATAATAATGTCATTCATATGGAGAAAATTAAAATAAAAAAGTATTATATTTAATGCTACGCATAATAGAAAAAAATGTGTAAAAATTTGGTTATTAAAAGAAAGTGAACATTTAACATGGGACAACCCAAAAATTAATAAGGACTTTTATCAAAAACAGGAGTATTACTAATATAAGCGCTTGAATGAATAAATCCATCCATTCAAATTCGTAAAAACAAACGACCCTAAGATTAAATCTGGAAGGCTAAGAACGACTAACTAAAATCGTCCTCTAAAATATGTAGAAAATTTACAAATTATAATAATCACATGAATAAATCTAGAACATTTTACTAGAAATCATAATAAAAGAACTAGTGCACATCGACATGCTTCTATCATTTTGCCCTGGAATGGAAACATGTAATTTGATCTACTATATCTAAATGAAAAAGTCATGTAAAACAAGATTCTAGGGAATACCAACTAATGTAGCCAAATGAGTGCTTGTGAGTGTCAAATGAGATATGACATGGCATAATCTCGTTGAAAATGCACTTATTGTGACACTACGCTTAGAAAAAAACTCAACCATTGTAACTATATCTCAACAAGTTTTGACTATATTTTTAAAAAACTATTCCCAACGTATCACATCCTGGATAAACGTATAACAAACCTACCCCTACCTTACTCTGTATCATGGAAAGTGACATTTTTTGTTCCCGATTTCGACCACATCGAACTAGATCTAGGTAACACATCAACTTCTATCCAACCCAGCCCCTAAGCTCATAGGGATGTCTCTACCACCATAACAACTAATATAAGGAATCATCAATGTGTTTTTTCTCATCTACTTTCGGACTCGTCCAAACAAGCAAACTTAAGGTAGCTAATTTCAAGAGGCTCTGTAAAGAACAGCCTCATGCATAGCTTTCCAGCCCGTTGTAGGCTGAGATAATCTTTGGTCTCCAAAGGTGCACTAGATAAATAAAGAAAATAACAAAATAAAAACAAAGAGGAAAGAAAAACCAGATGAGGTCATCATTCAGAAAAAGAAGAATGTTGATGCCATGATATTTCAACTTCGATATCATAACTATTTCCTCAAATTAACAGTTTGCATTGCAGGCATGATACTTTATCAAAAAAGTAAAATAGTTTCCACTGCTACATTAATACCTCCGGCGCCATGTACCCGAGGGTCCCAGTTTCACCGGTCATGTCTTTGGGATTCTGAGCTTCAACTCGAGCAACACCAAAATCAGCAATTTTTAGATTTCTCTGGGTGTCTAGCAACATATTTTCAGCTTTGACATCACGATGTACAATCTTTTGTGAATGCAAATAGCTCAACCTGCAAAAATGAAGACAAAATAATAAATAGTCACCAATATCAATTATACTTGACATGTACGTATCCTAAAGAAATTCACCCTCTAGCTAGATCCAAAGCGAGCTGGACCACAATCTTAAATGCAAGTTTCTTCTTCCTGTTTTTGTACAATAAGGTTTTCAATGTTCCTCCGGGAACGAATTCCACAACAACACAACATGCCCTTGCGGGAAGGTTAGTAAGATCATCACTTGAAGAACTTTTGGAAGGAATCTTAAGATCTGAAGTCCCCATTGAAGCACCGACAAACTGCAATCAAGTATACATAAAATTATACTTGCGCTATTATATTGAACATAATGGAAAAGGAAAAATTCAAAAAGCATGAAGACTTGCAGAAAAAAAATTTACTATTGAAACGTTTTGTGAGACATCATTTAATATGAAAGAAATTCCGCGAATCAAAAATGCCACTTTACATTATACCTAAACATTAAACTTATCAAACATAACAAACTTTAATCATAGAAGTTGAAGAATCATGATTATACTTTTGAAACATTTGGATGGTCAAGCTTGTGCCAAACGGCAACCTCTTGTCGAAATGATGCTCTCAAAGCAGCAGTTTCAGCAGTAGTGGCCATGCCATCCTCTCCCCAATCAAGCAGCTTCACTATCGAAAAAAGAAAAAAAATTGTGGTAAGAACTTTTAAAATTAATAAAATAATAAACACAAAGTAAAATAGGGAATATAGCAAAAAAAATAGGGAAATAAGTTATTGCTACTAAAGTCAACTTGACAGCAGCCAATTTTCCTTAATCCCATTGCGTATTGAGCAACTTAAAAACCGCATGGTAATCATCAACACTTGGCTAAATTACATGCAGCTTTCTCACCAAGTATAATCAGTTTCAGAAAAAATCAGCAGTTCTTTAGTTCCACAACTAGTACATGACCTCGAAACATATAAAAAGAAAAGGGAGCAGACCAGTCGCAAACCTGAGGAAGATTTTTCCAGGCAAATGGTTCTTTAACAAGCAATTCCTTCATATCCATTATGAATGCATGCATACCATAAATGCTTACAATATTTAGACTTCTTTTTTTGGCTGACTAGTTTCCATATCCATTGTAAAACGACAACTTTTAACGGAAAACTTTATCTTTCCTAACTTATCCCAAACATTAGGTAGAATGTATTATGGATGGCATGATAGTACTCGGTCAACTAAGAATAAAAGTAATGTCAAGCAACTTTATAGTCTAAAAATAGAAACGTATCTCTAATTTTGGAACGGACAAAAAAGGAAAATGTACCTGGGAATGTATAATTGAGTCTGCAATGATCTTTGTTAAACATGAGAACCACAAAACTAATTATGATTCCCATAGGTGTTTTTGTTATCCCTATGTAAAGGGTTTCATAAACATCCTTGCACCCTTTTTGCAGTCTTATTAATATATGATACATTAATTGTCCAAAAGATAAATATTAAAAAGTTAATTTTGGTTCTCACTCATTTTGGCAAGTTATGTATTACAGAATATATCATAAAGAGACCAGAGAGATGTTGATAAAACATCGCCTATAAGAGTCTATCAAAGAGACGGTCAATGATCACCACAACCTAAGAACTAATTAAGTCAGCATAGAGGACGCAAAGACCAAATTTATACATTCTCATGCACGAAATGTTGCATGATATAAAGAGGAGCAAACATGAATTTAAATTTCAGTTGCTATCAAGAATACCAGTTACACATAACACATAATATATACATAACAAAGGAAAAGAAGGGGAAAAAATTAGAATCCTAAAACAACGTAACTTCAAACAATCTACCGGTATTCTCATTTTGTTCATCTTTCCAATAGTGGATATAGCATTTAACAAAATATATCATCAAAAACAGAAAAGAGGGTGTTTACCTGCAACATCTTGGTTATCATAATTACCCCGATAGATAGTACCATATGTGCCCCTAGCTACAAGGTATCTTATATCCAGCTTAGATAAATCAATCTCCCAAACTTCCTTGGGCCTTTGGGGCTCTACGTTTCTTGACCAAACCCGGCTCAAGTGCTTCTCCAGCTGAACATCCAAGCTTTTGAGATCAATTTTATCAGCCCTGAAAAACATATCTTTGCTACTAAGACTTCCTGTACTCTTTCCCAATATATTTTCTTCACTTAAATTTCCATTGCCCTTCAACTTCGAGCCCAAACCCCCCTTGTCTTGATTTTCTGATGTCTCAGTTTTTGGATCCTCATTTATTTCATCATTTGATATCAAATCCATTTTGAAGGACCAAAAAGAAGAATCAATAATCCAAAATACCAATAGCACCACAATACCTCAATTTCCCAAGGATATCATAAACGAAAAAAACACCTGCCTCCCTAAATCAAATATGAACTTTTTGTACTCTAGAGTATTTGAACTTCAAATATTTCTTCCCCCATTCCTAGTGTCCAGAGCCAAAAAAGTCAGATGCTTGAATGGAATATAGAGATGACAAACTAACCCTTCTTCAAAATTAGATCATCCCTGCCAAAATAAGCTTCATCAGGTCAAACCTTAATTAATTGAGAAAACAAATACAAAATGGGGAGGATAAAATAAATTAGAAACAAATAATTATCCAATGAGAACTAAATGCACCTACCCGATTCCTTACAACAAATTTTCTATTCTTTTAATGAAAATTAGTCAATTACTACGAAATGTTGACTTGATAGCTGAGAACCAGAACCAATAACCAAACAGAAATTTTTATCCCCCAACTCAGGTTTTGAATTAAAAAGTGAAGGGCTTTTATGCTTTTAGATTTTTCAAACCCTAACTTTCTCATCAGTCATCGCCAACCATTTCTTCTTTGTCAAAAAAAAAACGCCCTTTTCTTGCCCAAATAAACCCTCCGAAAATGACCCAAATCTCAACCTTTAAATACAAAAACCAAATGCCCACCTCAAATTTTTACACAAAAAAAAATAGACCCAATTCGAAAAATCAAAACTTTATTAAAAAAAATTCAGAAAATACTTGCCCACTAGCAGATAAAGTTCTTCCAGGTTCCTCCAGATTCAAAGGGTCTGAAAATGGCGCATCAGCACAAAGAGATAGATAGATATAGAGAGACGGGAAAATAGGGAATCAATTATATATATATATATACATAAGCAGAATTGAATTGAATTGAATTGAATTGAAGAAAGGAGATGAGTAATTGGACGATGGATATGAATGTATTTGCTGTAGAGAGTGAAAATAAGGAAGAAAACAAAGATATAGAGAGAGAAAAGCGCGGGTTTTGGCTAAAATAATGGCTTTTTTATATTGACAGCTCCGAAAGGCCAAGGAATTAGAAGCCAAAACTAAATATGTACTATTCCGTGCTGTCCTTCCAACCAAATTACCTGAATACTTTTTAATGGACGAGAATGTCCTTCATTATTACTAGTATTTGTGCACCCCATGTTGTTTGGAGCCTGCTATGATATTTAAAAAAAATAAAATTTTAACAAAGACAAAGACAAAGACAAAGTTCACATTAATAATTATGTTGTTATAATAATAATTATCATTGAAAATTTAAAGTATTATCAAAAAAATAATAAATAAAAAATTTACATCGAAAACATAAATATTAGTCTAATGTTATCAACAACTTTTGATAAAATAAGACAAGGAATTTGACTTGTTTGATTTTTTAAGCCTTCAAAGTGTTTGATTATGCTATTTAAGTCAAAAGCTTTGATGATAAAGAGAACTCTATCCGCTTAAAAACTGATTCTTTTAAGGTAACAATGTTTTGGCATATTTGAGGTCAGTATTAGATTAATAGTGGTGTTGTTATTAATGTCTTTTCCCGTTTTTTTAATTTTATATAAATATTAAAAAATATGATTGTATAACATTAAATATAATAATAATTGTCTATATTACAGTTGTATTAAAAAAAAGAGTGTTATTTATTGGATATAAAATAATAAGAGAATCAAAGTTATATTTATTACTTTGAATAATATTAGATTTATTTCTTTCTAGAATAATATTATGAGATTTATCCTAAATTTTTGAATTAATATTTATTTATTAATTAGAAGCGAAAAATTCAAAATCATTTATATTTTGTTATATAGATAAAATTAATATTTATTTAAAATTCGCGACTTATATTAAAATGAAAACGGATATTAAAATAGTAATTAAATTTTATTAGATTGATAACCCAAGCAGGTATTGACTAATAGCAATAAATATAATTTAAAATTGTGGTGTGTATTTAGTGTTATTATAATTTGAGTATAAATAATGTGATATGGATGGTACCAATAATAAGCTGAACATAAAATTAAACAGTTACAACTTACATGTAGATTAAATAATTATATTATATATATTTTTATATACATGAATGTTGGCTCTTGAGAATAATACAATAAAAAAAATACAAAAATTTAGTATAATTATGAAAACAACATATATTGTATTAGCATTTAGCAAGAAAGAAGTGTGAAGTGGGAACTGACTCGTGACCAAAAAATGATTTATAATATAGTAGTAGTAATAGATTTATAATACCTTTTTTTTTCTATAAGGAGGCATAATTTAAAGCGTCCAATTAAAATGAGAGATCCTTCAGCCCATGAAGGGACTTAAGCTGGATAATCCAAGCCCACCCCCGTAAGATAATATAGTGTACCATTTAATCAAGTTCGAAACTTTTACTCAGGCCACAATCCGGTTCAAATTGTGTGTGTGAGAGAGAGAGATATATAAGAGAATAATGGGCTATACATGTTCGGTCAAGTGTACCAGTTGAGCCACTGGTCACCACACTGGCCCAGTCCAAATGCACTTGCTAATTAAAATTTGAAATGGTAAATGTATTAGCACCATAACACAAATTATTATTATTATTATTATTATTATTATTATTATTATTATTATTATTATTATTATTATTAATTACTATGTTATTGAAATGCTAAAAATATTTTTTATATTTGATTTTTACTCTATTATGCTACGTTTAGATTGGAGTAACGAAAGCGGGAATAGAATGACTCATTCCTACATAATATTAAAAAATTGAAAGAGTATAGAATAACTCATTCCAACTGGAATGAAATGAATCATTTCACTCTTTATTTTATTTCTTCAATCCAAACGTAGCATAACAAAATTTTGGTCGGTTGGTTCCTACTTTATCGCTGCATAAAAAGAGTGTTCAAGTGTCAAAAAAAAAAAGTTTATGAGGTTTGGGATTTGGAGGGCGAGGGTTGAGAGAAAAATTAAATATACCAAAAAAATACTATAATATGTGAAATTAAACATAGCAAATAATTTTAATAAAATGTGAAGTGCCTGTATTACTCCCCTAATTTTAATGAGATAACGATAATTGCTTAACAAGATTAACTAGAAATCTATGAATATATTAAATTTTAAAGGTTTCTTCAGCTATAGACCATAAAACTTGAAGAAAACCGATTGATTTTCCCCCATAATTTTATGTTTTGAATAAGTACTTGAAAAATGAAAGTACTGTTATAAATAGTTATAATATGGATGTCCATTCATTTTCTATAACTTACATAACCTACATTCATTGATGAAATTATTCATTCTCCCTATTTAAGTCATGTATCTTGTGTAGCCTTATATATGGAGGCTCACTATCCATGTATTGGTGATTGGTCTTGAAGAATAATAAAAATCTCACTTCTTAGATAATCTTCTTATGCTCTCTAATATTATAATACGTTATCAAAGACGATTCTTCTCGAATTTCGTCTTGAAGATATTTGATTTAAAGGAGAAGGTATATATATATATATATATATATATATATATATATATATTATGTGCGATTACTTGTATGCTCATTTTTTTTTTAAGTTTAATGTTCATGAATCGCAAGATAATCTTTATAACGCAACAAACAAACAAAATAATGCATACACTCTTATCTTCGCAACATACATATCGCATATACATACATATATAATTATACTTATATATATGACTTCCATTATATGAATTAGTACAACAAAGGTATGACTTGTGAATTGGTACAACAACATTTCCGTAAATAAAATTGACTTTATTTACTAATTTGTACAACACAATATTGTTGTTGTAGTTGGTATTTTATTTACTATTGTTGTTTATACCATACCACCTCTCTCTTTGTACCAAATAAAGGTTCATCACAAAACTAGTATTCTCTCTCTCACACACACGTGGGGACACACGCGTATTCCAACACCACCATCTCTCTAATCATATAGACTTAGATAAGCATTTTGTCATAGATTATTTACGAGATGTGATTTGTTTTAATATTAAAAATATGCTATTATTTGTTTAGTGAACAAAACTAAGTATTGAATTTGATTGAATGTTTATTCAATATTTAAAATTAAATTTCTAATGATTTTTAATATTTTCTTATATGAAGTTACAATGACAAATCTTGCTAAACTTCGAATTTGTGGCTCTTGACATTCTTTGGAAAGAATTATTTATCATGGGTGTTAGATGTCTTTGAAATTCATCTAGATCTGAAAAGGTCTTGGTGATACTATCAAAGAAGGAAACAAAACATCTAGTCAAGATAAGGCCAAAGCGATGATATTTCTTCGTCATCACCTCCATGAGGGACTTAAAATTGAATATTTGACTATTAAAGATCCACTTATCCTTTGGAACAATCTAAAGGAAAGATACGACCACCGTAAAACCGTAATACTTCCTAAAGCTCGTTATGATTGGATGCATCTAAGATTACAAGATTTTAAATCAGTAAGTGATTATAACTTCGGCTATGTTTAGAATCGGGTTCTAAATTACAATTATGTGGAGAAAAGATCACCGATGCGGATATGTTAGAAAAACATTCTCCACCTTTCACGCATCTAATATGCTCTCGCAGTAGCAATATCGTGAAAAGGGCTTTAAGAAATACTCGAATCGATTTCATGCCTCCTTGTGGTACGAAAGCAAAACAATGAACTATTGATGAAAAATCATGAGGCCCGAATCCAATGGATCTCGCTCCATTCCCTCGCAGGTGAATGCCGTAACATATAATGAAAAAAGCAGAGGTCACGCCAGTGAGTCGTGGGCGTGGTTATGGACGTGGACGTGGACGTGGACGTGGTCGAAATAATCATCGTGGTGGTCATTTCTCAAACACATATACCCACCAGAAGCGGGAATATAAGGATGGAAAACGCGAAAAAGGTGATAAAGATAAAAATACCATGGAGAATTTGTGTTATCGTTGTGGAGGTAAAGGCCATTGGTCTCGCGTACGTCAGATACACCAAAACATCTTGTTGAGCTCTCATCAACAATCATTAAAAGATAAAGAGAAGAAGATAGAGAGAAAATTTTGCTAGTGAAGATGGAAAAGATGAAACAAATCTTGATTCGAAATGATGATTTTAATTATGGTTGTGTGGATACCACTCATCTAGATGTTAATGATTTTTCTCAAATCTCAAGAAA
Organism: Panax quinquefolius; assembly: GCA_020205615.1. Classification (NCBI taxonomy): domain Eukaryota; kingdom Viridiplantae; phylum Streptophyta; class Magnoliopsida; order Apiales; family Araliaceae; genus Panax; species Panax quinquefolius. The sequence continues at coordinate 117,692,319 of CM035171.1, read as the reverse complement.
AATTGACTTCTTGTTTGGTGATGAGAGTGTCCAAATATAAAATTTTAAATGATGCTTTGATGTTATTGGACTTTATTTTAAGCATTAATAAAATTCTAATTATTATGTTTTTATTATGTTTAACTTGCTTCCTTATGATTCGTTATATATGGGATATTTTATTAATCTAATTATGTATTTCTTATTTTCATTGAATAACATAGATACTCTCTTGATTCGATTTGCAATGAATGGCGGAGATATATGTCTCATGCAGACAAATATTACTCACGCATATATATTACGAATAAGAAATATTTTTCTTCTTTTATAATGCAAAAGGCCAATGTTAAGTACGATATCGGGTAGTGCAAAATTGATAGAAGGCTCTTAAGAAGAGCTAACATTTTCTTACTGGAGGAACAAAATTTGAAATTGATGAAGCATTATACTCTCCCGTGTCTCAAAGAAATTTATTGAGTTTTAAGGATATCCATAGAAATGGATATCATATTGAGACAACATGTGAAGGAAAAATTGAGTATCTTCACATTACGAGTATAATCTCGGGTAATAAAAGTGTATTAGAAAAATTACCAGCTTTTTCCTCTGGTTTGTACTACACGAGAATTAGAACAATTGAAACAAATATGGTTGTTAATAAAAAGCTAACGAATCACAATAACTTTGTTGTTTGGCATGAACGGTTAGGACATCCTGGATCGATAATGATGCGAAGAATAATTGAGAATTCATGTGGACATCCATTGGAGAACCAGTAGATTCTTCAATCGAATGATTTCCATGTCTTGCTTGTTTTCAAGGCAAGTTAATTGTTCTACCATCACCGGCCAAGATAGGAATCAAATCCCTTACTTTTCTGGAACGAATACAAGGTGATATATGTGGACCAATTCATCCACCATGTGGACCTTTTAGATATTTTATAGTTTTAATTGATGCATCAACAAGGTGGTCACATGTATCTCTATTATCAACTCGCAACCTGGCGTTTGCGAGGTTACTTGCTCAATTAATCAGATTACGAGCACATTTTCCAGATTATCCCATCAAGAAAATTCGTATTGACAATGCTGGTGAATTTACTTCCCAAACTTTCAATGATTATTGTATGTCTATTGGGATAAGTGTTGAACATCCTGTAGCACATGTTCACACACAAAATGGCCTTACAGAATCATTGATTAAGCGTCTTCAATTGATTGCAAGACCATTACTGATGAGATCAAAACTTCCAATCTCTGCTTGGGGTTATGCTATTTTACATGCGGCAACACTAATTCGCATCAGACCAACAAGTTATCATAAGTACTCCCCTTTACAATTGGTTTTTGGTCAGGAACCAAATATTTCTCATCTAAGAATTTTTGGTTGTCTTTGTATATGTTCCAATTCCTCCACCACAACGTATTTCAAGATGGGACCTCAAAGGAGGTTAGAATATATGTTGGATATGAATCCCCATCTATAATTAAATATTTAGAACCATCAATGAGGATTTATTTACGACTAGATTCATTGATTGTCATTTTGATGAATCGCCTTCCCAACATTAGGGGGAGAAAATAGGCAATTTGGAAAAAGAGATAAGTCGGAATGAATTATCATTGTCTCATTTTGATCCTCGTACAAAAAACAATGTGAACTAGAAGTTCAAAGATAATTCATTTACAAAGTTTAGCAAATCAATTGCGACGCGCATTTTCGACCCCAAAGAGTGTAACAAAGTCACATATACCACCGTTAATGCTCCAAATAAAATTGATGTCCCAAAGGGACAACCTCTTGTTGCTAATGAACCCAAAAGCACGCTTGAATCGTGGTAGACCAAATTGGTTCCAAAGATAAAAACCTCGTATGAGAAAAGGAACAAAGATTCAAGATGGTCATGATGAGGAAATGGGAACTCCAGAAGAGTCTATAGAAAACCTCTAGACATGACTAATATTACAGCCCAAAAAGACAATCAAATTACGAAATCATTAAAATGAAGATATCTCGATAAATTATGTCATGTCCGTAAAAAATATGGAACCGAAATGAAATTGATGTCGATAATGTTTTTTCATACAATATAGCGCTAGATGTTATAAAAGATGACGAGGATCTTGAACCAAGGTCTATTGAGGAATGCATGCATAGAATTGATTGGTCAAAATGGAAAGACGCAATTGAGGCAGAATTGAAATCTCTTGAAAAGAGAAATGTTTTTGGACCAGTAGTCCGTACACCTGATGGTTTAAAACCAGTGGGTACAAATGGGTTTTTGTTCGAAAACGAAATGAAAAGGGTGAAATTGTGCGACATAAAGCACGACTAGTTCTAGCAAGGATTTTCACAAAGACCCCGTAGATTGATTATGAAGAGACATACTCTCTCGCACCGTGATGGATGTGACTACTTTTCGATTCCTAATCGGTCGCAATAAAAGAAGGACTTCATTTCGTCTTTAATGGATGTCATTCTGACATACTTGTATGACCCACTTGATAATGAAATTTATATGAAACTCCCGTAAGGATTTAAATTGCCGAAGCATGTAAATCCAGTTCTCGAGAAACGATGATTTCGATCAAATTAAATAGATCTCTATATGGATTAAAACAATCCTATTCGTGTGTGGTATAAACCGCTTTAGTGAATATTTGTTAAAGGAGGATATAAGAATGATCATGTTAGCCCATGCATTTTTATAAAGAGATCTAGATTTGAGTTTGTTATTATTGCAAAGATATGTTGATGATCTAAATATCATTGGAACTCCTAAAGAGATTTCAAAGGTAGTAGAGTACTTGAAAAGAGAATTTGAAATGAAAGATCTTGGAAAAACAAAATTTTGTCTTGGGTTACATATAGAGCATTTAAAGGACGGTATTCTTGTGCATCAAACATCTTATATAGGGAAGGTGCTAAAACGGTTTTATATGGACAAAGCACATCCGCTGAGCACCCCAATGGTTGTGAGGTCACTTGATGTAAATAAAGACCCTTCCCACCCTCGAGAAAATGATGAGGAGATTCTTGGTCCTGAAGTACCATACTTGAGTGCAATTGAGCACTAATGTATCTTCTTAGCCATACACGACGATATATCATTCTCTCACAACTTATTAGCAAGATATAGCTCTTGTCCAACCCGAAGGCATTGGAATGGAATTAAACATATACTTCGTTACCTACAAGGTACAAAGGATATGGGTTTGTATTTTCCTAACCAACCCAAAATAGATTTGATTGGTTTTGCAGATGCAGGGTACCTATCCGATCCTCATAATGCTCGATCGCAAACTGGATATGTATTCACTTGTAGTGGAACCGCCATTTTCTTGGCGTTCGATGAAGCAAAACTATAGTAGCTACATCTTCTAACCATCTTTGAAATTTTGGCAATACATGAGGCTAGTCGTGAATGTGTATGGTTAAGGTCCGTAATTCAACACATACGAGGAGCCTGCGCGCTATCTTCGGGAGAAAAAAACACAAACGGTCTTATATGAGGATAATACTGGCATGCATTGTCCAACTCAAGGAAGGATATATCAAAGGTGATAGAACAAAACATATTTCACCAAAGTTCTTTTCACTCATGACCTTCGGAAGAATGGTGATATAAATGTTCAAAGAAATCCGCTTCAAGTGAAAATTTGGCGGTTTATTAACAAATGCGCTTCCTACTTCTACATTTGAGAAGCTAGTCCACAACGTTGGATTACGTCGACTCGTAGATCTCAAATGATATAATCATGAGGGGAGTAATTAATTTTTTTTCATAAAGCAATATCTCATAAGTTTTGAAGAATTATGTACTCTTTTCCTTCACTAGGTTTTTATCCCACGGGTTTTTCCTAAGTAGGTTTTAACGAGGCATATTCTTCAGTAATGGACATCCAAGGGGGAGTGTTATAAATAGTTATAATATGGATGTCCATTCATTTTCTATAACTTACATAACCTACATTCATTGATGAGCTATTCATTCTCCCTATTTAAGTCATGTACTTGTGTAGCCTATATATGGAGGCTCACTATCCATGTATTGGTGGTACTTGAAGAATAATAGAAAATCTCACTTCTTAGATAATCTTCTTATGCTCTCTCTAATATTATAATAAGTACTGTTTATGTTCTTTAAATTTTTGTAGATTCTTTTCTCCATGTCTATGTTGGTAAGTTTGTTATTGTTTATATAACACGTATGTGTATCTATTGCTCATATAGTGTGTAGGTCTGATCATTCGATCAGTTATAACCGAACTGAATAATCTATTTTATTTAGTTGTAATCAAAAACCGAAATTTGCATAATTTAAATATTCAAACAACTATCAGAGAATTATGTGAGCCTTTTTTTATGTGATAGTAGTATTGTTGTTAATTCTATTAGTCTTTTTTAAAATATGTAATTCAGTTATTCAGTTAACCGAATAACAAAATTTCAAAAATCGGAACTGAACCCGAATACCAGATAGTAAAACAGTTATAGTCGAAATTTACAAAATAACCAAATAAACAAAATATTTCGGTTTTAAAAAATCAATTTTATCCGTTTTTTGGTTAGCACTAATTGTGTGTGCAATCTTTAGCCTTTAGGTGTAACCATTAAGAATACAACAAAAAATTCTTTTTTGTCCTAAGAAAATAGACTAAAAAAATATTATCAAATACAATTTTAAAACATGCTCTAAGGTATAATTGATAATGATTTTGTTAAAATTGATTAATCAAGTTGGACAAAAGGAACAAACTAGAAGTAAGACATCATTTGGTGATTATGTTATCTTCTTATACTTGGACTCACAGTGTTCGTTTGAAATAGTACGTAATGTAGTGTATATTAAAAGTACTTTCAATTTAAAACATATAGGGGTTATTTAATAATATTTTAAAAAAAACACTTTTACAATAGAAGTTTTGAGTATAAAAACACTTTTGACAACAAAAATAAATAAAAATAATAATAATAATTCTAGTGTTTTAAGAGTATGTTTATATTTTTAAATACTCGTACTTGAAAATCAATTTCAAAATAAGAATCACTACAAGAAAAAGGTCTATCAGCGACCAACAGTATCAACAACCACACCATCGTCGATCATTGATATTAGTCAATGATCAATGATCATTATCCGCGATCAAAACGTAATCTAGTCGCTAATGTTTTAACAATGACCGCGTCGCGATCGTTGATCGATCGCTAAGTATAAATTTGCCATCAAAATTTTAATTTGGAAATGTTAAGGCGCAATTTTTTGTGCGACCATTGAAATCAATGCCGATCGCGTCGCGGTCACCGATAAGTCCATGTCATTAAAATCGGCGACCGCGCGGTCACCGATAATGATCATTGATCAAACTAAATGTTATCAAGACTCAAAGATTCGCTTCGACACGTAACGCAGAGAAAAGGAGAAAAGGAGAAGAGGGAGAAAAGGGGAGAAGAGAAGAAGGAGAAGAAGTTAGGTAATAGTCATGTCAGCCGCCGCCTCCCTACCACCGCCACCGCTTCTACAAAGGTAACCCACTTAAAATCTACTAGAAATCTTGTTAATTTGTTAATTGAATGTGGTTTAGACAAACCCTAAATCAAAAATGAATATGCCTTAATTAAGATTAAAAGACAACTAATGACAATGAACTAATTAAAGTTTATTTTAAAATTTATAAAATAAACTGTTATTATGAAACATAACCTAATTTTTTTTTTTTTTTTGTTATTATTGGTGCTTGAACTTTTGGTTTGTTTGACTTAGATATGAATTGGGGTTGCTCTAATTAATCAGCTTGGAAATTGAATAGGATGTTATGGAATTGGTTTACATTGATTGTGTTATTTGTTCCTATATATAGAAATTAGCTTATTGGTAATGTTTTGATTGATATGTATGCTAGATTGGAATAGTTTTATTTCAGGGTATTGTTCAAATAGATATTGGAAGGAAGCATTGGGAATATTTTAGCGATTAGGAATCTCAGGGTATTGTTCAATGAAACTTTTCAATTGTTATCATTTCTGATATTATCATTATGTGTTCATTGCGATTTAGTTGAGTCAACTGCATTATAACGTCAATCTGATTTATGTGATGTAATTTGCAGTATAAAGAGGTTCTAGGGAGGGGCTTTCAAAAAGTATATCCTCAACACAACGGTTTTATCACTGAGACTCTACGTCAGTAAGTTTGTTTGCTCTATTTCTTCTTTTATTTTCAGTCAATTTGTATAGCCATCATATTATAGGTATTGATATTTATAACAATTATTTGATGTAATAATATTTATAATGGAAGGCTTGGGGACTGTTAGTATAATTTAGTACTTAATCATGCCTAAAGTACCTTTTATTATCATAATTTTAAAGTTGTTTGAATGCCTAAAGGTTTCTTTTGCCTACATGTGGACTGTTTATGAAATTATAGTCAAATCTATGCCTATATGAGAACTATACTTATTCAAGATCGCCTATGGGTAATAATTAGGCTTTTCTTCACATTACTTATACTTATGCAAGATCGCCTATGTGGACTCTTGGTTTGTGTCTTGGGTGCTAGAAATGATCAGTATATACATGCCGTCGTGCATGTGGCTAGAATCATATTATAGGGAGACTCGCAAAAAAATTTTATTGGTCGGGGTAGTTGCGAACATTTATACTATTAACGAGCCTATTGGTGATCCACTAGAGCCTATTAAGGGATGTTAGAGTGATGGGTTGGGCTTGGGGCATGAGGCTACACAATTGAGCTACGCCTAAGCTTAAATTTAAGCCTCACAGGGCAAACCAAGCTTGGTTGTTAGCATCTTTTAAGCTATTAGGGGTCATTAAGCCAAAATAGATGATCTTCAGAAGCTGATTAGTCTGAAATGTAGAAGGTAACTAGACACACTTAGTCAATAAAGAGACTGCTTTGGCTATAACAGAAAAAAAAAAGGGTATTTAACACTTATGTATACAAGAATAAAGCTATAAAATGTTATAAAAGCTATAAATTGCTCAATCATGTTGTGACTATCCCAAAACATAAAAGATTATAGAAAGGGACCGTGAGGGGTATAATCTTAAAACATGTTAGGTGTAAGACCCCGAATTTTATGAAATAAAAGTATTCAATTTTTTTATTTACTATTCACGAGTTACTATTCACGAGTTACTATTCATGAGTTACTATTCACGAGTTACTATTCACGAGTTACTATTCATGAGTTACTATTCACGAGTTACTATTCATGAGTTACTATTCACGAGTTACTATTCACGAGTACTATTCATGAAGCATGATAATTTTTTTTTTTTCGTGAAGAAGCACTTTACTCAATAATGGTTACACATAATTACTTTATTCAAAGATTTTATTGAGTTAATAATTCTTAACGTTGATATTTTATATTCATTGTTTCAATAATTGTCATTACACAAATATCTTTCATTATCGAAGCTAATAATTCATATTATCCTGAATAATATTATTGGATAACATTATTGGCAATGTCTAGAAAGTTCTGTCTAAGGAGAGGTTTGGTCACCTAATTGCGCTACCAAGAAGGAGAAATTCTTATTGAAAGCCCCTTTCCCTGGAACTGCACTCGTTGTTAATATTGTGATTATGTAATATTATTTGTGAATAATTAATAATTGATTTATATGATGAGGAAAATATTGATTTTATGTGGATATAGATGGAGAAAATTTTTAAATGACAATTGTTGAAAATTAATATTTTATCTTTTTCTCGATAAAATAATTCATTTAAATATATTATTTTAATAATATATTAACGGTGATATTTTTACAATGAATATGGGATATATGAGTATATGAGGAGGAAGAGTATTTTTGTGGCATTAAATGTTTAACACATATTTTGTGTGTTGGTGGACACAATTATTGACCGAAATTTGATTATAGCTGTAAAATCGCTTGGTTTGTGGATTTCTTATCGATTTTTGTTTGGAATTTGGAAAACTTTCTTCTGCAAAGTTGTAGAGAATTGAATTTCCTATAAAAACTCGCAAGATTCGAATTTTCTGATGAAAGGGCTATTTATTATGAATTATTGAAGTTCAAGTTCAAAATAATTGATTTTGGGAGTTTAAATTATTTTTGTTAAGAAAAACGTTTTTGTATTTTTTTTGGACATCATTAACATGTGTGGCTGGTGTTTTGACCAAAAGGTGGGCTAAGGGAAATTTGTATAATTATATTAATATTATATTAAATTTTACGCTTTGGTGTTCTAAGCGTTTTCCTATAAATAGGGTCTTAGGTTAGAATTGAAAATCACACCAAAACTCAAGTTTTCTCTCTATATTATCGAGCGTATTCTTGTGAGTATTTTGAGTATACTTTGAGTATTTCTATACGGTGCAAGTTAGATTCGGCGTTATTCAAATGTAAGTATCGCTTTTTGAGGTAAGGGATAGTAAGGGATTTTAAGGGTTATTATGTTTTTAGTTTCAAAATTTTTCTGAACCTTCAAAAATTCTGGAAAATTTTGAAATGATAATTTGATGAGTTTTATATATTATGTCCAAAAATGGCGATTTTTGGATGTATAGATTGAGAGTTATGAATTTTATGAGAAAAGACTATTTTAAAAGTAACCACTTATAACTCCTTGTGGTTAACTCCAAAATTGATGAAATTTTTATTGGAAGTACATCTATATAATATCAGTATACCGTATTAATTTTAGAATTTTTGGATAAAAGTATAATTTATGATAAATGTTTACATATTCGGTGGTTTTGGCCATATGAAAAATAGTAAATGAATTTTTAAAATTCTGAGAAAATATATATTCAATATGGGACTATGTTATGCTAAATCCCAGAAAAGAAATATTTTTGGAACTGATTTGGTATTTTCATGAAAATGTTCTAGTTATGAGTAAATGAATTAAATATGTTATGTGAAGTAAGAAAATTAGAAAATATGATTTTATGGTTTGAGAATCATATATGAGGTATATGCAGATTTTTGATGAGGGTTTTAGTTATTGGTGATGAAATTTTATGAGTTTGGCATTTTATGATGATTAAATGCATTAATTAGTAAAGTGTAAACAATTTAATTAAATTGTTTATAAGTTTGAGAAATGATTAAAATATTATTATAATATTAATAATATTAGATTATGAGATTTCTAAGTGATTTATAACATTTGGATTAAGGTGTTATAAATATGGATATGAATTTTATTATGAAACTTTATCTTTTAAATTATCGAGGTTACTTATGCATTTATATGGTGTAAGACCCCAAAATTTTTTAAATAAAAATGAATTTCCTTTATTTATTATTTTGAAATAGTAAGGGTTGATTTGATTAATGTGGATAGTTAAGGGTTAAATACGCAAATATTTCAAAATAAGCAAGTGGTTATAAAATATTCATTTTGTTTGGAATATTCGTTTGGTCGTGGAATATTCGTGATCGCTTGGGAATATTCGTATTTACTACAGCGACCATGTGTGGGCCCCATAACGGAAAGCGATTGGATGAAGAAAACGACAAATATAAGTTGGTTAAAAATAATCTGCCAGTAGTTGTTACTGCTTAAGACCGCTGAATACCCTTGGTTAAAATACGAATACGCGTGGTCGCACAAAGAGACACCAGATTGCACAAAGATTGTTGAATTATTGATCCTTACGTAAGAAGGCACTACTCAATAATTTTTACGAGAATACTCGCTCAATATTTTATTTTATTGATTCAATAATTGTTGCGTTGATATTTTATATTATTGTTGTTCAATAATTGTCACCGCATTATCTCTCCATTATCGATCAATAATTCATATTATTTAAATAATATTATTAGATAGCATTATTGGCAATGTCTAGAAAGTTCTCACAAGGAGAGGTTTGGTCACCTAATCAAGGCCAAAGAAGGAGAAATCCTTATCTGAAAGCCCTCTTTCCTCGAACTACCGTCATTATCATAATTGTGATTCGTAATATTATTTGTGAATAATTAATTATTGATTCATATGATAAAGAAATATTTATTTTATGTGGATATAAATGATGGATTTATTTATGTGGTTATAAATGAAGAAATTATTGTTGAGGTGTTTTATCAAGATTTTACCAGTTCGAGGTATTAAAATTAAATCGGGGTTTTGAGATATATTATGGGGATTATAATTTTTAATCCGACCGCTGATTGTGGTAATTTTTGGGTATGTTATACATACATAAGTTGAGTATATGTCCACAAATTTTGAAACCGTTAAAAATGCACGAATGATTTGTTATGAATTTTAAGAGGTGTCTGATTCTAAATTAGGGTTATAATTGATTTTGGTGGAAAATTCTAGAATTGAGTGGGCCCACTTGTGGTTGGTGAAGAAATGTGCTGAATTTTATTTCAAATGTGGTGGGTGGCAATAGTAGCGTGTAAAGCCATCGTGTAGCAGTCAAGTCTGCTTTGGTAATAACATTTTCCTATAAATAGAGGGCTTAAGTTAGAATTGAAAATCACACCGTAAACAAAGTTTTCTCTTTCTCTCTATATTATCGAGCGATTTTGTGAGTATTTAGATACTTTGAGAGTTGTTGCTCAAAGATAAGTTTCATTCAAAGATCACTTCCGACCTTTCCTTCCGGCAATCGATTCTTTGAGGTAAGGATATTATTTTTTTTCGTAATGATATTATTTCTTCAATATCATTATGTTGAAATGTCGATCTGAAGTTTTATCAAATTTGGAACTTTTTCATGCTCTGGGGTTACTATTCATGAGTTACTATTCACGAAGTTACTATTCATGAGTTACTATTCACGAGTTACTATTCACGAGTACTATTCATGAAAGCGTGAAGATGTTTTTGTGGAATTTCTATCTTTTGGTGTCGGATTTACTATTCACGATACTTGAGATTATTCACGATATTCAAGACTATTCACGATACTAAGACACTATTCACGATACTGACACTATTCACCAAAAAAATAAAATTTCTTCTTTTTGTCCAAAACATCTATTTTGGATACTAGCTTTGATCAGATCCATGTTTTGATCATTCTTGAATTTTACACCACCGTGATTATTTTTGGGGTATTGTTGACATGGATAAAACAAAGTACGAAATCTTAATCTTTAATCCTTGTCATTTTGTTTCAATCGGATTCGCTTCTTTAAAAATATTTTTCATCATCCTCGCCTTAAATGATGATATTATTGAATATCTTCGGCCCAGAGTGCAAAGATGAATGATTTCTCAAGAATATCTTTGGCTCAGTAGTGCAAAAGATGAACAGTGTTGAGATGAATACGACCGATCGATTAATATCTTTGGCTCAGAGTGAAAGATGAACAGTGTTTAAATGAATACGACCAATCGATGAATATCTTTGGCTCAGAGTGCAAAGATGAATATTTAATTCCGGATGTATATTGATTGTTGTTACAGGATAAAAGATAGATTTATGAACTTTTAAATTCATACATGAAGATAGTAGTTTGCATTCTCTACTTAACTCTTCTAATGAATTATTATTTCATTGCGAATATTGATTGAAAATTTGTTGTCTCATCGTATTCTATTAAATTTTTCCTCGTTGAAGACTAACGATAATTTGTTGTATATTATCTTAGTCATAATATTCTTTAATCGAGCTAGTTGAGCTCACCCTTTTCCTTTTTTGTTCCATTCTTCTCGTGAGGCGAGAATATAAGCGAGTACGAAGCCTGGGTATGGAATGAAGGTTTTAGAAAGGATTGTTTAGTAGTCCTCACCATTTTTGTAAAATAATGTATCAATAAATGTGATGAGGATTTATGTGAGTATAAATATTGTCTGAAGATAATATTTGTATTTAAACTCACAGCTTTCTTCGTTGTAATAATAAAGTTGTAGTTGTTTCGTACATCATGTATCGACAACTCGTAATGGGTGATGTATACCTATTTTGGGGGCGCCGCAGTTGGTATCGAGCTTAGGATATGATCTCTCATGAGAGATCGGGAATAGAACTATGAGGGAGAGACGAGTAAAATCCTTCGCTAAGTGTGTCCTACCTAAGCTTATTTGTTAGTTGGTCAAGATATAGGGATATTATGTGATATATTGATTTCCTTAATTAACCCTTGTTTTATGACAAGATTTGAGAATGTCGAATCGAGAATATTAACAATGGAGTAAATGAGACCGTGGAGATGCTCAGATTTACCAACGAGGAGAACGTGCAACAGTCGACAATGTTCCTCCCGTGAACAACACCAATCGAAAGCGATGATGAACGAGGGATGTTTAGAAGCTTTTGCAGCTCATGCAAAATCGATTTAGGAGACTCGTGTTCAAAATACAGGAGGAAATGATAGCAATTCACGGGTTGTCACAAATGCAAGCGCTTCAAAAGAGTTGGGACCACCAGAATTTAAGGGAAAGCCGATCCGATCACGTAAGCGAAACACGGGTCAAACAAATTACCAAGATATTCGATGTCTTGGGATGCACGGAGAACAGAAGGTTCCATTCGCCACCTTTATGTTCCGTGGCGGCGCAGACTATCGGGTGGGAGTCTCGTGAAGCGCACCCATCCAAATACAAGACTCAACATGTCTTGGGAGACGCTTTCAGAGATTATTTAATGACAAATACTTTCCTCGAAAGTGTTCGCATAAGGAAGAAGTGGAGTTCATCGATTAGAGCAAAACAACATGACGGTGTCTCAAGACGAGGCAAAGTTTGCAGAGTTATCTGTGTTTGCACCTCATTTGGTGGAGAATGAGGAACGATGACGCGGATGTTTCTTAGAGGTTTGAAACCCAAGATACGCCAAGATCTCATTTCTCATAAACTTTCTTTATTCAGATGTTGTAAAATGTGGCTCAATTATTAGAGCGAGATAACGAGTACGGTCAACTCGAGGACCATAACCGTGGATCGTACTCAGAGATGGCAACAATGTAATAATGATAACTCGGAAAAAGAAATGTATTTGACAGAAATGGTAACCACTCGTGGTAATCATGGTCATGAAAAATGTAAGAAGCGAGTCGAGGAGATTTTAAAAGAGGAAATTTAACAACGACTATGTGAAGACGACAAAGGCTTAAGAAGAATCGGTTCTAAGGGAGGAGAACGACCACCCATTATATGCTACAAATGCGAAAAGAGGGGACATATCACCAAACCGCCCACAACAGCTTCAAGGTATGCTATAGTTGTGGAAAGGAAGGACATATCGCCGAGATTGTACGGAAATAAACCTAGTTCAATGGGGATTTGTGACTCAAAAGATCGTCCCCGTAAAAGTCAAAGTCAACGATTCCGGAAGAGCGTTTGTTGTGGATCGGTCATAATGCGAGGAACCCAAACGAGGTGATCACGGTAAGCTATTTATAAATTCTCGCGAAGTTTATACCTTACTTGATACCGGTGCATACCCATTCATTTATCTCTCCCGCATGTGCTCAACGCTTAAACTTGACTCGAGAAATTAGACTTTGACCTATCTGTGGAAACTCCGTTAGAGAAACTTTCATCACATCCACCGCTTATAAATCTTGTTTGATTCAAGTTGGCACCATCACCTTACCTGTTGACCTTATCTCTTTAAAGATACTTGCTTTTGATGTGATTTTAGGGATTGATTGGTTAACTACTCATCATGCCAAAATTGATTGTTTTCGTAAGGTTGTTAGTTTTCATATTCCTAACCAACCTGTGTATTTAATTCAAGCAACTAAACCATTAAAATCAATCACTATCATATCTAATCATAAAGCTATTCGCTTATTGAAAAACGGATGTCAAGCTTTCTTAGCCCATGTTATGGATTTGAATAAAGACACGCCAAATTTGAATAATATTCTGTTGTTATCGACTTTCCCGACGATTTCAAGAACTTCCCTGCCTACCCCGTAACGTGAAGTTGAATTCTTTATTGATCTTGAACCCGGCACAAAGCCCATTTCTAAAACCCCATATCGAATGGCTCCTATTGAACTTCAGAGTTAAAGGTCCAACTACAGGAATTGTTGGACATCGGTTTCATTCGGCCCCAAGACATCTCCTCGGGGTGCTCCTGCTTTATTTGTAAAAAAAAAGACGGAGTATGCGATTTTGTATTGACTATCGGAATCGAACCATGTCACCATCAAGAATAGGTATCCTCTACCTCGTATTGATGACTTGTTTGACCAACCGCAAGGGGCACAATTCTTTTCAAAATCGATCTTCGCTCGGATATCATCAATTTGAAATTAGAATCGAGGATATTCCAAAGACCGCCTTCGTAACTCCTGTATGGGCATTATGAATTCTTAGTCATGTCTTTCGACTAACTAATGCTCCTCGCGGCTTTCATGGATATGATGAACCGAGTATTCAAGGAATATTTGGATCGCCGTTGTCAGTTTTATTGATGACATCCTTATATATTCCAAAAGTCGTGAAGATCATGAGCACCATTTGAAGTTTGGTACTCCAAAGGCTTCGTGAAAACCAACTATATGCCAAATTGAAGAAATGCGAGTTCGCTTGAGGAAGTAGCCTTTCTTGGGCATGTGGTGTCAAAACATGGAGTATCCGCTGATCCGTGCCAAGATTGAAGCAATACAAAGTTGAGCAACCAAGTTTGATCAAGTCGTAGCTTTTTGGGCTTAATGGTTATTATCGGAGATTCGTGGAAGGGTTTTCTCGAATCGCTACTCCATTAACTCAAATTTAACTCGAAGGATACGAAATTGCTTTGGGGCGAAGAATGCGAGAAAAGTTTCCAAGAGCTTAAGAGGAGACTTATTTCTAAGACTGTTCTAACAATACCATCCGGTTCGGATGGATTTGTTATCTACAAATGATGCTTCGTGCAAAGGGTTAGGATGTGTTCTCATGCAACGTGGGAAAGTCATAGCCTATGCCTCGCGACAACTTAAAGAGTATGAGAGGAATTATCCTACTCATGATCTAGAGTCAAGCAGCAATAATGCTTTTCAATAAAAGATATGGAGGCACTATCTATATGGGGAGAAAGTGGAGATATATTCGCACCATAAAAGCCTTAAATATTTCTTCACTCAAAAGAACTCAACATACGCGGCAAAAATGACGCTGGCTCGAGCTATTGAAAGACTACGACCACACTATTCAATACCATCCCGGTAAAGTTTAACGTGGTAGGTGACGATCGAGTAGAAGAAGATCATATGCGAAACGAAAAGCGATGATGTCAAGTATACGACAGAGCCAACTTTAATAGAAAAAGTTAAGGTTGCTCAAGCCACCGAATCTTGAGCTGATACGTATGAAGAAGAAAGTACAAGAAGGAGCTATTCCTAAGCTTAGAATTGATGAAGAAGGAATACTTCGAGTCCACTCTAGACTTTGTGTTCCTAACGACTGATTTGAAGTACAAGATTATGATGGAAGCACACAATACACCATTTGCAATCCATCCTCGAAGTACTAAAATGTATCGTGATCTTCTACATACATTTTGGTGGAATAATATGAAGAGAGAGATTGCAAAGTTTATCTCGATGTGTTTAACTTGCTAACGTATAAAGGCGAGCATCTAGTACCTAAGGGTCCGTTGCAACCACTTGAGATTCCTGAATGGAAGTGGGAACACATTACCATGGATTTCATTACGGTCTTCCTACTACGGTTTCTCAAGGCATCAATGTTATTTGGGTTATTGTTGATAGATTAACCAAGTCTCGCTTTCATTTCTTGCCGATACGGAGACTTATTCACTTGAACGCCTTGCTAGTATGTGCACGTAAATGAGATTGTGAGGTTGCATGGCATGCTCAGATCCATAGTTTCTGATCGTGACCCAAGATTCACTTCAAGATTTTGGGTTAGCTTGCAAAAAAAGCTATGGGCACGGATTTGCGATTTAGTTCTAAGATACCATCCCCAAACCAGACGGACAATCGAGAGAGACTATTCAAACTCTTGAAGATTTATTAAGACTCGTGTCCTGCACTTCAAGGGCGGTTGGGATAAGTATTTACCATCAGTGGAATTCTCCTACAACAACAATTTATCGTGCAAGTATAGGTGTGGCTCCATTCAAGCATTATATGGACGAAAATGTCGCTTCCAATATGTTGGGATGAGGTGGGTGAAGCAACATTGTTGGGACCCGAGTTAGTACGTATTTACTCACCGAAAAGATCCAAATAATTCGACAACGATACAAACGGCTCAAGATCGACAAAAGAGTTATGCGGATCTTCATCGAAAGGACGTGGAATTTAATGTAGGGATCATGTATTGTCATGAGTTGCTCCATGGAAGGGAGTTACAAGATTTGGGAAGAGAGGAAAGCTCAATCCACGATTTATCGGTCCATTTCAAATTCTCGACCGAGTAGGAAATGTAGCCTATAGACTTGCGTTACTCCGAGTATGTCTCGTGTTCATAATGTGTTTCACATATCCGTATTCAGAAATATGTGAAAGACCCGAACCACGTTATTGAAGTTAGAACCCATTTGAGATAGTCAAGACTTAACGTATGAGGAGGTACCTATCAAGATCTTGGATAGAAGGAGCATGTCCCACGCCAAGAAAGGTCATACCACAAGTTAAAGTTTTGTGGAGGAATCATGCTATAGAGGAAATGACCGGGAATTGGAAACGGAAATGAAAGCGAGGTATCCTCACCTTTTCAAACACTGCAGTACGTACGTCAATTTCGAGGACGAAATTTCATAAGGAGGGAGGTTGTAAGACCTCAAAAATTTTTTAAATAAAAGGAATTTCCTTTATTTATTATTTTGAAATAGTAAGGGTTGATTTGATTAATGTGGATAGTTAAGGGTTAAATACGCAAATATTTCAAAATAAGCAAGTGGTTATAAAATATTCATTTTGTTTGAATATTCGTTTGTCGTGGAATATTCGCATCGTCTTGGGAATATTCGTATTTACGACGCACAGCACCATGGCCGTGGGCCCCATAACGGAAAGCCGATTGGATGAAGAAAACGACAAATATAAGTTGGTTAAAAATAACGGCGTAGTTGTTACCAAGTTAAGATCATTGAATACCCGTGGTTAAAATACGAATACGCTGTGGTTGCACAAAGAGCACACCTATTGCACAATAAAGATTGTTGAATTATTGATCCTTACGTAAGAAGGAACTACTCAATAATTTTTACAAAGAGTTATCGCTCAATATTTTATTTTATTGATTCAATAATTGTCAAGTTGATATTTTATATTATCATTGTTCAATAATTGTCACCGCATTATTATCTCCATTATCGATCAATAATTCATATTATTTAAATAATATTATTAGATAGCATTATTGGCAATGTCTAGAAAGTTCTCACAAGGAGAGGTTTGGTCACCTAATTAATTGCGCGCCAAGAAGAGAAATCCTTATCTGAAAGCCCTCTTTCCCGGAACTACTGTTGTCATAATTGTGATTCTCGTAATATTATTTGTGAATAATTAATTATTGATTCATATGATAAAGAAATATTTATTTTATGTGGATATAAATGATGGATTTATTTATGTGGTTATAAATGAAGAAATTATTGTTGAGGTGTTTTATCAAGATTTTACCGATCGAGGTATTAAAAATTAAATCGTGGGTTTTTAGATATATTATGGGATTATAATTTTTAATCCGACCGCTGATTGTGGTAATTTTGGGTATGTTATACATACATAAGTTGAGTATATGTCCACAAATTTTGAACCGTTAAAAATGCACGAATGATTTGTTATGAATTTTAAGAGGTGTCTGATTCGAAAATTAGGGTTATAATTGATTTTGGTGGAAAATTCTAGAATTGAGTGGGCCCCACTTGTGGTTGGTGAAGAAATGTGCTGAATTTTATTTCAAATGTGGTGGGTGGCAATAGTAGCAGGTAAAGCCATCAGGTAGCAGTCAAGTCCGCTTTTGCGGCTAACATTTTCCTATAAATAGAGGCTAAGTTAGAATTGAAAATCACACCGTAAACAAAGTTTTCTTTTCTCTCTATATTATTGAGCGTATTTTGTGAGTATTTAGATACTTTGAGAGTTCATTGTTCAAGACAAGTTTCATTCAAGATCACTTCCCGACCTTTCCTTCCGGCAATCGATTCTTTGAGGTAAGGGATATTATTTTTTTTTCAGAATGATATTATTTCTTCAATATCAATATGTTGAAATGTTGATCCGAAGTTTTTATCAAATTTGGAACTTTTTCATGCTCGGGTTACTATTCATGAGTTACTATTCACGAGTTACTATTCATGAGTTACTATTCACGAGTTACTATTCACGAGTACTATTCATGAAGCGTGAAGATGTTTTTGTGGAATTTCTATCTTTTGGTGTCTTGATTTACTATTCATTATATACGGTCTTATTCACGATACTATCAAGACTATTCACGATACTCAGACTATTCACCAAAAAATAAAATTTCTTCTTTTTGTCCAAAACATCTATTTTGGATACTAGCTTTGATTGTATCCATGTTTTGATCATTCTTGAATTTTACACCACTCGTGATTATTTTTGGGGTATTGTTGGACATGGATAAAACAAAGTACGAATCCTTAATCTTTAATCCTTGTCATTTTGTTTCACCGGATTCGTTCTTTAAAATATTTTTCATCATCCTCGACCTTAAATGATGATATTATTGAATATCTTTGGCCCAGAAAGTGCAAAAAGATGAATGATTTCTTCAAGAATATCTTTGGCTGTAGTAAAGAAGATGAACAGTGTTGAGATGAATACGACCGATCGATTAATATCTTTGGCCCAGTGCAAAAGATGAACAGTGTTTTAAATGAATACGACTTAATCGATGAATATCTTTGGCCCAGTAGTGCAAAGATGAATATTTAATTCCGATGTATATTGATTGTTGTTACAGGATAAAAGATAGACGATGAACTTTTAAATTCATACATAGAAGATAGTAGTTTGCATTCTCTACTTAACTCTTCTAATGAATTATTATTTCACTATGAATATTGATTGAAAATTTGTTGTCTATCAGATTCTATTAAATTTTTCCTCATTGAAGACTAACGATAATTTGTTGTATATTATCTTAGTCATAATATTCTTTACCGAGCTAGTTGAGCTCACCCTTTTCCTTTTTTGTTCCATTCTTCTCGTGAGGCGAGAATATAAATGCGAGTACAGTGCGGGGTATGGAATGAAGGTTTTAGAAAGGATTGTTTAGTAGTCCTCACCATTTTGTAAAATAATGTATCAATAAATGTGATGAGGATTTATGTGAGTATAAATATTGTCTAGAAGATAATATTTGTATTTAAACTCACAGCTTTTGTTGTAATAATAAAAGTTGTAGTTGTTTCGTATCATGTATTGACAACTCGTAATGGGTGATGTATACCTATTTTGGGGCGCCACATACGGGACTATGTCCGAATCTGAAGTACTATTCACGAAAAATTGGTTTCTTTTTCTAACCAAATTATAGTTGATTTATGAATATTACTCTTGAGATTAAATCTAGATGTTTTGATTATATTATTTTTATATAACATTCTTATAACCCTAATGATGATATTTCTCTTTGACTTGAGTGTAAAGATGGGTAGATTATTGGTATGATCGTGACCATAGGTTCTCTTTGGCCAGTAGGGAAAAAGATGAATTGTGACTGGTATGATCATGACCATTGAATTTACAATTGAATATTTTTAACTTAAGTGCAAAAGGCGAATCGATCAACATGGTTATAATTATTGTTATATAACTTCTGAGATGATTATGTATTTCTTAGATATATGAATATCTTTGGCTCGTTGTACAAAGATGACTGTTGTTGAATATCTTTGCTTTGTAGTGCAAAGATGAATTATTGATGAATATCTTTGGCTCGTCTTCGCAAAGATGACTGTTGTTGAATATCTTTGCTTTGTAGTGCAAAGATGAATTATTGATGAATATCTTTGGCTCGTAATGCAAAGATGACTGTTGTTGAATATCTTTGCTTTGTAGGGCAAAGATGAATTATTGATGAATATCTTTGGCTCGTAATGCAAAAGATGACACTGTTGTTGAATATCTTTAGCTTTTAGTGTAAAGATGAACTGTTGATGAATATCTTTGACGCGTGGTGCAAAGATGAATTTATTAGTATGATTATGAACAGAACTGTGATTTGGTATAACCATGATATTTGATGTTTCGTGTAAAGACAATTGATGAAAATTATCTTCGTCACCGGATGGGAAGAGGAATTTAGAATCACAATTATGATTATGAGTTATTCATATGATTGTGGAAAGGAACTGCTGATTGATGTTATTCAGAGGATAAAACATTGTTGGTGGACTTTTAACGTGGAGAAGACAATAGACTTTATAGTCTATTTGACTCTTTTAATGGATTGCTTGCGTTCACCGCAACTATGGTTGAAAAGTTTTATCATCTACCATATGTTCTAAATCTCCGATGATTTATTCTTGATGAAGACTATTGATAATTTATTTATCTTTAGTCATAATATTCTTTATTGAGCTAGTTGTGCTTCACCCTTTTGTTTCACAATTCCTTTCGTGTAATAAAAGTGTAAATTGGGTTGGCCCGGAGATAACAAGGAATAGAATCTGTGGTCTATAGTTGTTGAGGTTCTCCCTAAAGAGTATGAAAATAATTTTATTGAGGGCTTTAGTGTGTTTGTATTTTATACATCATTTAATAGTCATTTTGGTGAATTAAATAGGGTGAGTAACCCAACTTTGGAAGGTGTGTTTGTCACTATCATCATACAAGATGTCTAATGACATACAAACTCGTGTTATCATAAGACATGGTTGTGCTCATCCACTTGCGAGTATATTTACAAGCACTACCTATATAATCTTGGTGTTTGTTTGGAGTATAATACCCAATTTGAGACAAGGGAGATAATGATAAATCAAGAGAAGACTCGCCATTGGGAAGAATATGATAGTAATCTTCTCGTTTTTTTTTTAGGGTCTATTAGATTGAACCAAGGATAATTACGTGGCCATATGATATCTACCATAACCTAAAAGCACGGCCTCCCATGTACGAAGGTTTCTCGAGCACTTCCCAAAGATTCTAATTTCTAAAAGCAGACTTTTGGCATTACCTTTATGTAAGGTGTCATGGTGACGTGTTATCCAAGTTGGTGTCCGAGTTACATTTGGTATATATTGGTATCAAAACTCACAAAATATGTGTTGTTGTATTTTGCATTTACAATTGTTGTAATAAAGTTGTAGTTATTTTTCGTACCATATATTTGGCGACTCGAGAATGGGTTGGATGGAATGGACCTATTTTGGGGTCGTTACATTTGGTATCGAGCTTGGGGATATGATCTCCATGCGGAGATCGGGATTAGAACTAGGAGGGAGAGATGAGTAAATCCTTTCTTTGCTAGTGTGTCCTACCTAAGCTTATTTGTTGGTCGGTCATAATATCGGGATATTATGTGATATGTTAATTTGTTAAATTAACCCTTGTTTTGAAGTCGTATTCTAGAATGATATCCGAAATACGAGGAGATGAAAGCAATGGAGAAATCATGATGACGGGGAGATAGAATCAAAAATGAAAACAAGGTATTCTCAACTCTTTGAAATACCAGTACGTAAATTTCGAGGATCGAAATTTCATAAGAGGGGAGATTGTAAGACCGAATTTTATGAAATAAAAGTATTCAATTTTTTATTTACTATTCATGAGTTACTATTCACGAGTTACTTATTCACGAGTTACTATTCATGAGTTACTTATTCACGAGTTACTATTCATGAAGTTACTATTCACGAGTACTATTCATGAAGCATGATAATTTTTTTTTTAGAAGAAGGCACTTACTCAATAATGGTTACTGTAATTACTGCTCAAAGATTTTATTGAGTTAATAATTCTTCTAAGCTTGATATTTTATATTCTTTGTTGTTTCAATAATTGTCATTCTGCGATATCTTTCATTATCGAAGCAATAATTCATATTATCTGAATAATATTATTGGATAACATTATTGGCAATGTCTAGAAAGTTACGTCAAGGAGAGGTTTGGTCACCTAATTGCTGCCAAGAAGGAGAAATTCTTATTGGAAAGCCCTCTTCCCTGAACCGCCACGGTTGTTAATATTGTGATTATGTAATATTATTTGTGAATAATTAATTATTGATTTATATGATGAGGAAAATATTGATTTTATGTGGATATAGATGGAGAAAATTTTAAAATGACAATTGTTGAAAATTAATATTTTATCTTTTTCCGATAAAATAATTCATTTAAATATATTATTTTAATAATATATTAACTATGGTGATATTTTTACAATGAATGTGGGATATATGAGTATATGAGGAGGAAGAGTATTTTGTGGCATTAAATGTTTAACACATGTTTTGTGTGTTGGTGGACACAATTATTGATCGAAATTTGATTATAGCACAGTAAAATCGCCTGTTTGTGGATTTCTTTTCGATTTTGTTTGGAATTTGGAAAAACTTTCTTCTGCAAAGTTGTAGAGAATTGAATTTCCTATAAAAATTCGCAAGATTCAATTTTCTGATGAAAGGGCTATTTATTATGAATTATTGAAGTTCAAAGCTCAAAATAATTGATTTTGGGAGTTTAAATTATTTTTGTTAAGAAAAACGCTTTTTGTATTTTTTGGACATCATTAACATGTGTGGCTGGTGTTTTGACCAAAAGGTGGGCTAAGGAAAATTTGTATAATTATATTAATATTATATTAAATTTTCTGCTTTGGTGTTCTAAGCGTTTTCCTATAAATAGGTGTTTAGGTTAGAATTGAAAATCACACCGTAAACTCAAGTTTTCTCTCTATATTATCGGCGTATTCTTGTGAGTATTTTGAGTATACTTTGAGTATTTCTATACGGTGCAAGTTCGTTTCAAATATTATTCCAATCGGAAATCTTTGCTTCGCTTTTCGAGGTAAGGGATAGTAAGGGATTTTAAGGGTTATTATGTTTTTAGTTTCGAAATTTTTCTGAACCTTCAAAAATTCTGGAAAATTTTGAAATGATAATTTGATGAGTTTTATATATTATGTCCAAAATGGCGATTTTGGATGTATAGATTGAGAGTTATGAATTTTATGAGAAAAGACTATTTTAAAAGTAACCACTTATAACTCCTTGTGGTTAACTCCAAAATTGATGAAATTTTATTGGAAGTACATCTATATAATATCAGTATACCGTATTAATTTCAGAATTTTGGATAAAAGTATAATTTATGATAAATGTTTACATATTCGGTGGTTTTGGCCATATGAAAAATAGTAAATGAATTTTTAAATTCTGAGAAAAATATATGTTCAATATGGGACTATGTTATGCTAAATCCCAGAAAAGAAATATTTTTGGAACTGATTTGGTATTTTTCATGAAAATGTTCTAGTTATGAGTAAATGAATTAAATATGTTATGTGAAGTAAGAAAATTAGAAAATATGATTTTATGGTTTGAGAATCATATATGAGGTATATGCAGATTTTTGATGAGGGTTTTGGTTATTGGTGATGAAATTTTATGAGTTTGGCATTTTATGATGATTAAATGCATTAATTAAGAAAGTGTAAACAATTTAATTAAATTGTTTATAAGTTTGAGAAATGATTAAAATATTATTATAATATTAATAATATTAGATTATGAGATTTCTAAGTGATTTATAACATTTGGATTAAGGTGTTATAAATATGGATATGAATTTTATTATGAAACTTTATCTTTTAAAGATCGAGGGATTACTATGCATCGATATACGGGACTATATATTTAATACGGGTACTTATTCACGAAAAAATTGGTTTCTTTTTCTAACCAAATTATAGTTGATTTATGAATATTACTCTTGAGATTAAATCTAGATGTTTTGATTATATTATTTTTATATAACATTCTTATAACCCTAATGATGATATTTCTCTTTGACTTGAGTGTAAAGATGGGTAGATTATTGGTATGATCGTGACCATAGGTTCTCTTTGGCCATGAGGGAAAAGTTGAATTGTGGACCGGTATGATCATGACCATTGAATTTACAATTGAATATTTTTAACTTAAGTGCAAAGCGAATCGATCAACATGGTTATAATTATTGTTATATAACTTCTGAGATGATTATGTATTTCTTAGATATATGAATATCTTTGGCTCGTTGTACAAAGATGACCTGTTGTTGAATATCTTTAGCCTGTAGTGCAAAGATGAATTATTAATGAATATCTTTGGCTCAGATCGCAAAGATGACTGTTATTGAATATCTTTAAACAGTAGTGCAAAGATGAATTATTGATGAATATCTTTGGCTCGTAATGCAAAGATGACCTGTTGTTGAATATCTTTAGCCTGTAGGGCAAAGATGAATTATTGATGAATATCTTTGGCTCGTAATGCAAAGATGACCTGTTGTTGAATATCTTTAGCCTGTAGTGTAAAGATGAATCGTTGATGAATATCTTTGACGTAGTGCAAAGATGAATTTATTAGTATGATTATGAATGAACTGTGATTTGGTATAACCATGATATTTGATGTTTCGTAAAGACAATGATGAAAATTATCTTCGTCCTGGATGGGAAGAGGAATTTAGAATCACAATTATGATTATGAGTTATTCATATGATTGTGGAAAGGAACTGTTGATTGATGTTACAGGGATAAAACATTGTTGGTGGACTTTTAACGTGGAGAAGACAATAGACTTTATAGTCTATTTGACTCTTTTAATGGATTGCTTCGTTCACCGCAACTATGGTTGAAAAGTTTTATCATCTACCATATGTTCTAAATCTACGATTTATTCTTGATGAAGACTATTGATAATTTATTTATCTTTAGTCATAATATTCTTTATCGAGCTAGTTGTGCTCACCCTTTTGTTTCACAATTCCTTTCGTGTAATAAAAGTGTAAATTTGGGTTGAGCGGAGATAACAAGGGAATAGAAATCTGGTCTATAGTTGTTGAGGTTCTCCTAAAGAGTATGAAAATAATTTTATTGAGGGCTTTAGTGTGTTGTATTTTATACATCATTTAATAGTCATTTTGGTGAATTAAATAGGGTGAAAGCGAACCCAACTTTGGAAGGGTGTTTTGTCACTATCATACAAGATGTCTAATGACATACAAACTCGTGTTATCATAAGACATGGTTGTGTTCATCCACTTGTTGAGTATATTTACAAGCACTACCTATATAATCTTGGTGTTTGTTTGGAGTATAATACCCAATTTGAGACAAATGGAGATAATGATAAATCAAGAAAGACTCGCCATCGGGAAGAATATGATAGTAATCTTCTCGTTTTTCTTTGGGGTCTATTAGATCAACCAAGGATAATTATGTGGCCATATGATATCTACCATAACCTAAAAGCATGGCCTCCCACGTATCGAAGGTTTCTCGAGCACTTCCCAAAGATTCTAATTTCTAAAACAGGTTTTGATTTGTACTTTTATGTAAGGTGTCATGGTGACGTGTTATCCAAGTTGGTGTCCAGAGTTACATTTGGTATATATTGGTATCAAAACTCACAAAATATGTGTTGTTGTATTTTGCACGACAATTGTTGTAATAAAGTTGTAGTTGTTTTTCGTACCATATATTTGGCGACTCAGAATGGGTTGGATGGAATGGACCTATTTTGGGGTCGTTACATTAGGCGCCTTAGCACACTAGTTGATATGAATGAATCTCCAAGATACTCAAAAGTTGGATAAATGAGTTAGCAAACTCTGATATAAAGCTAGCATGAATGAAATACCTTACGTATTCACTTACGATAAACAATAAAAACAAATTTAAAACAAATTAAAATAAAATAACATGATATAATATAACTATTAAACTAAGTAGCATTTACTTAGTTTCTCATACTAAATTTAATAACATTTAAAGTTTCTCATATTGCTTTAATTTGCATTCATTCGTTAAGTCATATACTCTCAAGTCATATGCTCTCAAGTATGCTTAAATGTTAATCATATGCTTACAAGTATGCTCAAGTCATATGGTTACAAGTATGCTTAAGTCATATGCTTAGAAGTATGCTTAAATGTTAATCATATGCATGCTTACAAGTATGCTCAAGTCATATGGTTATAAGTATGCTCAAGTCATATGTTAACATTTATAATGTTATCCGTAGTAAATACCGTGGAATCATGGACCTCTATTCGGGGCAGTCAGTAGTTGGATGACACGACGAAAGTCAAGTGTCCAGATAGTGTCTTCTGAGTTGAATTTAGAATTTGGTTGCCAAGTGTTTTTGGAGTATCGATAGTCACCCGTAATGTATGAATGGTAAAAATCGCAGAATCGATGTCCATGTTTAAAGTGTAAGAATGTAAATTATATGGATAGAGACATGGTAAACTATCATTTACTTGTTTACGGGTTCATGAGAAATTACGAAGAATCTTTGGTGGGCACATGGGCGAGAGAAGAGATGGTGGCATCACACAAGTACACAATTCAGGCGTTAGTACTCATCGTATGAATGAAATGGTCCATGATATTGCAGGGCGATTTTGATTGGGAGCAAGCGCAGAGAGCAACCTATGAATTACGATGCCAAAGACTTCTTTAAGTTGTTAGACGAGGGTAGCAAGCCATCATGGCATGGTTGCACCAAACACACTACATTGTCTGCTGCGATTGGCGACATTACTTAACATCGAAGGCCGATCACAACATGAGCCATGAGTGTTTTGAGTCGCTCTTGAAGGCAATTAAGAGTATGTTGCTGACGGTGAGAAATTACCCGGTAACTATTACTTTTGTAAGAAAATGGTGAAGAAGTTGGGTCTTGGATACCAAAAGATCGATGCATGTCCCAACGATCGCATGTTGTTTTATAAGGAAAATGAACAGATGACAAGGTGCACGCGTTTTGCGATCATGATCGGTTTAGGCCTAATAAAGAGGTGTGACTACAAAAAATCAAGTATACCGCTTAAGATTCTAAGGTATTTTCCAATAACACATCGACTAAAAAGATTGTACATGTCTTGAGATCAAGATTTGAACATATGAGTTGGCATGCGAAATCTCCAAATAAAGATAGAGAACTAAATCATCCCGCAGATGGGCGGTGGCTTGGAAAGATTTCAACTTAGCACATCCCTCAATTTGCATTGGAACCTAGAAATATGAGGCTTGGATTGTCCACCGATGGTTTCAATCTGTTTGGCCACTCAAATTGCTCCGTACTCATGTTGGCTCGTGATTGTTACTCCGTCATAACTAGCCTCATTGGATGTGTAAATAAATGGCCATACTTATTTCTTTCACTCGTGATTCTCGGTCCCAAGAGTCCCGGAAAGAACTTAGATGTTTACTTGAGACCTCTTATAGACGAGTTAAAGGTATTGTGGGAGGATGGAGTACGACTTGGGATGTTGCAACGAAAACAAATTTCAACCTTAGGGCGGCGAGCTATGTGGACTATAAGTGACTTCCCAAATTTATGGTATGTTAAATGGATGGAGTACACACGGGAAGTTGGCTTGTCCGTATTGTATGGAGCATACAAAGTCGTTTAATCTATCAAAAGGTCAAAAGCCTTGTTGGTTTGGTATCGCTTGCTTCTTCTTAGGTAGATCACCCGTTTGAAGAAATAGAGAACACTTCGGAAAGGAAAGTAGATAATGATATGCCTCGCACCGCGATTGTCGGAAACGGAGATGCGAGATCATGTGATGAGATTGCGGTTATCCCATTTGGTAAGGTTGATCGACAAACATAATCAATGGGTTTGGTGAATCTCATAACCGGGTTCAAGAAGCATCTTTTGGGAATTGCCTTATTGGTCTACAAATTTGATTCGTCATAATCTAGATGTGATGCATATTGAGAAGAATGTGTTTGACAATGTGTTTAACACTACGATGAATGTTACGGGGAAGACAAAAGATAACGATAAAGGCACGTTTGGACATGAAAGATATTTGTAAGCGTCACGGATTAGAACTTTATGAATCTCCCAATGGTAAGATTGTCAAACCGCATGTAAGGTACACATTGTCCAAAAAGCAAGTTGAAGATGTGTGCACATGGGTTAAGTCTCCGAAACTACCGAGATGGATATCGTCAAACATTGCAAGGTGTGTTACTGGTGGGAAATTGCAAGGGATGAAGAGTCATGACTATCGTGTGTTCACGGAGAGACTCATGCCATAGCATTTTTCGGATCTCGCTTGATAAACCAATATGGGATGCTTTGACGGATCTTTGTCGTTTCTTCAAAGACTTGTGTTCAAAATAATTGAATGAGAAGGACATGTTTGTACTTGAGAAGAACATCATAGAGATCACGTGTAAACCGGAAAAATATTCCCACCGGTTTTTTTGACTCCATGGAGCATTTGCAAATCCATCTTCCCTATGAAGCTCGTGTTGGGGGTCCAGTTCAATATAGATGGATGTACCTTTCGAGGGTGATGGGAAACCTTAAGAGGAAGGTGAAGAATAGAGCTTATGTCGAGGGGGTCGATATGCGAGGCATACGATTTTGATGAGATATCTACGTTTGTCTCGGATTATTTTTCTGGACGAAGTCTTGATGAAAACCAATCGAGTATCGAGACATGATGATGGGGGAAATGTTGAACTAAATGGTGGCTCTCTCGTATTTTGGTCTATCGGTAGCCGCTTATGGAAAAGGGAAGCGCGTATTCCTCTCGAAAGCAAGAATTACATGCCGCATATACTTACATTCTTCTCAATCATGCGAGGAGATTGGCGAATTTGTGAGGTACACATGTAAACTTGATATTTTATCTTTTAAGTTGAAAATTTATTCCAATATGTTAATGTTTATAACATGGTATAGATTGTACGATGACGAGTTAAAAGTGAAGCATGCCGATATAACTGATAAAGATATTCAAATCAATCGGGATAAAAACTTTGCACTTTGGCTAAAGGACAAAGTAAGTTCATTTTTAAGCACGTAGTGTATATATATATATATATATATATATACTCCATATGTTAACTATGACTTCATTTAATAAGATGGAGTTTTGTAGGCTTTGATTTGAGGGATCAACGATTCCGGCTAATGTACAAGTCCTAGCTATGGTACCAGACAAGGATCAAGTCAGCCGCAATGGTTACAAAATAAATGGTTGTGAATTTCACACAAAGGCATATGGGAGCGGTAAAAGAACAACGAACTCTGGAGTGTGTGTCCAAGGAGATTGTTACAATGAGCTTGGTCGTGCCTTTTATGGGGAGTTGGAGGAAATCGTAGAGTTGTCGTCTGAGGGGCACGTCTGAGGGTCATATTCACTTGTTCAAGTGCCGCTGGTTTGATTCAGAAAAAGGGATACGTGTTGAAAGATATGGAATTGTTGATATTGACCTCCATAGGTCTGCGTACTCCAACGAACCATTTGTTTTACCAACTCAAACAAATGCAAGTATACTACACTCCTAGTCCCGTTAGGAAAAGGATGACCGCCTTCTGATTGGCAAGTTGTAATTTATACTCCGTGCCGTAGTGGTCGTAGAATTAGTTGATGGGGAGATTTACCAAGAAGCGGATGCTTCATAGTCGACTATAATAAATGTGGAGGACGACAATGAAGTAATCCGATTAGATGGTGGAGATGAACCACATGAATTAGATCCCGAGTCAATACTTGTGTCGGATGACATTGATCATCGAGGAGGAAGAGTTATTAACCTGAATCGACACGTAATCAAGGCGATGATGGTTATGAATCTGCAACACGTATACAAGATGATTCTCGAATCGGACATCGACACTTGAACTCATGAAATGTATGTTTAGCAATACATGTTTTTTATATCATTGTCATGTTTATGTACTAAACTATTTAAATGCAACTTTTGTTTATTGTCATTTTATATTCATATATATACATGTTTATATCAACGCATGTTTATGTACTAAACTATTTAAATGCAACTTTTGTTTATTGTCATTTTATATTCATATATATACATGTTTATATCACTGTCATGTTTATGTACTAAACTATTTAAATGTAACTTTTGTTTATTGTCATTTTATATTCATATATATACATGTTTATATCACTGTCATGTTTATTGTCATATATACATGTAGTCAAATATGACTCCTAATAACATCTTGAAATTTGTAATATACAGATGGCTTCAAGTAAGCGAAAAAAAGCGCGGCTTGGGTAGGGGGCCTAATAATGTGCCCAAGGCCCCTACTAATCCCGATGATCGGATTTTTATTCAGATTCGCCCTCCTCCGAATAGCACGTACGTCCCACATATATCATTTATGTAACGACCCCAAAATAGGTCCATTCCATCCAACCCATTCTGAGTCGCCAAATATATGGTACGAAAAACAACTACAACTTTATTACAACAATTGTCGTGCAAAATACAACAACACATATCTTTGTGAGTTTGGATACAAATATATACCAACCAGTAGACGTCACAATGACACCTTACATAAAGGTATAGTCAAAAACTGCTTTAGAAATTAGAATCTTTGGGAAGTGCTCAAGAAACCTTCGTATGGGGAGGCCATGCTTTTAGGTTATGGTAGATATCATATGGCCACAAATTATCCTTGGTTGACCCAATAGACCCCAAAGAAAAAACGAGAAGATTACTATCGTATTCTTCCCAATGGTGAGTCTTCTCTTGACATATCATTATCTCCACTTGTCTCTAATTGGGTATTATACTCCAAACAAATACCAAGATTATATAGGTAGTGCTTGTAAATATACTCAAGAAGTGGATGAAAGACAACCATGTCTTATGATAACACGAGTTTGTATGTCATTAGACATCTTGTATGATAGTGACAAAACACCCTTCCAAAGTTGGGTTCGCTTTCACCCTATTTAATTCACCAAAAATAACTATTAAATGATGTATAAAATATAACACACTAAAGCCCTCAATAAAATTATTTTCATACTCTTTAGGGAGAACCTCAACAACTATAGACCACCGCTTTATTCCCTTGTTATCCCCGCTTAACCCAAATGACTACACTTTTATTACACGAAAGGAATTGTGAAACAAAAAAGGTGAGCACAACTAGCTCAAGAAAAGAATATTATGACTAAAGATAAATAAATTATCAATAGTCTTCATCAAGAATGAATCGAGATTTAGAACATATGGTAGATGATAAAACTTTTCAACCATAGTTGCGTGAACGAGCAATCCATTAAAAGAGTCAAATAGACTATAAAGTCTATTGTCTTCTCCACGTTAAAAGTCCACCAACAATATTTTATCCCCATAACATCAATCAACAGCCTTTTATAATCATATGAATAACTCATAATCATAATTGTGATTCTAAATTCTCTTCTCATCCGGGATGAAGATAATTTTCATCACTGCCTTTACCTCAAACATCAAATATCATGGTTATACCAAATCACAGCCTCTGCTCATAATCATACTTAATAATTCATCTTTGCACCACGGGCCAAAGATATTCATCAACAGCTTCATCTTTACACTACAAAGCAAAGATATTCAACAACAGATCATCTTTGCATTACGAGCCAAAGATATTCATCAATAATTCATCTTTGTACTACAAAGCAAAAGATATTCAACAACAGTCATCTTTGCATTACGAGCAAAAAAGATATTCATCAATAATTCATCTTTGCACTACTGTGCTAAGATATTCATCAACAAGTCATCTTTGCACTACGAGCCAAAGATATTCATCAATAATTCATCTTTGCACTACAGGCTAAGATATTCATCAACAAGTCATCTTTGCACTACGAGCCAAAGATATTCATATATCAAAGAAATACATAATCATTTCAGAAGTTATATAACAATAATTATAACCATGTTGATCAATTCACCTTTGCACTTAAGCTAAAAATATTCAATTGTAAATTCAATGGTCATGATCATAGAAGTCAACAATTCAACTTTTGCACTACTGGCCAAAGAGAACCTATAGTCACGATCATACCAATAATCTACCCATCTTTACACTCAAGTCAAAGAGAAATATTATCATTAGGGTTATAAGAATGTTATATAAAAACAATATAATCAAAACATAGTTTTAATTTCAAGAGTAAGATTCATAAATCAACGATAATTTGGTCAAAAAAGAAACCAATTTGTCGTGAATAAGACTTCGTATTATTCGTGACATAGACCGTGATATCGTGCATAAAGAATCTCTATACCTAAAAAGATAAAGTCTCATAATAAAATTCATATCCGTATTTATAACACTTTAATCCAAATATTATAAATCACTTAGAAATCTCATAATCTAATATTATTAATATTACAATAATATTTTAATCATTTCTAAAACTTATAAACAATTTAATTAAATTGTTTACACTTTTTACTAATTAATGCGTTTAATCATCATAAAATGCCAAACTCATAAGATTTCATCACCAATAACCAAAACCCTCATCAAAATCTGCATATACCTCATATATGATTCTCAAGCCATAAAATCATATTTTCCAATTTTCTTACTTCACATAACATATTTAATTCATTTACTCATAACTAAAATATTTTCATGAAAAATACCAAATCAGTTCCAAAAATATTTCTTTTCTGGGATTTAGCATAACATAGTCCCATATTGAACATATATTTTCTCTAAATTTTAAAAATTTATTTACTATTTTTTCATATGGCCAAAACCACCGAATATTTAAACATTTATCATAAATTATACTTTTGTCCAAAAATTCTGAAATTTACACGGTATACTGATATTATATAGATGTACTCCTAATAAAAAAATTTCATCAATTTTGGAGTTAATCACAAGGAGTTATAAATAGTTACTTTTAAAATAGTCTTTTCTCATAAAATCCATAACTCCTAATCTATACATCCAAAAATCGCCATTTTTGGACACACTCTACAAAACTCATCAAAATATCATTTCAAATTTTTCTAGAATTTTTCAAGGTTCAGAAAAATTTCGAAACTAAAAACATAATAACCCTTAAAATCCCTTACTATCCCTTACCTCAAAAGAAGTGATTTACCTTGGAATAACGCCGAATCGAACTTGCACCGTATAGCAATACTCAAAGTATACTCAAAATACTCACAAGAATACGCTCGAAAATATAGAGAGAGAAAACTTCAGTTTCAGGTGTGATTTTCAATTCTAACCTAAACACCCTATTTATAGGAAAATACTTAGAACACCAAAGCGTAAAAATTTAATAAAATATTAATATATATTATTTTTATTCCAAAGCATACTTATTTTGCTTCAAAACCTCAGCCACCAAACAGCCCACCTCACAAGACTTGCACAAAAAATGTTTTTTGTTATTTAAATTATTTTAAACTTCCAAAATCAATTATTTCGAGCTTCGAAACTTCAATAATTCATAATAAATAGCCCTTTATCAAATAATTCGAATCTCACGAGTTTTTATAGGAAATTCAATTCTCTACAACTTTGCGGAAGAAAGTTTTCCAAATTCCAAATGAAATTGACCAAATCCACAAACGAACGATTTTACGATACTATAATCAAATTTCACCAAGAAATGGGGTCCACCGACATGTTTAACATGTTTTAAACATTTATTGTAACAAAAATATTCTTCCTCCTCATATACTCATATATTCCATATTCAATTGTAAAAATATCACCATTATTATATTATTAAAATAATATATTTAAATGAATTATTTTATCGTAAAAGATAAAATATTAATTTTCAACAATTGTCACTTTAAAAATTTTCTCCATCTATATCCACATAAAATAAATATTTTTCTCATCATAAAAATCAATAATTAATTATTCACAAATAATATTACATAATCACAATATTAACAACCAAAGTGCGCTTCCTGTGAAAGAGGGGCTTTCCAATAATAAATTTCTCCTTCTTGGCAGCGCAATTAGGTGACCAAACCTCTCCTTAGATGAAACTTTCTAGGCATTGTCAATAATGTTATCCAATAATATTATTCAGATAATATGAATTATTACTCGATAATGGAAAAAAGCGTACGCGTGACAATTATTGAAACAACAATAATATAAAATATCAACGTAGCAATTATTGAATCAATAAAATAAAATATTGAACAAAGAATTCTTGTAACAATTATTGAGTAATGCCTTCTTACGAAAAAAAAAATTATCATGCTTCATGAATAGTACTCGTGAATAGTAACTCGTGAATAGTAACTCATGAATAAGAATCTTCGTGAATAAGAACTCATGAATAAGAACTCATGAATAGTAATTAAAAAAATTGAATACTTTTATTTCATAAAATTCGGGGTCTTACAATTTATATAAAAGCATTTAAGATTCCATTTATTGTATATTGGTAATGTTTTGATTGATATTATATTGGTAATGTTTTGTTTTGGTCTTATTGTATTGAAAATTTGTATATTTCTCTTGGTTTGTGTCTTGGGTGCCTAGAAATGTCCATATATATGCATGCCGTCGTGTATGTGGCTAGTCTATATTATAGGGGAGACTATGATTTAATTTTTTTAAGTATTAGCTATCACATCGCGTATGGTCATTGACGATAAAGCGTCATCGATGATAAGCCTTTTTGTTGTAGTGAATTAAGTTAATATATCTCACACAAACTGTTAGAATATTACAACAATTAATAGTCTCACTAAGATGAAAATAAAATTTCACATTAAGTAAGCATTTTGAAAAACTAACAATAATGATAATAATTTTTAACCATTATATAAAATTCGATTATACTTGTGTTTAAATTCATTTTTTTGTGTGTAAAAAAAATATGAAGTATGTAAAGTGTTTTAAATTTTCGAAAAAAAGCACATTACGTCTATAACAATTATATATATATATACATAAAGGAACTCTAATCGTACTTGTGCAAAAAAAAAATTGTGGTTACTAATAAAAAGTATTTTATCTCACTACTCCCTCCTTCCGTCATAATATAATATGTCATAATATAATATATGACGTTTTAGAGTTGTGTATAAAAAATAAGAAAATGATTGTATAACATTAAATATATTATTAATTGTGTGACGCTCCCAAAATTAGGTATACATCACCCATCTTGGATAGTCAGATACATGGTACAGAATTTAAATACAACTTACTAATATAACTGTCGTGTACAATACGACATAAACTGTGAGTTTGAATACAAATATTGTCTACTAGAGATCATACAAACTCAAAAGGAGTCCTCATTACAATTATTATCACATTATTTCACGTAATTATGAGGACTACTAATGCTATCCTCCTCGACCATTACTCGCGCTCCTCGACTCGTCCCAAATTTATATTCTCATTTCACAAGAGAATAAGTGAAAGAAAGGGTGAGCTCAACTAGCTCAAGAAGAAATATTATGACTAAGATAATGCGTAATAAATTATCATTAGCCTCAACAAAGTTGTTAAACCGATAAAATATAATGAACATCAAGTTTAACTACAATGAACCAAAGAATCCATTAAAAGAGTCAAGTAGAAAATAAATCTACTATCTTTTATGATTTTAAAAGATTTTCATCATCATTATATAGTTGAGACTCACTTTTAATAAATATTCCACATCATCGAATCACCCCTGCACTACGGCCAAGGATATTCTTTAGTATCACGACCACAATTATTCATGCACTACGGGCCAAGAATATTTGTGTATTCATTAATGGTCATGATCATGCCAACAACTGTCCATCAATGCACTACGGGCCACTGAGGATTTTTACCACATCATTTGTAACATTACGATCATGATTACACCGAATAGTCTCTGGTCATAATCATACCAAGTCCATCTATGCACTACAAAAGCCACGATGACTTTCAACATAATATAAACATGAGGATGAAGACAATGATATAAGAATTCAATAAAACAAGTTCAAGAATTAATTTATCTTGGAACCAATAACATCCAAACTGTCAACACGATATCTTTGCTTTGAGAGAGTAAAATTCAAGAATACTTGAGAAGAATATTTCCATGAAAGGATACTTTGGATGAAGCGCAAATATCAAGGATATTCCACTAATTTCATGGAGTATAAAGTCAAAGTTTTAACCAACCGGGTATAATAAAGAATGGAATAACAAAAGAAATCACCATGCATGCGATAGAATCGCATGTATAAAAGTTATTCCAACAGAATAATAAATAACGGAACCAAGTCCCACAGCGTAAAATGCATGCAGACGGATATTCCAATGTAATAATAAAGAATGGAACCAGTCCCATGTAAAACGCATGCATGTGATATTTCAATAGAATAATAATAAAGATTTTAACCGTGTCCTGTAAAAACACACAGACATGTGATGTTCCAATGTAATAATAGAAGAATGTCACCAAGTATAGGGTAAACCACGATATACAAAGTTATTCCAATGTAATAATAAGCAATGGAATAACAATAGCTTCTCTTCATGAATAAGAAAGAATAACACCCCTTACTTTTAGTAGAGATTGAATACCGCAGAAGTGTAGAACAAAATACTCTTCTTTTCTCTCTCTTATTCTCTCTATACTTTCTCTCTCTATAGCTTGAATGAATTCGTGAAAAATAATGAAGCACTAGGTCTCTATTTATAGAAGATTTCTAGCTTAGCACCTGCCATATGAAAAGGCAAGTGGCTTAACGACTGGTGATGTAAAAAGAAAAGTGGTTTGACGCCTGTAATGTGAAACGACAAGTGGTTTGACGCCTGTAATGTGAAACGACAAGTGGTTCGACGCCTGTAATATGAAACGGCAAGTGGTTTGACGTCTGGTAAAGGTAATTACTATTGACGAAGGTAATTACTATTCACAAAGGTAATTACTATTGACGAAGGTAATTACTATTGACGAAGAGACTCTTAGATGATGACATATGGGCCCTCCATAAAATAATCAAACTTACCACAAACGTCTCATAATAGACTCTTTATATACATCAAGGATTGAATAAATATTATCACAAATCATTTTATTTTTAATCAACACATATTTAATCTTTCAACAATTATTAATCATTTATAATTTGTCGTCTCAATTATTGATTTAATACTATAACATATTATACAGATAATATCGTGACAATAATTGAATCAATAATATAAGAGATATGATGCAAAGAATTATCAGAAGCAATAATTGAGCATAAATGAGTGACTTCTCACGTAAGCATCAATAATCAATATCGTGTGCTACTATATAACTACGTGTATTACTGTACTTTTACTACCGGGTAGTTCAATAGTTTTAACTGTAACACCTCTGCCGTTATTTTTATAGAAAGATAATTTTATCGCTTTCTAACTACGATAATACTTCCGTTGTGGGGTCCACTTAATGATTGAGTAGTCGTATTTAATATTCCCCAACAAAAAGTTAATATATTCCCAACCAAACGAATATTTTATAACAACTTGCTTACTTTTTGCAAAATTTATAAATATTACCCACAACTATAACATTATATCAAATTTATTCCATAATGTTCAAAAATAATATTTATAGAAAATTCATCTTTATTTATAAAAGTTGGGGTCTTACAAATTGTACTATAATACCCGTTACTAAATACTATACTCTTTTCATATGTAATATTGTCTCATGAGGATAATTTTGAAAAAATTATAATTAATTCTTTTAAAATATATAAAACGTCAAATAATTTAAAAAAAATAAAATTATCTAAAACGTACTAATATATTATGGGACGGATAGAGTAATATGTAAAACCGACACTTGAGCCGATACTTGAAGAAACATATTTTATCGGATCCGAATCCTCTATGAGGATTTTGTTGTGGGGTTGATAACACATTAAAAATGAGATCAAATGGCTCACAACTTCTTTCCTTGTTTGTGTACCAAAACGACTTCGTTTTGACATGAATTTTTTTTTTACGAGTTTAACTTCGTTTGTTTGCTAATTCTTGTTAGTTATGAGCGGCATGACTTTTTTTATGATTGTAATGGGTTGGGTGTTAATCTAGTTGGGACGTTTTATTAATCAATTTTTTTGGTGCTTTAGAATCGATAAGGTTATTAATCTTTGTATCTTTGTCAAAAGCTAATAATATTATTCTTTGCTCTTCAAAAAAATAAATCCAACGGATAATTTTTATCCTATTAAAAAAATTGAGTTTCAATTGTGATTCTTTAAGCCAATTGAAAAAAAAAATTAAAAAAATTTGGGGATAAACAATCTGGGGAAATTTGAAAAAAGGAAGGAAAAAAAACAATTGAAATTTGGCTAATCATAAACCTTGGAAATTTGGGAAGAACAAGAAACGAAGTAAAGAAGGAAAGGAGAAGAAAACAGAAAAACGAATTAAACGGCGTTTGGTGGCTTCCAAATTTCTGTCAACTTGTAAAAAAAATTCTTATCAAAACGACGTCGTTTTGATACACAGACAAATAAATAAGTTGCGAGCTATTGAATCTCTTTTTTGCTATGTTCCACAGCAAAATCTCACAAGACCCCGCGGAGAAATCTTGATGCGGATCCTATTTTACCACAAAGTCCTATGAAGTCCAATGAGAGACAGAAGCCCAATTTCCAAGCCTTACCAAACGAATAAAAATAATAAGGTAAACTGTCCACATTTACCGGAAACAAAATTTTCCCTGACCGAACGACATAACAATCCACCCATAAAATTAAATTATAACAACAATTGTATTTTTCGATAACAAACTCCATTTAGATCAATCTTTAAGTAAAGTTAAGGTTTGGTGTGTATACAAATTAGTCAACAACCAAATTTAATTTAATTTATTTCGAAATAGAATCTGACACCTGCCAAAAAGTCTACAAGGATAAGACACTGAGATTACTTCTAAATCACAGGCTAATAATTACTGGACTAATTTTCTTGGGATTAATTAAAGACACTGGGTTACTGACACGTGTCGGGAGTTCAAGGGTGAGGAGAGAGAAAATGTAGTCACGTGCCAGACCACGCATGGGATGAACACTATGATACTAAATGGCAGTCACAGAGAATGTGGGAGGGTGGGAAAGAAACTAGGGTTCTTTACATAAGTATACAACAAATAGAAAATAATTATTAAAAAAGTGCATCAATTAAATAATTACAAAAAGAAGATAATTATTACAAAAATAGTACAATTCACATTATTAAGGAAACCTAAAATCAAGGATAAATAACTGCTATAATTCAAATATTTGGATCTAACAACAAAAATAAATTCAAATTCAAAATAATAATTCAAATTTAAATACTCAAATTCAAATCTTCATCTCCCTCACATACACTTAAAATAATAGTCCGCCGCTACACCGCTGCTACACTGCCGCTACACCGCCGCGAATTTCCGTTGTCCAAAACGCCAATGAGAATAAGAAGAAGATTCGTCCTACAAAAAATTTAAAAATAAATAAATATAACTATTAATGTTCTGAATTTTTTTTTATAAATACTTTGTTACTCATAAATAATAAAATGGTTACCTTTGAATGAATGGTTTTGTTACTAACCGCATCACATTCAAACGAAATTGGTAACTTGATAAAATTTAATTAGTTACCATGGTGCGAAGGTTTGCTACCAACCGCATCTATGAAAAAACTAAAGGTGTGGATGTGAATTAGTTATTTTGATATGAAGATTTTGTTACCTTGATACGCAGGTTGCTTACCTTGATCCGAAGGTTTGGTAACCAATTGTCTAAGAAAAAATTTAAAGCGTGGAAGTTGATTGATTACTTTGATATGACAATTTGGTTACCTGGTAAGAAGAATTAGTTACCATCATCCAAAGATTCATATCCACCGCCATCATTCAATATTCATATCCACCAATAATGAGCATGCCAACATTCGTGATTTTTGAAAGAAAAAGCAGCACTTCGAT
Source organism: Panax quinquefolius (assembly GCA_020205615.1). Lineage (NCBI taxonomy): Eukaryota > Viridiplantae > Streptophyta > Magnoliopsida > Apiales > Araliaceae > Panax > Panax quinquefolius. Next base: position 117,652,468 of record CM035171.1, on the reverse strand, counting down.
TGGCAAATTCAATACCAAAACCGAGTAAAATTCGACCAATAATGAGCATGCCAACGTTTCTTAGCAAAGCCATTGATTAAGGCGCGATGCAAAATGTAAACAATCGACGGTGAACATTGACAATTTTCGACCCAATCTACGTGTGACCCACGGCAACAATTGAAGAGAGAAGTGCGACCCCTCTACAAGGACGACGTGAACATCGTTAGTGTCTGCTTGTCAAATTTACAATACTGATTCGTCGGCTTCCCAGATTAAGAGAACATCGTTAGTGTCTGGAGTATTATATGGAACGAGATGAGTGGAAAGAGAGAGAAAAGGAGTCATGGGTATAACTAATACCTAAATTAAAAAATTCTAATTGAATACTAATTCCCTAAATTAAAGAATCCTAAATGCACTAGTATTATAAATAAATATGAAAGCGTATTAATTGTTTAAAAATTTAATGAGGGTACTATTGTTATAATTATTTTTAAAAATGTAATATAATATGTAAATCACCCAAGAAACTACAGGTGTATAATTGCATAGTAGTGGAGTGATATTTTGTTGAGTAGGATTTTGGGTAATGTTAGTACATCTTCCGTTTCTAGTTTTAGAGTTATATACAAGTATTAAAAAAATAATTATAAAGTATTAAATATATTAGTATTAATTATTTATAGACTAAAAGACAATTTGCACCCCAAATTTTACATCGGTGTTGACTTTTGCACCCTAAATCGAAAAAGGTGTCTAAGTACACACCAAACTTCATTATACGTAACAAATCGCACACTTTTTTTCACTTAACCCATTAAAAGTTACCTAAGCATACAGAATAAAAGTTTGGGGTGCAAATTGTAATAGTTTAAAAAATTTAAACTTTTTTATCAATTTTTTTTAAAACAAACTAAAATTTATAACAGTTGAATTTTTTTTTATAACAGTCTAAAAAAATTTGTTAAAAATGCAGTTTAAATTTTTTTTGCTAAAAGCGATTAAAAAATTTGTTTTGTTTTAAAAAAATTTATAACAGTTAAAAAAAAAGTTTATAACAGTTTATAAAAAAAATTTTGTTAAAAATGATTAAATTTTTTTTTATACAGTTTTTAAATTTTTTTTTGTTAAAAATGATAAATTTTTTTTGCTAAAAACAGTTAAAAAATTTATTTTGTTTTAAAAAAATTTATAACATTTTAAAAAAAAAATTATAACAGTCCAAAATTTTTTTGTTAAAAACAGTTTAAAAAATTGCTAAAAACAGTTAAAACAATTTATTTTGTTTTAAATTTTTTTTATAACAGTTAAATTTTTTTCATAACAGTTTAAAAAAATTGTTAAAAACAGTTTAAAAAAATTTATAACAGTTTAAAAAAAAATTGTTAAAAACAGTTTAAATTTTTTTTGTTAAAAACAGTTTAAAAAAATTGTTAAAACAGTTTAAAATTTTTTTGTTAAAAATTTATTTTGTTTAAAAAAAAGTTAACAGTTTAAAAAAATTTGTTAAAAACAGTTAAACAAATTTATTTTGTTTTAAAAAAAAATTATAACAGTTTAAAAAATAATTTATAACAGTCTAAAAATAAATTTGTTAAAAACAGTTTAAAAAAAATTTGTTAAAAACAGTTAAAAAATTTATTTTGTTTTAAAAAAAAAGGTTTAACAGTTTAAATTTTTTTGTTAAAAACAGTTAAAAAATTATTTTGTTTTAAAAATGAATTTATAACAGTTTAAAAAAATTATAACAGTTTAAAATTTTTTTATTAAAAACAGTTTAAAAAAAATTGTTAAAAAATTATTTTGTTTTAAAAAAAAATTTAAAATGCAGTTTAAATTTTTTTTGTTAAAAAAGATTAAAAAATTTATTTTGTTTTAAAAAAAATTATAACAGTTTAAAAAAATTTTATTTTTTAATTGTATGGTAATTGTATGCTAACTATTTTAAAATTCTGTTTTTAAAAATTCTTATATTTAAAATTATTTTATTTTATTTAAAATTAATTATTTTTGCTAATTTTTAAGATATCATATAATTTACGCCCAAACTTTTGTTATCACTTTAAATTTTGGTCACTTTTCGAATTGGTTAAGTAAGAAAGAAAGTGTGCGTTTTGTTACATGATAATGAAGTTTGGGATGTCTTGACACACTTTTTCGGTTTAGGGAGCAAAAAAAGTCAACACCCAGATAAAATTTGGGGTCAAATTGTCTTTTAATCTTATTTATATTGTCTCAGATTAAAAAAAAATATTATTTATTAGGCAAAAAATAGTAAGAGAACCAAAATTATATTTAATATTTGGAGTAATATGAGAAACTATGTAATTAATGCTTACTTGAAATTCTCAAACGATTTATATTTAAGAACAAAAAATATTTATCTAAAATCACTTATATTTAGGAACAAAAATATTTACTTATATTAAAGAACGGATAGAGTATTTCATTACTAGTAGTATTTAAGATGGGTCACGTGATAGGGATGGACTCCTTTATGTAATAAATAGGACCACTTGGCCTAAAATAAAGGGTATCTACCTTTTAAGATTTTATGACAAAGTCAAAAGTTAAAGGTTGAAGTAATAATTTTGTAAAGTTTGTTGAAGTCCATTATTTTTTTTAGGGGTGCTTTTATCCTTTTTATCATTTCTTGCATGCTCAAGTCCATTTGTATATTATTTTCTCAATAATTAAAAATATATTTATTAATAAATAATTTTAAAAATAATAATTTTTTGAAATAGACTTTCTTTGGTTCTCACGTTCATGCGAGAGAAATCCTGTAAAATAGCAATTTTGTTCATTAAATTATTTAGTTCAAAACATTCTTTTATGATGGTATATTTATTTTTTATAAAAAGAGAGGGAAAAAAAAACTACATTTCTTGAAGCTGTGTAACACTCATAATTTTTTTAAATATTATAATTTTTTTTTTTTATCTCCTTACTTTTTCTCTCAATCCTAAATTACTCCCTACTAGGTGACTTGTAATTTTTTTACTTGCACACACACAGTGTGTGCTGAGTAAGGACTAGTATCATATATAATGACAGAATGCCCAATCTATCATCTTAATTTTATTATCGTGTAATTAAAGATAAATTTAAATAAAAATACTTATCACTTTATATAATCATGTGGAGTTATTAAAGATAACTTTAAATTTTTTTTTTTTTTTTAATATGTGTAAAAAATATATTTTATTTATTCTTTCGAGGGCGGAAGTATCTTTTATAATTTTATAAAAAAAAATGGGTGTAACAAATGTCTTAATAATTAGTTGCACCAACCACTACATCAACCATTGACCTTTGTTTATCATAGCGTAAATGTAAGATATATACTCCATGGGATTATTGAGTTAATGATATAAGGTCGATGGGATTTCATTCACAGCAATCGGTTGTTGGGAGTAATTTATTTTTTAATTAGCCACAATTTGCATCATGGCCCTTATGCAAATTTAATTTTTTTTATAAGTTCGCCACAACTCGTAGGCTACTACTAAAATGAGTTTCTTTCCAACAACCAAATTGTTTTGGATGGAATCCCAAGGTCGATAATATATATACGATCCGAATTTTAAGTTTCATCTATTATTCATTTCACTGAATTCATCCTCTCTTCTTTAACGACGGATCAACGACGGTTTACATTACAATAAATCGTTTATACTTTTAATGACGCTATATGTTGTCCGTCATTAAAAAGTATAGACGACGGTTAGATGACCGAACCGTCATCATCCGTCGTTAAAAGAGAAGTGAGCTAGATAAGATGCGATTTTAAGATTCTGATTATATATATATATATATATATATATATATATATATATATATTTACTATTTTTTATATTGTTTGATGTGCCGTCTTAATAATTGAATTTATGGCCTTGATGTGAACAACCCAACAAACCGTTTCACAAATCTACAGTCTGCCTATTTTCTTAAGTTTTTTAATTTTCGCCTTATTGGGATAGGATACGAGGATGTGTGGCTAATGGTTTACATATGAATCTTTATTAGTACTCCATCCGTTCTTAAAAGATTGTCTTTTTAAAAGAAAAAATTTATTTTAAAATATTTGTCGTTTATAATTTTCAGAAGAATAAATTACTCCATTTATTTTCCTATATTATCCCTACCTTCTCTCATTGTCCCAAAATTATCTTCCTTGTATTAATAGTTTTCAATTCCCATAAAAGAGTAGTGGTGAAATTTCAAACAAATTAATTCAATTTCCCATAGTATTAAATGATTTTCTTAATCCATGTGCAAAAACTTTAAACGACAATCTTTTAGGAACGGATGGAGTGTATGTTTTACTGCTTTGCTCTGCACTTTTTTTCTTTTTTCCTTTTTTCCTTTTCTGGGTTGGTGTGGTTGGATACGGTTATGGTGAATTTGAAATCAATCATAGCAAGTGTATATAATTTTTTGATTTATTATTTATAAAAAATAACTTGGAAGTTGGAATAACAAATTATCCTAGTTTCATAAAAAAATTTGGTTATCATTGCCGGAAGACATATTCTCAACATATTCCAATCACAAATAAACTGAAAACTCATTCTAATTTGCCCCACTAAACTGTCATAATACGAGTAATAACCTTTGTTGTTTAACTGAAAAAAGTATATAAATTCAATATAAAAACCATTAAATATTCAAGTTTTTAATCCCTACAATAAGTTGCCAAGTCAATATTTTTTTAAGGAAAACGTTATAACAAAAGTAGTTTGGTGATTTGCTTTCATTTCCCCTTAATTCCATGCATAAACCACATTAAATATTCTTCATAAAATATTTATTATAAATTTTATTTTTTTCTATTTGAAATATGACTATTAATCTCAAGCGTCTTGTTTATTTTTAAATTTGGACATTAGATTATTAGTCCAGATATTATAAAATGATTTAACATGAGTGATTATTTAATACCATGCTCAACTAGGTATTATAATCTCCACTGTTTAAGACTAAAAATTATAGACAAAATTAACCTCAACTTTTTTCTAAAATGACTTACATTTTTTTTAATATATTGTTGTTGTCGTCATTATGGGTGTAAACAGATATATATATATTCAGATACAGCAATATTCGTTTTTATTTATTTACGGATACCTTTAAACCGAATACGGATAATATTCATTTTTTTTAATACGAATAATATTCACTTTTTCCGAATACGGATGCGGACGAATATGAATTTTTTGGTTACCATTTACAACCGTAACTAGAATAAAAAATAATGAGTGATAAAATATAGTTAATTAATGAATGAGTGTTAATTTATTTATATTTAATAAATATTTAAATACAATAATTAATGTTCTAAATTACAATTTAAATAAATTTTCATCATTTTTGAAATCCTAATTTTCAAAATGAATGTTTTACTTATTAATGTTTAGATGTCCATTTTATGTGTGTGAAGTAATATTGTAGTATGTATGGATATTTATAATTTATAATTAGATTCAAAAGTTTACATTGAATATTTAATTATTTTTTTCTCAAATACTTGATTAAAACTTTAATAATATGTTTATGAGAACTTTTTATTTATAATTTATCCTCAATGCATAAATTATAATGTATATAGTTATAAAAAGTTTATTTTATTTCATTATATTTATGGAGAGTGCAAGTTATAATGTGTAAGACCCCGAATTTTATGAAATAAAAGTATTCAATTTTCCTATTCAGTAAATGGTTAAATTGATAAAAGTTAAAGTTAATGGTGATATATGAATTTTTTTTCAAAATAAGCAAGTGGCTATAAAATACTTATTGTTGTCGGGGAATATTCGTTTGGTCGTGGAATATTCTTTCCGTTTGGGAATATCGTGATTTACTGGTAGTAACCATTTTGTAGGGCCCCATAACGGATAACTGTCGGATGAAGAAAATGACAAAAATTAGTTTCTTTTTCTGACCAAATTATCGTTGATTTATGAATCTTACTCTTGAAATTAAATGCAGTTGTTGATTATATTGTTTTTATTATCATATATGACATTTTTATAACCCTAGTGATGGAATTTCTTTTGACTTGAGTGTAAAGATGGGTAGATTATTGGTATGATCATGACTATGAGTTCTCTTTGGCCAGTAGTGCAAAGATAAATTGTTGACAGGTATGATCATGATCATTGAATTTACAATTGAATATTTTTAGCTTAAGTGCAAAGGTGAATTGATTAACATGGTTATAATTATGGTTTATATAGATTTTGAAATGATTATATATTTCTTTGAGATGTGAATATCTTTGGCCCGTAGTGCAAAGATGAATTATTGTTGAATATCTTTGGCCTGTAGTGCAAAGATGACCTGTTGTTGAATATCTTTGGCCTGTAGTGCAAAGATGACTTGTTGATGAATATCTTTGGCTCGTAGTGCAAAGATAAATTTATTAGTATGATTATGAACATGAACTATGATTTGGTATAACCATGATCTTTGATGTTTCAGGTGATGAAAATTATCTTCGTCCTGGATGCGAAGAGGAATTTAGAATTACAATTATGATTATGAGTTATTCATATAATTATGGAAAGGAACTGTTGATTAATGTTACAGGGATAAAATATTGTTGGTGAACTTTTAATGTGGAGAAGATAATAGACTTTATTGTAAGACCCCAACTTATTATTAATGAAATTTAATTTTCTCTATTTATTATTTTGAAATAGTAAGGGTTGATTTGATTAATGTGAATAGTTATGGGTAAAATCATGAAATATTTCAAAATAAGCAAGTGGTTATAAAATATTCATTGTTGTTAGAATATTCGTTTGGTCGTGGAATATTCTTCTTTGCATTGGAATATTAAATGCACTTAGCGAAAGATTTTGTGGGCCCCATAACTGAAAGCGATTGGATGAAGAAAACGATAAATATAAGTGGTTTAAAAATAACTGGCGTGGTTGTTCTACAGATTATCTTTGTTAAAATACTCGGTGGTTAAAACACGAAGCTTTACCGTATTGCACCAATTATTGATTCTTACGTAAGAAGGCCTTTGCTTAATAATGGTAACGATAATTACTTGCTCAATATTTTATTGATTTAATAATTCTTTGCGTTGATATTTTATATTGTTGTTGTTTGATTATTGTCATTACACGCGATTTTTCATTATCGATGCAATAATTCATATTATCCGAATAATATTATTAGATAACATTATTGGCAATGTCTAGAAAGTTACGCCTAAGGGAGAGGTTTGGTCACCTAATTAATTGCGCAGAAGGAGAAATTCTTATTGAAAGCCTCCTCTTCCTGAAACCGCCTCGGTTGTCGATATTGTGATTACGTAATATTATTTGTGAATAATTAATTATTGATTCATATGATGGGAAATATATTGATTTTATGTGGATATAGATGGAGAAAATTTTAGTGTGACAATTGTTGAAAATTGAAATTTTATCTTTTTCTGATAAAATAATTCATTTAAATATATTATATAATAATGGTGATATTTTTACAACGAATGTGGGATATATGAGTATACGAGGAGGAAGAGTATTTTTGTTGCAATAAATGTTTAAAACATGTTAAACATGTCGGTGGACCCCATTTATTGATCGAAATTTGATTATAAATTGTAAAATCGCCTTGGTTTATGGATTTCGGTCAATTTTGTTTGGAATTTAGAAAACTTTCTTCTGTAAAGTTGTAGAGAATTTAATTTCCTATAAAAACTCATGATTCGAATTTTCTGATAAAAGGCTATTTATTATGAATTATTGAAGTTTTGGATTAATTGATTATCATTTTTTTTGAAGTTTTAAATGGTTTAAGTGAGAAAACGTTTTTGTTATTTTTATTGGGGTGTGGTTGATGGCTGAATTCAGTTGGTATGCGAGAAAATTTAGATAAAATAATAATAATATTAAATTAAATATTCATTTTTGTTGTTAAGCGATTTCCTATAAATAGGGTCTTTAGGTTAGAATTGAAAATCACACGAGTAAACTCAAGTTTTTCTCTCTATATTATTGAGCGTATTCTTGTGAGTATTTTGAGTATACTTTGAGTATTGCTATCTGGCAAGTTCAAGTCATAGCTTTATATCAGGTTTTTAACTAAATCTTGTCTTTGTGAGGTAAGGGATATTATTATTTTTTTAGTAATGATATTATTTCTTCAATATCATTATCTTTGAAATATTGATCTGAAATTTTATCAAATTTGGAACTTTTGGTGTCTGAGTTACTATTCACGATATCTCGACTTATTCACGATCTTTATCTTATTCACGAATCTGGCATTATTCATCGAAAAATGAAAATTTTCCTTTTTAAATCAAAATATCTATCGTGGATACTAGCTTTGATTGTATTCATGTTTTGATCATTCTTGAATTTTACACCACTTTGTAATTATTTTTGAGGTATTTTTGGGCGTGGATAAAACAAAGTACTGAATCCTTAATCCTTAATCCTTGTCATTTTGTTTCACTTTGGATTCGTTTCTTTAAAAATATTTTCATCATCTTGATCTTAAATGATGATATTATGGAATATCTTTGGCTTTTAGTGCAAAGATGAATGATTCTGAAGAATATCTTTGGTAGTAGTCAAAAAGATGAACAGTGTTTAGATGAACATGACTAATTAATCGATGAATATCTTTGGCACAGTAGTGCAAAGATGAATATTTGATTCCAATTATATATTGATTGATGTTACGAGGATAAAAGATGAGACGATGAACTTTTAAATTCATACATAGAAGATAGTAGTTTGCATTCTCTACTTAACTCTTCTAATGAATTATTATTTTCATTGCGAATATTGATTTAAAATTTGTTGTCTATTGTATTCTATTAGATTTTTCCTCGTCAAGACTAACGATAATTTGTTGTATATTATCTTAGTCATAATATTCTTCTTGGGCTAGTTGAGCTCACCCTTTTCCTTTTTGTTCCATTTTTCTTCTCGGGGAGGCGAGAATATAAATGAGTACGAGTGGGTATGGAATGAAAGTTCTAGAGAGAGTTGTTTAGTAGTCCTCACTATTTTTGTAAAATAATGTATCAATAAATGTGATGAGGATTTATTTGAGTATAGATATTGTCTAGAAGATAATATTTGTATTCAAACTCACAGCTTTCTTGTTGTAATAATAAAGTTGTAGTTATTTCACGTACTATGTATTGACAACTCGAATGGGTGATGTATACCTATTTTGGGGGCGTCACAGTTGGTATCGAGCTTAGGGATATGATCTCCGTGGAGATCGGGAAATAGAACTAGGAGGGAGAGACGAGTAAATCCTTCGCTAGTGTGTCCTACCTAAGCTTATTTGTTAGTTGGTCAAGATATATAGGGATATTATGTGATATATTGATTTCCTTAATTAACCCTTGTTCTATGACATGATTTGAGAATGTCGATGAGAATATTAACTATGGAAATGAGACCGTGGAGACGCTCAGTACTCACCAACGAGGAGAAACGTCAGCAGTGACAATGTTCCTCCCATGAACAACACCACCGAAAGCGAGATGATGAAAGAGTGGATGTTTAGAAGCTTTTTGCGCTTCATGCAAAATCGACGAGGAGACTCGTGTTCAAAATATAGGAGAAATGATAGCAATTCACGGGTTGTCACAATGACAAGCAGTTCAAAGAGTTGGGACCACGAAATTTAAGGAAAGCCGGATCCGATCATGGCGAAACATGGGTCAAGCAAATTACCAAGATATTCGATGTCTTGGGATGCACGGAGAAACAGATGGTTCCATTCGCCATCTTTATGTTCCGTGGCGAAGGCGACTACTAGTGGGAGTCTCATGAAGCGTACCCATCCAAACCACTTTTCGGATGTCTTGGGAGACGTTTGAAACTATTTAATGACAAATACTTTCCTAAAAGTGTTCGTCTTTATGAAGGAAGTGGAGTTCATCGATTAGAACAAAACAACATGACGGTGTCTCAATGACGAGGCAAAGTTTGCGAGTTATCCGTGTTTGCACCTCATTTGGTGGAGAATGAGGAACGATGACGCGGATGTTTCGAGAGGTTTGAAACCCTAAGATACGATAATATCTCATTTCTCATAAATTTTCTCTCTATTCGGATGTTGTTAATGAGGCTCAATTGTTAGAGTGAGATAACGAGTATATGTCAACCGAGAGACCATAACGGGATCATACCGGAGATAGCAATCAATGTAATAACGATAACCAAATGAGAGAAAAAAACAGACGGACAAAATGGTGACCACTCTGTGGTAATCATGGCCATGAAAATAGAAGAAGCGAGTCGGGAGGAGATTTTAAGAAGAGGAGATTTAACAACGACCATGTGAAGACGCAGCGGTCTTAAAGAATCGGTTCTAAGGGAGGAGAACGACCACCGGTCATATCTTCTAAATGCGGAAAAGAGGGACATATCACCCAAACCGCCCACAACAGCTTCAAGGTATGCTATAATTGTGGAAAGGAAGGACATATCGCTCGAGATTGTATGGTAACGAAACCTAGTTCAATGAGGGACGGTGACTCAAAAGATCGTCCCCGAAAAAGTCAAAAGTCAATCGGTTCGGGAAGAAGCGTTTGTTGTGATCGTCAAAATGCGAGAACCCAAATAAAGTGATCACGGATAAGCTATTTTTAAATTCTCTTGCGAAGTTTATACCTTACTTGATACCTGGTATTACCCATTCATTTATCTCTCCTGCATGTGCTCAATGTTTAAACTTGACTCAGGAGAAATTAGACTTTGACCTATCTGTGGAAACTCCGTTAGAGAAAACTTTCATCACATCCACTATTTATAAATCTTGTTTGATTCAAGTTGGCACCATCGCCTTACCTGTTGACCTTATCTCTTTAAAGTTACTTGCTTTTGATGTGATTTTAGGGATTGATTGGTTAACTACTCATCATGCCAAAATTGATTGTTTTCGTAAGGTTGTTAGTTTTCATATTCCTAACCAACCTCAGATGCAATTCAAGCAACTAAACCATTAAAATCAATCACCGTCATATCTAATCATAAAGCTATTAGTTTATTGAGAAACGGATGTCAAGCTTTCTTAGCCCATGTTATGGATTTGAATAAAGACACGTCAAATTTGAATAATATTCCCGTTGTTATTGACTTTTCGGCGTATTTCTGAAGAACTTCCCGCCTACCCCGTAACGTGAAGTTGAATTCTTTATTGATCTTGAACCCGGTACAAAGCCCATTTTAAAACCCCATATGGAATGGCTCCTATTGAACTTCAGAGTTAAAGGTCCAACTACGTGAATTGTTGGACATCGGTTTTATTCGATCCCAGTACATCTCCTTGGGGTGCTCTGCTTTATTCAGTAAAGAAGAAAGACGGAAGTATGCGACTTTGTATTGACTATCGAAATTGAACCATGTCACCATCAAGAATAGGTATCCTCACCTCGTATTGATGACTTGTTTGACTAGTTGCAAGGGCACAATTCTTTTCAAAATCGATCTTCGCTACGGATATCATCAAATTGAAGATTAGAATCGAGGATATTCCAAAGATCGCTTTAGAACTTCGATGCGGGCATTATGAATTCTTAGTCATGTCTTTCGGATTAAATAATGCTCCTGCGGATTTCATGGATATGATGAACCGAGTATTCAAGGAATATTTGGATCAGTTTGTTGTTGTCTTTATTGATGACATCCTCATATATTCCAAAAGTCGTGAAGATCATGAGCACCATTTGAAGCTGGTACTCCAAAGGCTTCGTGAAAACAAACTATATGCCAAATTGAAGAAATGCGAGTTCTGGCTCGAGGAAGTAGCATTTCTTGGGCACGTGGTGTCAAAACATGGAGTATCCGTGGACCCGGTGAAGATTGAAGCAATACAAAGTTGGGAGCAACCGAAGTCGGTGACCGAAGTATGTAGCTTTCTGGGTCTAGCTGGTTATTATCGGAGATTCGTGGAAGGGTTTTCTCGAATCGCTACTGTGACGCCCCCAAAATAGGTATACATCACCTATTCTGAGTTGTCAATACATGGTACAGAAACAACTACAACTTTATTATTACAACAAGAAACCGTGAGTTTGAATACAAATATTATCTTCTAAACAATATCTATACTCAAATAAATCCTCATCACATTTATTGATACATTATTTTACAAAAATGGTGAGGACTACTAAACAATCCTTTCTAAAACCTTCATTCCATACCCCGACTCAGTACTCGCTTATATTCTCGCCTCCCGAGAAAAAATGGAACAAAAGAAAAAGGGTGAGCTCAACTAGCTCAAGAAAGAATATTATGACTAAGATAATATACAACAAATTACCGTTAGTCTTCAACAGGAAAAATCTAATAGAATCTGATAGACAACAAATTTTAAATCAATATTCGCAATGAAATAATAATTCATTAGAAGAGTTAAGTAGAGAATGCAAACTACTATCTTCTATGTATGAATTTAAAAAGTTCATCGCCTATCTTTTATCCCCGTAACATCAATCAATATACATCCGAATCAAATATTCATCTTTGCACTACAGCCAAAGATATTCATCACCGGGTCATGTTCATTTAAACACCGCTCATCTTTTACTACGGGCCAAAGATATTAATCGATCATTCGTGTTCATCTCAACACTGCTCATCTTTTGCACTACACGGCCAAAGATATTCTTCAAAATCATTCATCTTTGCACTACAGCCCAAGATATTCCATAATATCATCATTTAAGACCAAGATGATGAAAAATATTTTTAAAGAAACGAATCCAAAGAAACAAAATGACAAGGATTAAGGATTAAGGATTCGTACTTTGTTTTATCCACGCCCAAAAATGCCTCAAAAAATAATCACAAAGTGGTGTAAAATTCAAGAATGATCAAAACATGGATACAATCAAAGCTAGTATCCGATCCGTAATGCATATTTTTGGACGAAAAGAAAATTTTTTATTTTTCGATGAATAAAGGTCATTATTCGTGAATAATCTTCAGATATCGTGAATAAAGGCCAGATATCGTGAATAAGTAATCCGACACCAAAAATTCCAAATTTGATAAAAACTTCGGATCAACATTTCAAAGATAATGATATTGAAGAAATAATATCATTTGAGAAGAAAATAACATCCCTTACCTCGAAAGATCGATCTTCTAAATGAAACCTGATATAGGCTATGACTTGGACTTGCACCGTATAGCAATACTCAAAGTATACTCAAAATACTCACAAGAATACGCTCGATAATATAGAGAGAAAACTTCAGCTTCGTGTGATTTTCAATTCTAACCTAAGCACCCTATTTATAGGAAATTGCTTAGAACACCAAAGCAGAAAATTTAATATATTAATAATATTATTTTTCCACATCTTCCTACGCACACCATCAGCTGAAATCAACCACTAACACATGTCCCATAAGTGACAAAAACGTTTTTCATGCAAAACTTACTTAAAACTCCAAAAAATGATAATCAATTAATCCGGAACTTCAATAATTCATAATAAATAGCCCTTTCATCAGAAAATTCAAATCTCGCGAGTTTTTATAGGAATTTCAATTCTCTACAACTTTACAGAAGGAAGTTTTTCCAAATTCCAAATAGAAATTGACCGAAATCCACAAACGGGCGATTTTACAGGCTATAATCAAATTTCAGTCAATAAATGGGGTCCACCGACATGTTTAACATGTTTTAAACATTTATTGCAACAAAAATACTCTTCCTCCTCGTATACTCATATATCCCACATTCGTTGTAAAAATATCACCGTTAATATATTATTAAAATAATATATTTAAATGAATTATTTTATCGTAAAAGATAAAATATTAATTTTCAACAATTGTCATTTTAAAATTTTCTCCATCTATATCCACATAAAATCAATATTTTCCTCATCATATAAATCAATAATTAATTATTCACAAATAATATTACGAATCACAATATTGACAACCAAGCGGCTTCCTGAAAAAGAGGGGCTTCCAATAAGAATTTCTTCATCTTGCCGCAATTAGGTGACCAAACCTCTCCTGATGTAACTTTCTAGACATTGCCAATAATGTTATCTAATAATATTATTCAGATAATATGAATTATTGCTTCGATAATGAAAAATACTTGTGTAATGACAATTATCAAACAACAAAAGAATATAAAATATCAACGCAACAATTATTAACTCAATAAAATATCGAATAAGAATTATCGTAACCATTATTGAGTAGTGCCTTCACGTAAGAATCAATAATTGGTGCAATACTGTGCAGCTTCTCCGTCTGCAACAACGCGTAGACATCGTGTTTTAACCAATAGGGTATTCCAACAAGATAATTGTGAATAACTACGCCAAGTTATTTAAAAACAACTTATATTTGTCGTTTTCTTCATCCAATCGCTTCACATGGGGCCCACACATGGTCAAGGCATTGTCGCATTTAATATTCCCTCGACAGCATTTAATATTCCACGACCAAACGAATATTCCACGACGATAATGAATATTTTATAACCACTTGCTTATTTTGAAATATTTACGATTTAACCCTTAACTATCCACATTAATCAAATCAACCCTTACTATTTCAAAATAATAAATAAAGGAAATTCCTTTTTATTTAAAAATTTTCGGTCTTACAACCTCCCTCCTTATGAAATTTCGTCCTCGAAATCGACATACGTGATTCTGTGTTTCAAAAGGTGAGGATACCTCGCTTTCATTTCCGCTTCCAATTCCCGTGTCATTTCCTCTATAGCATGATTCCTCCACAAAACTTTAACTTGTGGTATGACCTTTCTGCAGCGTAGGACATGCTTTCATTTCTATCCAAGATCTTGGCCAGTACCTCCTCATACGTTAAGTCTTCACTATCTCGTCCGGTTCTAACTCAATAACGTGGTTCGGTCTTTCACATATTTACGAAGTATGATATGTGAAACACATTATGAACACGAGACATACTTTGAGGTAACGCAAGTCTATAGGCTACATTTCCTACTCGGTCAAGAATTTGAAATGGACCAATAAATCGTGGATTGAGCTTTCCTCTCTTCCCAAATCTTGTAACTCCTTCCATGGAGCAACTTCGCAACAATACATGATCCCCTACATTAAATTCCACGTCCTTTCGATGAAGATCCGCATAACTCTTTTGTCGATCTTGTGCCGTTTGTATACGTTGTCGAATCATTTGGATCTTTTCGGTAGTCATACGTACTAACTCGGGTACCAACAATGTTGCTTCACCCACCTCATCCCAACATATTGGAGAACGACATTTTCGTCCATATAATGCTTCAAATGGAGCCACACCTATACTTGCCTGATAACTGTTGTTGTAGGAGAATTCCACCAATGGTAAATACTTATCCCAACTACCCTTGAAGTTCAGGACACGAGTCTTAATAGATCTTCAAGAGTTTGAATAGTCCTCTCTCGATTGTCCGTCCGTTTGGGGATGGTATCTTAGAACTAAATCGCAAATCTGTGCTCATAGCTTTTTGCAAGCTAACCCAAAATCTTGAAGTGAATCTTGGGTCACGATCCGAAACTATGGATACAGGCATGCCATGCAACCTCACAATCTCATTCACGCATATACTAGCAAAGACGTTCAAGGAATAAGTCTCCGTGACGGCAAGAAATGAGCGAGACTTGGTTAATCTATCAACAATAACCCAAATAGCATTGATGCCTTGAGAAACCGTAGGAAGACCCGTAATTGAAATCCATAGTAATGTGTTCCCACTTCCATTCCTATCTCTCAGTGGTTGCAACGGACCCTTAGGTACAAGATGCTCCGCCTTTACACGTTGGCAAGTTAAACACATCGAGATAAACTTTGCAATCTCTCTCTTCATATTGTTCCACCAAAATGTATGTCAAGATCACGATACATTTTAGTACTTCCGGATGGATTGCAAATGGCGACATTATTGCCTCCATCATAATCTTGTACTTCAAATCGAGTCGTTAGGAACACAAAGTCAGAGAGTGGACTCAAGTATTCCTTCTTCATCAATTCTCGCCCAAAATAGCTCCTTCTTGTACTTTCTTCTTCATACGCATCACCCGGCCTGGTGGCTTGAGCAACCTTAACTTTTTCTATTAAAGTTGGCTCTGTCAGTATACTTGACATCATCGCACTCGTTCCGCATATGATCTTCTACTCAATGCGTCAAATACCACGTTCGCTTTTACCGTGATGGTATTGAATAGTGTGGTCGTAGTCTTTCAATAGCTCGAGCCAACGTCATTTGCCGCGTGTTGAGTTCTTTTTGAGTGAAGAAATATTTAAGGCTTTTATGGTCCGAATATATCTCCACTTTCTCCCCATATAGATAGTGCCTCCATATTTTTAGCGCGAAACGATCGCGCCGCTAACTCTAGATCATGAGTAGGATAATTCCTCTCATACTCTTTAAGTTGTCGCGAGGCATAGGCTATGACTTTCCCACATTGCATGAGAACACATCCTAACCCTTTGCTCAAGCATCATCAGAGATAACAAATCCATCCGAACCGGATGGTATTGTTAGAACAGTCTTAAAATAAGTCTCCTCTTAAGCTCTTGAAACTTTTCTCGCATTCTTTTCTCCAAACGAATTTTGTATCCTTCCGAAGGCGAGTTAATGGAGTAGCGATTCGAGAAAACCCTTCCACGAATCTCCGATAATAACCAATTAAGCCCAAAAGCTACGTCTTGATCACCGAACGGTTGCTGTTCTAACTTTGTATTGCTTCAATCTTGGCGGATCAACAGATACTCCATGTTTCGACACCACGTGCCCAAGGAATGCTACTTCTCGCCGCCCGAACTCGATTTCTTCAATTTGTCATATAGTTGGTTTTCACGAAGCCTTTGGAGTACCAAACAAATGGTGCTCATGATCTTCACGGCTTTTGGAATATATGAGGATGTCATCAATAAAGACAACAACGAATTGATCCAAATATTCCTTGAATACTTTCGTTCATCATATCCATGAAAAGCCGCATGAGCATTAGTTAGTCCGAAAGACATGACTAAGAATTCATAATGCCCATACCGAAGTTACAAGGCGATCTTTGGAATATCCTCGCCTCTAATCTTCAAATTGATGATATCCGAATCTAAGATCGATTTTTGAAAAGAATTGTGCCCTCAGAATCGTCAAACAAGTCATCAATACGAGGTAGAGGATACCTATTCTTGATGGTGACATGGTTCAATTCCCGATAGTCAATACAAAAGTCGACATCTTAGAAGACCCCTAATTTTATGAAATAAAAGTATTCAATTTTTCTATTCAAGAATTGGTTAAATTGATAAAAGTTAAAGTTAAGGGTGATATATGAAATTTTTTTCAAAATAAGCAAGGGGTATAAAAGTATTCATTATTGTTTGGGAATATTCGTTTGGTCGTGGAATATTCTTTCCGTTGGGAATATTCGTATTTACCTGCCAAGCAACCATGTGGGCCCCATATAACGAAAGCGATTGGATGAAGAAAACGACAAATATAAGTTGGTTAAAAATAACGGCGTAGTTGTTATCAAGTAAGATCATTGGAATACCCGGTGGTTAAAATACGATGTCTACGCGTGGTTGCACAAAGAAGCACTTCAGGTATTGCACAATATTGTTGAATTATTGATCCTTACGTAAGAAGGCACTACTCAATAATTTTCACAGTAATTACTGTTCAATATTTTATTTTATTGATTCAATAATTGCTTTGCGTTGATATTTTTATATTATTGTTGTTTCAATAATTGTCACTTTTTATTATCTCCATTATCAGATCAATAATTCATATTATTTGAATAATATTATTAGATAGCATTATTGGCAATGTCTAGAAAGTTCTGTCAAGGAGAGGTTTGGTCACCTAATTGCGCCAGTAAGGAGAAATCCTTATCGAAAAGCCCCTCTTTCCTGGGAACTACCTGGTTGTCATAAATGTGATTCTGTAATATTATTTATGAATAATTAATTATTGATTCATATGATAAGAAAATATTTATTTGATGTGGATATAAATGATGGATTTATTTATGTGGTTATAAGTGAAGGAATTAATGATGAGGTGTTTTATCATTTTTGTCGAAATGGAGAACAAAATATGGGATTTTCGTAAAAATTAGTTTATTACTTGATTTTGTAAAATCCATAACTCTTTAATGTATAATGAGTTAAGAGATGAGCCATATATCAAAAGAAAGCCCTAGAAGTAAGCTAATCAGAGAAATTTGAATCACCCAAAAATTCTTTGTAGATATTTCGTGGTGAAATTTTGAATGAAATCGTCCAAGGACTAATAGTCCGAAAAATCGTTGTTCTTCACTATATTAAGTGAGTTATAAATTTTGATCCGACCGTTGGATCGTTGTAATTTTTGGATATGTTATACATATATAAGTTGAGTATATGTCTACAAATTTTGAACCGTTAAAAATGAACGTATGATTTGTTATGAATTTTAAGAGGTAACTGATTCGGAAATTAGGTTTTGGTGGAAAATTCTAGAATTGAGTGGGCCCCACTTGTGGTTGGTGAAGAAATGTGCTGAATTTTATTTCAAATGTGGTGGGTGGGAATAGTAGCAGGTAAAGCCATCAGGTTGCAGGTTAAGTCTGCTTCGGCGTGCTAACATTTTCCTATAAATAGAGGGCTAAGTTAGAATTGAAAATCACACCAGAAACAAAGTTTTCTCTCTTTCTCTCTCTAGATTATTGAGTGTAATTTGTGAGTATTTAGATACTTGGTGAGTTGATATTCATCGATTGCAAGTTTCCTTCAAATCATATATCCGATATCCCGTCGTAAGTCTTTCTTTTTTGAGGTAAGGGATAGTAAGGGATATTATTTTTTCAGTAATGATATTATTTCTTCAATATCATTATCTTTGAAATGTTGATCTGAAGTTTTATCAAATTTGGAACTTTTTCATGTATCTGGGTTACTATTCATGAGTTACTATTCACGAGTTACTATTCATGAGTTACTATTACTATTCACGAGTTACTATTCACGAGTACTATTAAATGAAGCGTGAAGATGTTTTTTGTGGATTTCTATCTTTTGGTGTTTGAAGTTACTATTCACGATACTCAAGACTATTATTCACGATATCTGACACTATTCACGAATCTGGCCTTTATTCAATTTAAAAATAAAATTTCTTCTTTTCGTCCAAAATATCTATTCGGATACTAGCTTTGATTGTATCCATGTTTTGATCATTCTTGAATTTTACACCACTATGATTATTTTGAGGTATTTTTGGATGTATAGATTAGGAGTTATGGATTTTATGAGAAAAGACTATTTTAAAAGTAACTATTTATAACTCCTTGCGATTAACTCCAAAATTGATGAAATTTTTTATTGAGAGTACATCTATATAATATCGTTGTACTACTCGTGAATTTCGAATTTTTGGATAAAAGTACAATTTATGATAAATGTTTAAATATTCTATGGTTTTGGCCATATGAAAAAATAGTAAATGAATTTTAAAATTTCGAGAAAAATATATGTTCAATATGGGACTATTTTATGCTAAACCCCGTAAAAAGAAATATTTTTAGAATCGATTTGGTATTTTTCATGAAAATGTTCTAGTTATGAGTAAATGAATTAAATATGTTATGTGAAGTAAGAAAATTGGAAAATATGATTTATTGGCTTGAGAATCATATATATAGATATATATGCATTTTTTATGAGGGTTTTGGTTAATGATGATGAAATCTTATGAGTTTGGCATTTTAGATGATTAAATGCATTAATTATTAAAGTGTAAATAATTGGATTAAATTATTTATAAGTTTGAGAAATGATTAAAATATTATTATAATATTAATAATATTAGATTATGAGATTTCTAAGTGATTTATAACATTTGGATTAAGGTGTTATAAATATGGATATGAATTTTATTATGAAACTTTATCTTTTCGTTATCGAGGTTACTACGCATTATATACGGACTATGTACAAATACGGGTACTATTCACAACAAATTGGTTTCTTCTCCACCAAATTATCGTTGATTTATGAATCTTACTCTTGAAATTAAAACCATGTTTTGATTATATTATTTTATATAACATTCTTATAACCCTAATGATGATATTTCTCTTTGACTTGAGTGTAAAGATGGGTAGATTATTGGTATGATCGTGACCATAGGTTCTCTTTGGCCATGAGTGCAAAAGTTGAATTATTGAATTGGTATGATCATGACCATTGAATTTACAATTGAATATTTTTAGCTTAAGTGCAAAGGTGAATTGATCAACATGGTTATAATTATTGTTATATAACTTCAAATGATTATGTATTTCGTTGATATATGAATATCTTTGGCTCAGTAATGCAAAGATGATCATTGTTGTTGAATATCTTTAGCACGTAGTGCAAAGATGAATTATTGATGAATATCTTTGGCTCAGAATGCAAAGATGACATGTTGTTGAATATCTTTAGCTTTTCAGTAGTGAAGATGAATTATTGATGAATATCTTTGGCTTGTAATGCAAAGATGACTTTGTGTTGAATATCTTTAGCACAGTAGTGCAAAGATGAATTATTGATGAATATCTTTGGCTCGTAATGCAAAGATGACTGTTGTTGAATATCTTTAGCATGTAGTGTAAAGATGAATCTGTTGATGAATATCTTTGGTAGTGGTGCAAAGATGAAATTATTAGTATGATTATGAATGAGAACTGTGATTTGGTATAACCATGATATTTGATGTTTCGTAAAGACAATGATGAAAATTTATCTTCGTCACCGGATGAGAAGAGGAATTTAGAATCACAATTATGATTATGAGTTATTCATATGATTGTGGAAAGGAACTGTTGATTGATGTTACAGGATAAAATATTGTTGGTGGACTTTTAACGTGGAGAAGACAATAGACTTTATAGTCTATTTGACTCTTTTAATGGATTGCTCGTCGTTCATTTGCAACTATGGTTGAAAAGTTTTATCATCTACCATATGTTCTAAATCTACGATTTATTATCTTGATGAAGACTATTGATAATTTATTTATCTTTAGTCATAATATTCTTTATTGAGCTAGTTGTGGCTCACCCTTTTGTTTCACAATTCCTTTCGGTGTAATAAAAGTGTAGGCTTGGGTAGAAGCGGGATAGCGAGGAATAGAGTGGTGGTGGTCTATAGTTGTTGAGGGTGAGGTGAATTTAACTTTGGAAGGTGTTTTGTCACTACCATACAAGATGTCTAATGACATACAAACTCGTGTTATCATAAGACATGGTTGTGCTCATCCACTTCTTTGAGTATATTTACAAGCACTACCTATATAATCTTGGTGTTTGTTTGGAGTATAATACCCAATTAGAGACAGTGGAGATAATGATATGTCAAGAAAAGACTCACCATTGGGAAGAATATGATAGTAATCTTCTCGTTTTTCTTTGGGGTCTATTGGATTGACCAAGGATAATTACGTGGCCATATGATATCTACCATAACCTAAAAGCATGGCCTCCCATGTACGAAGGTTTCCTTGAGCACTTCCCAAAGATTCTAATTTCTAAAACAGTTTTTGACTATACCTTTATGTAAGGTGTCATTGTGACGTGATACAGTTGGTATATATTTGCATCCAAACGCACAGCATATGTGTTGTTGTATTTTGCACGACAATTGTTGTAATAAAGTTGTAGTTATTTTTCGTACCATATATTTGGCGACTCAGAATGGGTTGGATGGAATGGACCTATTTTGGGGTCGTTACATTTGGTATCAGAGCTTAGGGATATGATCTCTGGCGGAGATCGGGGAATAGAACTAGGAGGGGAGAGACGAGTAAATCCTTCGCTAGTGTGTGTCCTACCTAAGCTTATTTGTTGGTCACCATAATATCGAGATATTATGTGATATGTTAATTTGCTCAATTAACCTTTGTTTTGAAGTTGTATTCTAGAATGATATCCTCAAATACGGGAGATGAAAGCAATGGAGAAATCATGATGACGGGGAGATAGAATCAAATGAAAACAAGGTATTCTAACTCTTTGAAATACTGTGTACGTAAATTTCTGGGGACGAAATTTCATAAGGAGGGAGATTGTAAGACCCCGAATTTTATGAAATAAAAGTATTCAATTTTTCTATTCAAGAATTGGTTAAATTGATAAAAGTTAAAGTTAAGGGTGATATATGAAATTTTTTTCAAAATAAGCAAGGGGTATAAAAGTATTCATTATTGTTTGGGAATATTCGTTTGGTCGTGGAATATTCTTTCCGTCGGAATATTCGTATGCGGACAGTAGCGACCATGTGTGGGCCCCATAACGGAAAGCGATTGGATGAAGAAAACGACAAATATAAGTTGGTTAAAAATAACGGCGTAGTTATTACCGTTAAGATCGTTGGAATACCCGGTGGTTAAAATACAAGAATATGCGCTGGTTTGTTAAAGAAGACACTGCAGTATTGCACAGTATTGTTGAATTATTGATCCTTACGTAAGAAGGCACTACTCAATAATTTTCACAGTAATTACTGTTCAATATTTTATTTTATTGATTCAATAATTCTGCGTTGATATTTTATATTATTGTTGTTCAATAATTGTCACCGCATTATTATCTCCATTATCGGATCAATAATTCATATTATTTGAATAATATTATTAGATAGCATTATTGGCAATGTCTAGAAAGTTCATCGAGGAGAGGTTTGGTCACCTAATTGCGGCGCCAAGAAGGAGAAATCCTTATCTGGAAAGCCCCTCTTCCTGAGAACGACTGGTTGTCATAAATGTGATTCTCAGAATATTATTTGTGAATAATTAATTATTGATTCATATGATAAGAAAATATTTATTTGATGTGGATATAAATGATGGATTTATTTATGTGGTTATAAGTGAAGGAATTAATGATGAGGTGTTTTATCAAGATTTGTCGAAATGGAGAACAAAATATGGGATTTTCGAAAAAATTAGTTTATTACTTGATTTTGTAAAATCCATAACTCTTTATGTATAATGAGTTAAGAGATGAGCCATATATATCAAAAGAAAGCCCTAGAAGTAAGCTAATCAGTAGAAATTTGAATCACCCAAAATTCTTTGTAGATATTTCGTGGTGAAATTTTGAATGAAACTGGTCCGAAGGACTAATAGTCCGAAAAATCAGTGTTCTTCAGCTATATTGCGTGAGTTATAAATTTTGATCCGACCGTTGGATCGTTGTAATTTTTGGATATGTTATACATATATAAGTTGAGTATATGTCTACAAATTTTGAACCGTTAAAAATGAACGTATGATTTGTTATGAATTTTAAGAGGTAACTGATTCGGAAATTAGGTTTTGGTGGAAAATTCTAGAATTGAGTGGGCCCCACTTGTGGTTGGTGAAGAAATGTGCTGAATTTTATTTCAAATGTGGTGGGTGGGAATAGTAGCGGTAAAAGCCATCGGTTGCAGTGTTAAGTCCGCTTTGACGTCTAACATTTTCCTATAAATAGAGGGCTAAGTTAGAATTGAAAATCACACCGTAAACAAAGTTTTCTCTTTTCTCTCTCTATTATTGAGTGTAATTTGTGAGTATTTAGATACTTGGTGAGTTGATATTCATCGCTGCAAGTTTCCTTCAGTCATATCCGATATCCCGTCGTAAGTCTTTTTCTTTTGAGGTAAGGGATAGTAAGGGATATTATTTTTTCAGTAATGATATTATTTCTTCAATATCATTATCTTTGAAATGTTGATCTGAAGTTTTATCAAATTTGGAACTTTTTCATGTCGGGTTACTATTCATGAGTTACTATTCACGAAGTTACTATTCATGAGTTACTATTCACGAGTTACTATTCACGAGTACTATTCATGAAGCATGAAGATGTTTTTGTGGAATTTCTATCTTTTGGTGTCGAGAGTTACTATTCACGATATCTGGACTATTCACGATATCTGACACTATTCACGAATCTGACACTATTCACCGAAAAATAAAAATTTCTTCTTTTCGTCCAAAATATCTATTCTGGATACTAGCTTTGATTGTATCCATGTTTTGATTATTCTTGAATTTTACACCACTATGATTATTTTGAGGTATTTTTGGATGTATAGATTAGGAGTTATGGATTTTATGAGAAAAGACTATTTTAAAAGTAACTATTTATAACTCCTTGCGGTTAACTCCAAAATTGATGAAATTTTTATTGAGAGTACATCTATATAATATCAGTGTACTCTGTGAATTTCGGAATTTTGGATAAAAGTACAATTTATGATAAATGTTTAAATATTCTATTGGTTTTGGCCATATGAAAAATAGTAAATGAATTTTTAAAATTTCGAGAAAATATATGTTCAATATGGGACTATTTTATGCTAAACCCCGGAAAAGAAATATTTTTAGAACTGATTTGGTATTTTTCATGAAAATGTTCTAGTTATGAGTAAATGAATTAAATATGTTATGTGAAGTAAGAAAATTAGAAAATATGATTTATTGGCTTGAGAATCATATATGAGATATATCTGATTTTTATGAGGGTTTTGGTTAATGATGATGAAATCTTATGAGTTTGGCATTTTAGATGATTAAATGCATTAATTATTAAAGTGTAAATAATTGGATTAAATTATTTATAAGTTTGAGAAATGATTAAAATATTATTATAATATTAATAATATTAGATTATGAGATTTCTAAGTGATTTATAACATTTGGATTAAGGTGTTATAAATATGGATATGAATTTTATTATGAAACTTTATCTTTTCGTGTCGAGGTTACTTATGCGCGATATCACGGGACTATGTACAAATACGGGGTACTATTCACAACAAATTGGTTTCTTCTCTGACCAAATTATCGTTGATTTATGAATCTTACTCTTGAAATTAAAACCATGTTTTGATTATATTATTTTTATATAACATTCTTATAACCCTAATGATGATATTTCTCTTTGACTTGAGTGTAAAGATGGGTAGATTATTGGTATGATCGTGACCATAGGTTCTCTTTGGCCAGTAGTGCAAAAGTTGAATTATTGACCGGTATGATCATGACCATTGAATTTACAATTGAATATTTTTAGCTTAAGTGCAAAGGTGAATTGATCAACATGGTTATAATTATTGTTATATAACTTCTGAAATGATTATGTATTTCGTTGATATATGAATATCTTTGGCTCGTAATGCAAAGATGATCTGTTGTTGAATATCTTTAGCCTGTAGTGCAAAGATGAATTATTGATGAATATCTTTGGCTTGTAATGCAAAGATGACATGTTGTTGAATATCTTTAGCCTGTAGTGCAAAGATGAATTATTGATGAATATCTTTGGCTTGAATGCAAAGATGACTTCGTTGTTGAATATCTTTAGCTTTGTAGTGCAAAGATGAATTATTGATGAATATCTTTGGCTCGTAATGCAAAGATGACTGTTGTTGAATATCTTTAGCATGTAGTGTAAAGATGAATCTGTTGATGAATATCTTTGGTAGTGGTGCAAAGATGAAATTATTAGTATGATTATGAACAGGAACTGTGATTTGGTATAACCATGATATTTGATGTTTCAGGTAAAGACAGGTGATGAAAATTTATCTTCGTCCCGGATGAGAAGAGGAATTTAGAATCACAATTATGATTATGAGTTATTCATATGATTGTGGAAAGGAACTGTTGATTGATGTTACAGGGATAAAATATTGTTGGTGGACTTTTAACGTGGAGAAGACAATAGACTTTATAGTCTATTTGACTCTTTTAATGGATTGCTTGTTCATTTACCGCAACTATGGTTGAAAAGTTTTATCATCTACCATATGTTCTAAATCTACGATTTATTCGATGAAGACTATTGATAATTTATTTATCTTTAGTCATAATATTCTTTATCGAGCTAGTTGTGCTCACCCTTTTTTGTTTCACAATTCCTTTCGGTAATAAAAGTGTAGTATTTGGGTAGATAATGGGGGATAGCGAGGAATAGAGTGGTGGTCTATAGTTGTTGAGGGTGAGGTGAATTTAACTTTGGAAGGGTGTTTTGTCACTACCATACAAGATGTCTAATGACATACAAACTTCGTGTTATCATAAGACATGGTTGTGCTCATCCACTTGCCGAGTATATTTACAAGCACTACCTATATAATCTTGGTGTTTGTTTGGAGTATAATACCCAATTAGAGACAAAGGAGATAATGATATGTCAAGAAAAGACTCACCATTGGGAAGAATATGATAGTAATCTTCTCGTTTTTCTTTGGGGTCTATTAATTCAACCAAGGATAATTACGTGGCCATATGATATCTACCATAACCTAAAAGCATGGCCTCCCATATACGAAGGTTTCATGAGCACTTCCCAAAGATTCTAATTTCTAAAACAGCTTTTGACTATACCTTTATGTAAGGTGTCATTGTGACGTGATACTGATTGGTATATATTTGCATCCAAACGCACAAACATATGTGTTGTTGTATTTTGCACGACAATTGTTGTAATAAAGTTGTAGTTATTTTTCGTACCATATATTTGGCGACTCAGAATGGGTTGGATGGAATGGACCTATTTTGGGGTCGTTACACATACTCCCGTCTTTCTTCTTTACAAATAAAACAGGAGCACCCCAAGGAGATGTACTAGGACGAATGAAACCGATGTCCAACAATTCCTGTAGTTGAACCTTTAACTCCACGAAGTTCAATAGAGCCATTCGATATGGGGTTTTAGAAATGGGCTTTGTACCAGTTCAAGATCAATAAAGAATTCAACTTCACGCTACGGGGGTAGGCCGGGAAGTTCTTCTGAAATACGTCGGAAAAGTCAATAACAACAGAATATTATTCAAATTTGACGTGTCTTTATTCAAATCCATAACATGGGCTAAGAAAGCTTGACATCCGTTTTTCAATAAACGAATAGCTTTATGATTAGATATGATAGTGATTGATTTTAATGGTTTAGTTGCTTGAATTGCATAAACAGGTTGGTTAGGAACATGAAAACTAACAACCTTACGAAAACAATCAATTTTGGCACGAAGAGTAGTTAACCAATCAATCCCTAAAATCACATCAAAAGCAAGTATCTTTAAAGAGATAAGGTCAATGGTAAGGTGATGGTGCCCACTTGAATCAAACAAGATTTATAAACAAAGGATGTGATGAAAGTTTCTCCTAACGGAGTTTCCACAGATAGATCAAAGTCTAATTTCTCCTGAGTCAAGTTTAAACGTTGAACACATGCGGAGAGATAAATGAATGGGTAACACCGGTATCAAGTAAGGTATAAACTTGAAAGAATTTATAAATAGCTTACCCGTGATCACTTCGTTTGGGTTCCTCGCATTATGACACATCACAACAAACGCTTCTTCCTAATCGTTGACTTTGACTTTTCTCGATGATCTTTTGAGTCACCGTCCCTCATTAACTAGGTTTCGCTCTCATAATGATCTCGGCGATATGTCCTTCCTTTCCACAATTATAGCATACCTTGAATCGTTGTGGGCGCTTTGACCGATATGTCCCTCTTTTCCGCATTTGTAGCATATACGACCGGGTGGTCGTTTCTCTCCCTTAGAACCGATTCTTTCACGCCAGACCGTCGTCTTCACATGGTCGTTGTTAAATCTCCTCTTTTAAAATCTCCTCCCGACTCGCTTCTTCTATTTTCATGGCCATGATTACCACCGAGTGGTTACCATTTCTTTCGTCTGCTTTTTTCTCCATGAGTTATCATTATTCGCTGATCGCTATCTCGAGTACGATCCTCGTTGTGGTCCTCGGTTGATCGTACTCGTTATCTCGCTTCTAATAATTGAGCCTCGCTTACAACATCCTGAATAAAGAGAAAATTTATGAGAAATGAGATATTGACGTATCTGGGGTTTCAAACCTCTAAGAAACATCCGCGTCATACGCTCCTCATTCTCCACCAAATGAGGTGCAAACTCGGATAACTCGCAAACTTTGCCTCGTCTCGAGACACCGCTCGTTTGTTTTGTTCCAATCGATGAACTCCACTTCCTTCATATGATTTAACACTTTCAAAGAAAGTATTTGTCATTAAATAGCTTCAAAATGTCTCCCAAGACATGCCGAAAGTGCGGCTGGATGGGTACGCTTTCTGACGACTCCAACCAAAGAGTCCGCCTCGCCACGGAACATAAAGGTGGCGAATGGAACCTTCGTTCTCCGCACCCCAAGACATCGAATATCTTGGTAATTTGCTTGACCCATGTTTCCGCCATGATCGGATCCGCTTTCCCTTAAATTCGTGGTCCCAACTCTTTGAATCGCTTGCATGTGACAACCCGTGAATTGCTATCATTTCCTCCTCGTATTTTGAACACGAGTCTCCTCGTCTGATTTTTGCATGAATCGCAAAAAACTTCTAAACATCCCTCGCTCATCATCTCGCTCAAATGGTGTTGTTCACAGGAGGAAAATTGCCACTGTTGCACGCTTCTCCTCGTTGGTGAGTACAGGCATCTCCACTCGGTCTCATTTCCATTGTTAATATTCTCAATGACATTCTCAAATCACCGCCATAAAACAAGGGTTAATTAAGGAAATCAATATATCACATAATATCCCTATATATCGACCAAACTAACAAATAAGCTTAGGTAGGACACACTTAAATAAGGATTTACTCGCCTCCCCTCCTAGTTCTATTCCCCCATCTCCGCCAGATCATATCCTAAGCTTTGATACTAACTGTGACGCCCCCAAAATAGGTATACATCACCTATTCTCGAGTTGTCAATATATGGTACGTAAACAACTACAACTTTATTATTACAACAAGAAAAGCTGTGAGTTTGAATACAAATATTATCTTCTGTATAATATCTATACTCAAATAAATCCTCATCACATTTATTGATACATTATTTTACAAAAATGGTGAGGACTACTAAACAATCCTTTCTAAAACCTTCATTCCATACCCCCTACTCACTTTATATTCTCGCCTCTTGAAAAAAATGGAATAAAAAGAAAAGGGTGAGCTCAACTAGCTTTCAAGAAAGAATATTATGACTAAGATAATATACAACAAATTACCGTTAGTCTTCAACAGGAAAAATCTAATAGAATACAATAGACAACAAATTTTAAATCAATATTCGCAGTGAAATAATAATTCATTAGAAGAGTTAAGTAGAGAATGCAAACTACTATCTTCTATGTATGAATTTAAAAAGTTCATCGCTCATCTTTTATCCCCAGAACATCAATCAATATACATCCGGAATCAAATATTCATCTTTGCAATACAAAGCCAAAGATATTCATCGATTAGTCATGTTCATTTAAACACCGCTCATCTTTGCACTACGGGCCAAAGATATTAATCACCACATGTTCATCTCAACACTGCTCATCTTCATCACTACTACGGGCCAAAGATATTCTTCAAATCATTCATCTTTTGCACTACGTGCCAAAGATATTCCATAATATCATCATTTAAGATCAAGATGATGAAAAATATTTTTAAAGAAACGAATCCAAAGAAACAAAATGACAAGGATTAAGGATTAAGGATTCGTATTTTGTTTTATCCACGTCCAAAAATGCCTCAAAAATAATCACAAAACACGGTGTAAAATTCAAGAATGATCAAAACATGGATACAATCAAAGCTAGTATCCGTAATGATATTTTGGACGAAAAGAAAATTTTCATTTTTCGATGAATAAAGTCAGATTTAAATGAATAAGATCAGATATACGTGAATAAAGTCAGATATCGTGAAATAAGAACTCCGACACCAAAAATTCCAAATTTGATAAAAACTTCAGATCAACATTTCAAAGATAATGATATTGAAGAAATAATATCATTTGAGAAGAAATAACATCCCTTACCTCGAAAGAGATCAAGATTTCTAAATTAAAACACCTGATATATAGGCTATGACTTGGACTTGCACCGTATAGCAATACTCAAAGTATACTCACAATACTCACAAGAATACGCCGATAATATAGAGAGAAAACTTCAGCTTACGGTGTGATTTTCAATTCTAACCCAAAGACTTATTTATTTATAGAAATTGCTAGAACACCAAAAGTAAAATTTAATATATTAATAATATTATTTTTCCACATCTTCCCACGCACACCATCAGCTGAAATCAACCACTAACACATGTCCCATAAGTGACAAAAACGTTTTTCATGCAAAACTTACTTAAAACTCCAAAAATGATAATAAATTAATCCGAACTTCAATAATTCATAATAAATAGCCCTTTCATCAGAAAATTCAAATCTCATGAGTTTTTATAGGAAATTCAATTCTCTACAACTTTGCGTAAGAAAGTTTTTCCAAATTCCAAACAAAAATCGACCAAAATCCACAAACGGGGCGATTTTACAAGCTATAATCAAATTTCTACAATAATTGTGTCCACCAACACACAAAACATGTGTTAAACATTTAATGCCACAAAATACTCTTCCTCCTCAGATACTCATATATCTCACATTCATTGTAAAAATATCACCGTTAATATATTATTAAAATAATATATTTAAATGAATTATTTTATCGTAAAAAGATAAAATATTAATTTTCAACAATTGTCATTTTAAAAAATTTCTCCATCTATATCCACATAAAATCAATATTTTCCTCATCATATAAATCAATAATTAATTATTCACAAATAATATTACAGAATCACAATATTGACAAACCGTGCAGCTTCCTCAGAGGGGCTTTCCAATAAGAATTTCTTCTCAAGGCGGCGCAGCGAATTAGGTGACCAAACCTCTCCTTAGATGTAACTTTCTAGACATTGCCAATAATGTTATCTAATAATATTATTCGGATAATATGAATTATTGCTTCGATAATGAAAAATACCGTGTAATGACAATTATCAAACAATGAATAATATAAAATATCAACGCAAAGAATTATTAACTCAATAAAATATCGAATAAGAATTATCGAACCATTATTGAGTAGTGCCTTCTTACACGTAAGAATCAATAATTGGTGCAATACCGGTATCTATCTTTTGTAAAACAACGCGCCAGACATCGTGTTTTAACCACCGTGTATTCCAACAAGATTAATCTGTAATAACTACGCCGTTATTTAAAAACAACTTATATTTGTCGCTTTCTTCATCCAATCGCTTTCACATGGGGCCCACACATGGTCACTGTGCGTCGCATTTAATATTCCCCTGATAGCATTTAATATTCCACGACCAAACGAATATTCCACGACGATAATGAATATTTTATAACCACTTGCTTATTTTGAAATATTTGCGTATTTAACCCTTAACTATCCACATTAATCAAATCAACCCTTACTATTTCAAAATAATAAATAAAGGAAATTCCTTTTTATTAAAAAATTTCTGGTCTTACAGATACAAAATTGCTTTGGAGCGAAGAATGCGAGAAGAGTTTCCAAGAGCTCAAGAGGAGACTCATTTCTAAGACTGTTAATAATAATACCATCCGGTTCTTGATGGATTTGTTATCTCAAATGATGTTTCGTGCAAAGGGTTAGGATGTGTTCTCATGCAACGTGGGAAAGTAATAGCCTTATGCCTCATGACAACTTAAAGAGTATGAGAGGAATTATCCTACTCATGATCTAGAGTTAGCGTAAAGAATCGTTTCATGCTTAAAGATATGGAGGCACTATCTATATGGGGAGAAAGTGGAGATATATTCGCACCATAAAAGCCTTAAATATTTCTTCACTCAAAAAGAACTCAACACGCGGCAAATGACGTTGGCTCAAGCTATTGAAAGACTACGACCACACTATTCAATACCATCCTCGAAAAAAGCGAACGTGGTAGTGACGCGTTGAGTAGAAGATCATATGCGGGAAATGAGTGCGATGATGTCAAGTATACGATAGAGCCAACTTTAATAGAAAAGTTAAGGTTGCTTTCGAGCCACCGAATCGAAATGATGCGTATGAAGAAGAAAGTACAAGAAGGAGCTATTCCTAAGCGAGAATTGATGAAGAAGGAATACTTGAGTCCACTCTAGACTTTGTGTTCCTAACGACTCTGATTTGAAGTACAAGATTATGATGGAGGCACACAATATGTGACGCCCCAAAATTAGGTATATCGCCACCCATCTTGGGTCACCACTTACATGGTACATAAATTCAAATACAACTTACTAACCTAACTGCTGTGGTACAATACGACATAAATCGTGAGTTTGCATACAAATATTGTCTACTAGATATTATACAAACTCAAAAGGAGTCCTCATTACAACTATTATCACACTATTTCACGTAATAGTGAGGACTACTAATGCTATCCTCTCGACCATTACTTCGCTCCTCGACTCGTCTCCAAATTTATGTTCTCATTTCAAGAGAATAAAGGAAAAGAAAGGGGTGAGCTCAACTAGCCAAAGAAGAAATATTACGACTAAGATAATGCGTAATAAATTATCATTAGCCTTCAACAAAGTGTTAAACCGATAAAATATAATAGACAACCAGCTTAATCTGCAGCTGAATAAGTAAATCCATTAAAAGAGTCAAGTAGAGAATAAAGTCTACTATCTTTTAGGTTTTAAAAGGTTTTCATCAATTTTTATCTCCGAGACTCAAATTAATAAATAAACCACCACATCTAATCATCCCCGTATCACACGGTCAAGGATTTTCATCAAATTATCAATGGTCATGACTATACCGAATCACCCCGGTCATAATCATACCAAAGACTATCCATCATCGCATTACAGCCCACCGAGGACTTTTGTCACATCATTTATATCAAGTCATGATTATACCGAATGATCCTCGGTCATAATCATACTAAGTTCATCTATGCACGTAAGCCAAAGATAACATAATATAACATGAGGATGATGACAATGACATAATAATTCAATAAAACAAGTTCAAGAATTATTTAATCCATGAATTATTAACGCCCAAATTGTCAACATGATACTCGCTTTCAGTGAGAGTAAAATTCAAGAATGATCGTAAGAATATTTCCATGAAAAGATATTGATGAAACGCAAATATCAAGGATATTCTACTAATTTCATGGAGTATAAAAGTCAAAGTTTTAACCAAACCGGGTATAATAAAGAATGGAATAACAAAAGAAATCACCACGCATGCAGATTGCATGCATGTGTTATTCCAATGTAATAATAATAATAACGGAACCAAAGTCGTGAAATTCACACCGACAGGATGTTCCAATGTAATAATAAAGATGGAACCAGATCCTGTAAAACACATGATAGGATATTCCAATGAATGATAAAGATTTTAACCAGTCCTGTAAAACACACGCATGTGATGTTCCAATGTAATAATAAAAACGGAACCAGTCCTGTAAAACACACGCATGTGATGTTCCAAATGTAATAATAGAAGAATGTCACCAAGTATAGGGTAAATCACAGATACAAAGTTATTCCAATGTAATAAATAAGAATGGAATAACATAAGGATTTCACCAAATATAGGATATGCCGCATATACAAAAGTTATGTATAGGGTATACCACTTTTACAAAAGTTATTCCAACAAAATAATAATGAATGGAATAATGTAAGTTCTCTTCAAGAAGAAAGAATAACACCCTTACCGTAAAAAGAACCTAATATAGAAGTAGTGAAGTAAAGAAGTAATACTTTTTTTCTTTTCTCTATAGATTTTCTCTCTATAGCTTTCTCTCTATAATTTCTCTCTAGAGTTTCAAAGTGAATTCGTAAGAAAATAATGAAGGAATGAGCTTCTATTTATAGGAAAATAGAATGCATAGTAATTAATCCATGAAACTATCCGCATTGATTTACTTTAATCTGACGGTCCATATTTAAAGCAAAATCTTTTAAATAAAATATCATATATTCTATTTATATAAAAACATTTTACTATGCAAACACTATGCAACACTATGCAAAACACTACGCAACACTATGCATAATAAAATATAATATATTCTATTTATGTAATAACTTTAATAAAGTATTCTATTTTATATAAAAAGATGTTTCGCTTTTATTACGTTAATAATACTGAATAAAACAAAACGTCATTATCGCTATAATAATTCATATTATTAATCGACAATAATGGAATCAAACCGGGTGACTTCTCACATAAGCATCAATAATCAATACCGCTGCTTCTACTACGCAACCACACGACATCGCATTTTTACTACCGAGTAGTTCAACAAAGATCAACCAGAACTTCCACCGTTATTTCAATAAAATATTTTTGTCGCTTTCTCAATCCGACAATAATTTCATTAGGGGTCCACCAATGATTGAGCTAGCTGTACGAATATTCCCCGCTAAACCGAATATTCCCCACCAATCGAATATAATATAACCACTTGATACTTTGCAAAAATTTATAAATACTACCCACAACTATAATATTATCTTAAATTCACACCATAATATTAAAAATTATTTCAACAAAATTTAAATCTTTATCGATAAAATCTGGGGTCTCACAATCTCCTCCTTATGGAATTTCGCCCTCGAAATTAGGGTACGAACCTGATATGATAAAGAGATGAGAATACCTTGAATACCTTTATCATTGAAAACATTTAATTCATCTTTGTAATCCGACCAAAGATATTCAATAACAATTCATCTTTGCACTACGTGCCAAAGATATACAACTCAGAAACCAATAATGCTAAGACTCAACTTAATAAGATCACGACCATGAATTATCCATGCACCAACGCCAAGGATATTCGTGTTTTCAATTACTACCATGATTATACCCAATAATCCTCGGTCATAATCATACCAAGTCTATCAATGCACTACTACTAAAGACGACTTTTACCACATCCATGAATTAATATTTCATCACGAGACTTAGCTCAATAATTAATTCATATCATCGAATCATCCTGCGCACTACGTGCCAAGGATATTCATTAAGATTACGACCACAAATTATCCATGCACTACTACCAAAGATAATTGTGTATTCATTAAGATCACGACCACAAATTATCCAAGCACTACTACCAAAGAAAATTGTGTATTCATTAAGATCACGACCACAAATTATCCATGCACTACTACTACCAAAGATAATCGTGTATTCATTAAGTATCACGACCACAAATTATCCATGCACTACTACCAAAGATAATTGTGTATTCATTAAGATCATCCACCACAAATTATCCATGCACTACTACCAAAGATAATTGTGTATTCATTAAGATCACGACCACAAATTATCCATGCACTACTACCAAAGATAATTGTGTATTCATTTACTACTATGATTATACCGAACAATCCTCGGTCATAATCATACCAAGTCCATCTATGCACTACAAAGCCACGTATTTGACTTTCAACATAATATAAGCACGAGGATAATGATATAAAGAATCAATCAAATGAGATAAAGGATAAATATTAAACATTTATAATATAATTTATCCAGATTCAAGAATATCCCCATGTTATCAATCACTTAATAATCTCATAATCTAATATCATTAATATTATAACAATATTTTAATCATTTCTTAAATTTATAAACAATTTTTCTTAATTGTTTACGCTTTACCATATAATGCATTTAATCATTCAAAAATGCCATACTCATAAGATATCATCACCAATTATCAAATCTCTCAAAAAATATGCATATACTCTATATAGGATTCTCTAGCCATAATATCCTATTTTCAACTTTTATACTTCACATAACATATTTAACTCATATGTTCAGAATTAAACTATTTTCATGAAAAATACCAAATCAGTCCCAAAAATATTTCTTTTCTGGAATTTAGCATAATATAGTCCCATGATGAAAATATATTTTCTCGGATTTTTAAAATTCATTTACTATTTTTCAAAAATCAATTTCTAATTAATTCCTTAAGAAATTAGCTACCTCAAGTTTAACTCCAAAATTCCCAAATCTTGGCAAGACCTTACACATGTTAACGTGAGCTTCTAGTTTAAATTTCATGGTCATCGGAGTTATAGAACTCCGTTATAGTGTTTTTCGTCGAAAAACCTAAATATTGAAAGAGTCGTAACTTGCTCATTTTAAGTCGAATGAGCTCATTTTTGGACAGGAGGTACTTTATACCATATACTTTCATGTCCCAAAAACCCAGAATTTTTCTCATAATTTAAGTGGCCGAAACAGCCCTCTAAAATCATGGCAGCAACTTTTTTCGGTTTTTGCAGCTTTGCACTCCTTTGCTAAAATCAGTCCACACAAAAATCTACAACACCTTTTCCAGTAATTCCACTTGAATTAGTTAGGTAACTCATAGATCTAACTCTAGGTCTGGACCACATTCAAAATTCAAAATATAATAGGAGATATGGTCTATTGAATTTCATGTTACGCTTTTCACCAAAATCGATTTTCAACTCTTTGTGATTTCTAAGAAACTTTCATGTTTTCACATACTAACCAACATAACTCATCATAAAACTTACTAATACTTCATATACCCATGATTTTCATCAGTCCTATGCTTTTATTATGACTTTCATCATAAACCACGAAACTGCTCATTTAGTTGAAGAAATATTTGAGGGTTTAAGAAATGGGTTTTTGTCTCGGGGTCAATACAAAATTCGATTTCACGCCTAGGGTAGGCTAGGAAATCTTCAAGAATACGCCAAGAAATTTATTAATGATAGAAATATCATTCAAAATCACATTCTCATCCAAGACTTGGATAAGACGTCACATTGATACTGAACTGTGACTTCTATCCCTTAACCTAGATAAAGACCTCACAATGATACCTATAAACTTGCCATCTTCAAATCATGACGTCGCCGCCTACGTAAAGTCCGCTTTAAGTACATTCCACACAAGGAAGTCAACAACGAAAGGTTCGGGCTCTTTACTTATGGCTTGATATAACAAAGATTAACTTTAGGGTTTGGTTACTTTGAATTTGTATAACAAAGTTGGTTAGGAATATGAAAGCTAACAACCTTACAAAAAGAATAATGAGTAGATAATTAATCGCTTTCAAAATTACCTCAAAGGCAAGTATTTTCAAAGAGATAAGATCGACAGTAACGTGAAAGTGTTTATTTGAAACAACAAGATTAAAAAAAATAGTAAGCGGTAACGAAGGCTCCTACTAACGAAGTTTCAACCAATAAGTCAAAGTCTAACTTCTCCTGAGTCAAATTTAAACGCTGAACGCAAGCAAGAGAGATAAAAGAATGGGTAGAACCCAGATCTAACACGGTATAGACTTCGCAAGAGCTTATGATTAACTTACCCGTGATAATTTTATTCGTGTTCCTCGTCACGAAAAAAAAACGCCTCTCTAAAACTCACGGCTCTGGTTTGTCTCGGGACAACTTTGGTGCCTCCATCCTAGTCAATTCGTCTTCTGAAATCGACAAAATCGAGCTAGGTGGCCTTCTCTTCCACAATTGTAACATGCTTTGATGGCATGGCGCGCATTAGATCGATGTGTCCTCTCCTCCGCATTTGAAGCATATGATGTGGTCCTTCTCCTTCCTTAACAACAAAAATCTTTGGTGTCGACATCTTTCCATCATTGTTGAATCTCCGCTTTCTTGAAATGTCCATTCTTATTATTTTGGCCCCGATTATTACACTCAAAGTTGTGACGCCCCCAAAATAGTATACACAACACCCATTCTCGAGTCGCCAAATACATGGTACGTAAACAACTACAACTTTATTATTACAACAAGAAACTGTGAGTTTGAATACAAATATTATCTTCTAGATAATATCTATACTCAAATAAATCCTCATCACATTATTGATTCATTATTTTACAAAAATGGTGAGGACTACTAAACAACTCTCTCTCTAGAATCTTCATTCCATACCCCCGACTAAGACTTCGCTACATTCTCGCCTCCCGAGAAGAAAAATGGAACAACAAGGAAAAGGGTGAGCTCAACTAGCCCAAGAAAAGAATATTACGACTAAGATAATATACAACAAATTATCGTTAGTCTTCAACAGGAAAAAAATGTAATACAAACAAAGTTTCAGATCAATATTCGCAATGAAATAATAATTCATAAAAGAGTTACGTAGAGAATGAAATCTACTATAATCTATGAATTTAATAATACCATCATCAATATTTTATCCCATCAATCAATAACATCAATCAATATACATCCGAATCAAATATTCATCTTTGCACTACAGCCAAAGATATTCATCACTGGTCATGTTCATTTAAACACTGCTCATCTTTGCACTACAGCCAAAGATATTCTTCGAAATCATTCATCTTTGCACTACAGTGCCAAAGATATTCTTAAGAAATCATTCATCTTTCTTGACTACAGCCCAAAGATATTCCATAATATCATCATTTAAGACCGAGGATGATGAAAAATATTTTTAAAGAAACGAATCCAAAGAAACAAAATGACAAGGATTAAGGATTAAGGATTCGTACTTGGTTTTATCCACGCCCAAAAATACCTCAAAAATAATCATAGTGGTGTAAAATTCAAGAATGATCAAAACATGGATACAATCGTAGCTAGTATCCGTATTAGATGTTTTGGACGAAAAAGAAGAAATTTTATTTTTCTATGAATAGTACCAGATACGTGAATAAGGTCAGATACGTGAATAAAGGCCAGATACGTGAATAAGAACTCCACCACCAAAAGATAGAAATTCCACAAAAACATCTTCACGCTTACTTAATAAGTACTCGTGAATAAGAATCTCGTGAATAAGAACTCATGAATATAAGTAACTCGTGAATAAGAACTCAATAAGAATAAGAATAAGAACCCCATAATGAAAAAAATTCCAAATTTGATAAAACTTCAGATCAATATTTCAAAGATAATGATATTGAAGAAATAATATCATTACTGAAAAATAATATCCCTTACCTTGAAAGATCAAGATTTCTAAATAGAATAATGTATAGTCTCAAGGAACTTGCACCGCCTAGCAATACTCAAAGTATACTCAAAATACTCACAAGAATACGCCAAAATATCGAGAGAGAATAGAGAGAAAACTTCAGCTACGGTGTGATTTTCAATTCTAACCCAAAGACCCTATTTATAGAAAATGCTAGAATTCAAAGCGTAAAATTTAATATAATATTAATATAATTATACAAATTTTCCTTAGCCCACCTTTTGGTCAAAACACCAGCCACACATGTTAATGATGTCCAAAAAATACAAAAAACGTTTTTCTAAACAAAAATAATTTAAACTCCCAAAATCAATTATTTCTGAGCTTCTAACTTCAATAATTCATAATAAATAGCCCTTTCATCAGAAAATTCAAATCTCATGAGTTTTTATAGGAAATTCAATTCTCTACAACTTTGCAGAAGAAAGTTTTTCCAAATTCCAAACAAAATTGACCGAAATCCACAAACCAAGCGATTTTACAAAGCTATAATCAAATTTCTATTAATAATTGTGTCCACCAACACACAAAACATGTGTTAAACATTTAATGCCACAAAAATACTCTTCCTCCTCATATACTCATATATCCCACATTCATTGTAAAATATCACCATTAATATATTATTAAAATAATATATTTAAATGAATTATTTTATCGTAAAAGATAAAATATTAATTTTCAACAATTGTCATTTTAAAATTTTCTCCATCTATATCCACATAAAATCAATATTTTCCTCATCATATAAATCAATAATTAATTATTCACAAATAATATTACAGAATCACAATATTGACAACCGTGCCTCCAGTGAAAGGGGGCTTTCCAATAAGAATTTCTTCATCATGCCAGCAATTGATTTAATGACAAACCTCTCCTTAGATGTAACTTTCTAGACATTGCCAATAATGTTATCTAATAATATTATTCAGATAATATGAATTATTGCTTCGATAATGAAAAATACTCGTAATGACAATTATCAAACAACAAAGAATATAAAATATCAACACAAAAGAATTATTAACTCAATAAAATATCGAATAAAGAATTATCGTAACCATTATTGAGTAGTGCCTTTCACGTAAGAATCAATAATTGGTGCAATACCGCAGCTACTTGCTCAACAACGCCAGATTAGTGTGTTTTAACCACCGGGTATTCCAACAAGATAATCTAACGCAACAACTACGCTTATTTAAAAACAACTTATATTTGTCGCTTTCTTCATCCAATCGCTTTCACATGGGCTCCACACATGGTCACTACCACGCATTTAATATTCCCCGACAAAGCATTTAATATTCCACGACCAAACGAATATTCCCCAACAACAATGAATATTTTATAACCACTTGCTTATTTTGAAATATTTGCGATTTAACCCTTAACTATCCACATTAATCAAATCAACCCTTACTATTTCAAAATAAAGGAAATTCCTTTTTATTTAAAAATTTTGGGTCTTACAACCTCCCTCCTTATGAAATTTCGTCCTCGAAATTGACGACGACTCGGTGTTTTTTTGAAAAGGTGAGGATACCTCGCTTTCATTTTCGCTTTCAATTCCTGTGTCATTTCCTCTATAAAGATGATTCCTCCACAAAACTTTAACTTGTGGTATGACCTTTCATGCAGTAGGACATGCTCCTTCCTATCCAAAATCTTGACAGTACCTCCTCATACGTTAAGTCTTCTATTATCTCGTCCCTGGTTTCTAACTCAATAACGTGGTTCGGTCTTTCACATATTTACGGCAAGTACGAGATGTGAAACACATTATGAACACGAGACATACTTTGAGGTAACGCAAGTCTATAGGCTACATTTCCTACTCGGTCAAGAATTTGAAATGGACCGATAAATCGTGGATCGAGCTTTCCTCTCTTCCCAAATCTTGTAACTCCTTCCATGGAGAAACTCGCAACAATACATGATCCCCACACTAAATTCCACGCCCTTTCGATGAAGATTCGCATAACTCTTTTCATCGATCTTGTGCCGCTTGATATCGTTGTCGAATCATTAGTCATATCGTATTAACTCTCGGTCCCAAATAATGTTGCTTCACCCACCTCATCCCAACATATCGAGAACGACATTTTGTCCATATAATGCTTCGAATGGAACCATACCTATATTTGTTTAATAACTATTGTTGTATGAGAATTCCACCAATGGCAAGTACTTATCCCAACTTCCTTTGAAATCTAGGACACGAGTTTTAATATATCTTCAAGAGTTTGAGTAGTCCTTTCGATTGCCCATCCGCTTTGAGGATGGTATGCCAAACCGAATCGTAAATTGCGCCCATAGCTTTCTACAAACTAACCCAAAATCATGAAGTGAATCTTGGGTCACGATCTAAAACTATGGATACCGGCATGCCATGCAATCTCACAATCTCATTTACGTATACATACGAGAAAGACGCTCAAGGAATAAGTCTCTCAGATTTGTAAGAAATGAGCGTACTTGGTTAATCTATCAACAATAACCCAAATCGCATCTATGCCTTGAGAAACCCCAGGAAGATTAGTAATGAAATTCAGTGGTAATGTGTTCCCACTTCCATCTCAAAATCTCAAGTGGTTGCAACGGCCCTTAGGTACAAGATGCTCCGCCTTTACACGCTGGCAAGTTAAACACATCGAGATAAACTTTGCAATCTCTCTCTTCATATTGCTCCACCAAAATGTATGTCAAGATCACGATACATTTTAGTACTTCCAGATGGATTGCAAATGGCGATTGTGTGCCTCCATCATAATCTTGTACTTCAAATCGAGTCGTTAGAACACAAAGTCTAGAGTGGACTCAAGTATTCCTTCTTCATCAATTCTCGCCCTAATAGCTCCTTCAGACTTTCTTCTTCGCATCACTCCGGCCTGTGGGCTTGAGCAACCTTAACTTTTTCTATTAAAGTTGGCTCTATCGCGTATACTTGACATCATCGCACTCGCTCCCCAAGATATAATCTTCTACTCATCGCGTCACCTACCACGCTCGCTTTTCCAGATGGCATGATCGTAATATGTGCTTAAATGAGTCTCCTCTTGAGTTCTTCAAGCTCTTCCCACATTCCTCGCTCCATTCGAATTTTGTATCTCTACGAGTCACCTAAGTTAATCGGAATAGCGATTCGAGAATATCCTTCAACGAATCTCCGATAATAACCAACTAAGCCTGTAAGCTACGTATTTCGACATCGACTTAGGTTGCTCTCAACTGCGACTCATATCCCAATCTTGATAAGACGTCACAATGACACCTATCGCTTTACTATCGCATCTAATATGACGCCCCTACAGAGAGTTCGGCTTAGTGAATTCCACAAAGGAAGTCACAAGATAAAGGCTCAGTACCAAATTTATAGTTGAATTTTAACTCCTCAAGTTCAATAGAGCCATTCGATATGAGATTTTAGAAATGAGTTTTGTACCGGGTTCAAAGTCGATACAAAATTTAATATCAGCTTTGGGAGTAAGCCAAGAAATTCTTAAAATACGTCAGAAAAATCAATAACAACAGAATATTATTCAAATCGACGTGTCTTTATTCAAATCCATAACACGGACTAAGAAAATTTGACATCCGTAATAAACGAATGACTTCATGGCTTGATATGAAAATGTTTGACTACAATGGTTTGATTGCTTGAATTCAATAACAAAGTTGCTTAGAATATGAAAACTAACAACCTTACGAAAATAATCAATTTCGGCATGATGAGTAGTTAACCTTAAAATCACATCAAAACAAATATCTCTATAGAAATAAGGTTAACGTGTAATGTGATAGTGCCAACCTGAATCAAACAAGATTTATAAACAAAGGGATGTGATGAAAGTTTCTCCTAACGGAGTTTCCACAGATAGGTCAAAGTCTAATTTCTCCTGAGTCAAGTTTAAACGCTGAGCGCAAGTAAGAGAGATAAAAGAATGGGTAGAACCGATATCTAGTAAGGTATATACTTCGCAAGAATTTATAATTGACTAACCCGCGCTAACTTCGTCGTTCTCAGATTTTGACCCATTACCACGACAAACGCCTTCCCAAATCGCTGACTTTGACTTTTCTCGACATGTTTTTGAGTCACCATTCCCAATCGAACTAGGTTTCGCCATCGCATAATCTCGAAAGATATGTCCTTCCTTTCCACAACTATAAAGATACCTTAAACTGCTGTGGGCGCTTTGACTGATGATATGTCCTCTTTCCGCATTTGTAACATACGACCGGTGGTCGCTTCTCCTCCCTTAAAACTAGTTGCTATAGGTGTCGACGCCTTCACATGGTCGTTGTTGAATCTCCTCTTTTTAAATCTCCTCCCGACTCGCTTTTCTATTTTCATAGGCCACGATTACCACCAGAGTGGTTACCGCCTTTGTCTCAGTATTCTTCTTTCTCCGTTGGTTATCGTTATTCCGATGATCGCTATCTTCTCAGATGATCCTCGTTATGGTCCCTCATTGAACGTATTTTCGTTATCTCGCCTAACAATCGAGCCTCGCTGACAACATCCGGAATAGAGAGAAAATTTATGAGAAATGAGATATCGACGTATGCTTTGTTTCAAACCTCTCGTAAACATCCGCGTCATATATATGCTCCTCATTCTCCACCAAATGAGGTGCAACTCGATAACTCCGCGAACTTCGCCTCGACTTTGGGACACCGCCATGTTATTCTCGCTTCTAGTCTAATAAACTCCACTTCCTTCATACGATTTAATACTTTCGTGGAAGTACTTGTCATTGAACTGCTTCTCAAACGCTCTCCCACGATATACGAAAAGCAAATGGATGGGTACACTTCACGATTCCCACCAAGAATCGCCTCGCCACTTTTAACATAAAGGTATGCGAATGGAACTTTCGTTCTCCGCATCCCAAGACATCGAATATCTTGGTAATTTGTTTTACCCACGCTCTCACCTTTAATCGGATCCGGCTTTCCTGCAATTCGTGGTCCCAACTTTGAATCGCTTGGGTCATTGTGACCACTGTGTGAATTGCTATCATTTCTCCTCAGATTTTGAACACGAGTCTCCTCGTCTTCGATTTTGCATGAACTCGCAAAAAGCTTCTAAACATCC
Organism: Panax quinquefolius; assembly: GCA_020205615.1. NCBI lineage: Eukaryota > Viridiplantae > Streptophyta > Magnoliopsida > Apiales > Araliaceae > Panax > Panax quinquefolius. The sequence goes on along the minus strand of CM035171.1, from coordinate 117,608,443 downwards.
CCTCGCTCATCATCTCGCTTTCAAATGGTGTTGTTCACAGGAGGAACATTGCCACCACTGCACGCTCTCCTCGCCATGAAAGACAGTGCATCTCCACTGGCCTCATTTACTCCATCGTTAATATTCTCACGACATTCTCAAATCACTATCATAAAATAAGGGTTAATTAAGGAAATCAATATATCACATAATATCCCTATATACTCGACCAACCAACAAATTAAGCTTAGTAGGACACACTAAATAAGGATTTACTCGCCTCTCCCTCCTAGTTCTATTCCCCGATCTCCGCCAGAGATCATATCCCTAAGCTCGATATTAACCGCGACGCCCCAAAATAGGTATACACAACACCCATTCTCGAAGTCGCCAAATACATGGTACGTAAACAACTACAACTTTATTATTACAACAAGAAATCTGTGAGTTTGAATACAAATATTATCTTCTAGATAATATCTATACTCAAATAAATCCTCATCACATTATTGATTCATTATTTTACAAAAATGGTGAGGACTACTAAACAACTCTCTCTAGAATCTTCATTCCATACCCCGACTAGTACTTTCGCTACATTCTCGCCTCCCGAGAAGAAAAATGGAACAACAAGGAAAAGGGTGAGCTCAACTAGCCCAAGAAAAGAATATTATGACTAAGATAATATACAACAAATTATCGTTAGTCTTCAACAGGAAAAAACAAGTTTCAATCAATATTATCAATATTCGCAATGAAATAATAATTCATAAAGAGTTACGTAGAGAATGAAATCTACTATAATCTATGAATTTAATATCCATCATCAATATTTTATCCTCAGAACATCAATCAATATACATCCGAATCAAATATTCATCTTTGCACTACAGCCAAAAAGATATTCATCACCGGGTCATGTTCATTTAAACACTGCTCATCTTTGCACTACGTGCCAAAGATATTCTTCAGAATCATTCATCTTTTTGCACTACAAAGCCAAAGATATTCTTAAGAAATCATTCATCTTTGCACTACAGCCAAAGATATTCCATAATATCATCATTTAAGACCGAGGATGATGAAAAATATTTTTAAAGAAACGAATCCAAAGAAACAAAATGACAAGGATTAAGGATTAAGGATTCGTACTTGGTTTTATCCACGCCCAAAAATACCTCAAAAATAATCATAGTGGTGTAAAATTCAAGAATGATCAAAACATGGATACAATCGTAGCTAGTATCCGTAATAGATGTTTTGACGAAAAAGAAGAAATTTTATTTTTCTATGAATAATGACCAGTATACGTGAATAGTGGTCAGATATCGTGAATAAAGGCCGATACGTGAATAAGAACTCACACACCAAAAGATAGAAATTCCACAAAAACATCTTCACGCTTCATGAATAAGACTCGTGAATAAGAACTCGTGAATAAGAACTCATTAATAAGAACTCGTGAATAAGAACTCATGAATAATAACTAACCCCGAACATGAAAAAGTTCCAAATTTGATAAAACTTCAGATCAACATTTCAAAGATAATGATATTGAAGAAATAATATCATTACTGAAAAAATAATATCCCTTACCTCGAAAGATCAAGATTTCTAGCTTGAATAATGTAGATATAGTCTTCAAGGGAACTTGCAACCGCCTAGCAATACTCAAAGTATACTCAAAATACTCACAAGAATACGCCAAAAATATCGAGAGAAATAGAGAAAACTTCGCTTTACGGTGTGATTTTCAATTCTAACCCAAGACCCTATTTTATAGAAAAATGCTTAGAACACCAAAGCAGAAAATTTAATATAATATTAATATAATTATACAAATTTTCCTTAGCCCACCTTTTGGTCAAAACACCAGCCACACATGTTAATGATGTCCAAAAAATACAAAAACGTTTTTCTAAACAAAAATAATTTAAACTCCCAAAAATCAATTATTTTGAGCTTCTAACTTCAATAATTCATAATAAATAGCCCTTTCATCAGAAAATTCAAATCTCGCGAGTTTTTATAGGAAATTCAATTCTCTACAACTTTGCAGAAGAAAGTTTTTCCAAATTCCAAACAAAATCGACCGAAATCCACAAACGGGCGATTTTACAAAGCTATAATCAAATTTCTATTAATAATTGTGTCCACCAACACACAAAACATGTGTTAAACATTTAATGTCAAAAATACTCTTCCTCCTCATATACTCATATATCCCACATTCATTGTAAAAATATCACCGTTAATATATTATTAAAATAATATATTTAAATGAATTATTTTATCGTAAAAGATAAAATATTAATTTTCAACAATTGTCATTTTAAAAATTTTCTCCATCTATATCCACATAAAATCAATATTTTCCTCATCATATAAATCAATAACTAATTATTCACAAATAATATTACGTAATCACAATATTGACAACCAAAAGCGCTCCTGAAAGAGGGGCTTTCCAATAAGAATTTCTTCATCTACTGCGCCAAGCAATTAGATGACCAAACCTCTCCTTAGGTGTAACTTTCTAGACATTGCCAATAATGTTATCTAATAATATTATTCAGATAATATGAATTATTGCTTCGATAATGAAAGATACTTGTGTAATGACAATTATCAAACAACAAAGAATATAAAATATCAACACAAAGAATTATTAACTCAATAAAATAATCGAATAAGAATTATCGTAACCATTATCGAGTAAAGGCCTTCTTACGTAAGAATCAATAATTGGTGCAATACCGCAAAGCACTCGCTCAACAACGCCAGATTAGTGTGTTTTAACCACCGGGTATTCCAACAAAGATAATCTGCAATAACTACGCTGTTATTTAAAAACAACTTATATTTGTCGCTTTCTTCATCCAATCGCTTTCACATGGGGCCCACACATGGTCGCTACTGTCATAATTTAATATTCCCCGACAAAGATTTAATATTCCACGACCAAACGAATATTCCCCGACAACAATGAATATTTTATAACCACTTGCTTATTTTGAAATATTTGCAAGATTTAACCCTTAACTATCCACATTAATCAAATCAACCCTTACTATTTCAAAATAAAGGAAATTCCTTTTATTTAAAAATTTCGGGTCTTACGTATGGTTACCATTCTTAACATGATAATTTCCCCACGATGGTTATCATTGTTACGATAGCCGTTACCACCAATGATGATTATTATCGTATTGTTAGTCGTTACCTTTTGTTTGAAATTTGAATCAACACTCTCATGTGTTTCATTGCTTATCTCAAAGATTTTCAGATATCATTCTCAAACACCGTCACAAAATAAGGGTTAATTAACATATCACATATTATCCCTATACTCCGATCGACCAATTAAATACCAAATAAATTTAGGTAGGTCATACTAAATAAGGAATTCTCCGCCTCTCCTCTCTAGTTCTTATCTCACATCTCGGCCAGGGATCATATCCCTAAGCTCGATACCAACCGTGACGCCCCCAAAATTAGGTATACGTCCACCCATCTTGGGTCGCCACTTACATGGTACATAAATTCAAATACAACTTACTTAACCTAACTGCCGTGTAATAATACGACATAAATCGTGAGTTTGCATACAAATATTGTCTACTAGATATTATACAAACTCAAAAGGAGTCCTCATTACAACTATTATCACACTATTTCACGTATTATAGTGAGGACTACTAATGCTATCCTCTCGACCATTACTTACGCTCCCCGACTCGTCCCAAATATGTTCTCATTTCCTCGAAGAGAACGCAGAAAGAAAGGTGAGCTCAACTAGCCCAAAGAAGAAATATTATGACTAAGATAATGCGTAATAAATTATCATTAGCCTTCAACAAAGTTTAAACCGATAAAATATAATAGACAACCGGTTTAATCTGCGGTGGAATAATAAGCAATCCATTAAAAGAGTCAAGTAGAGAATAAAGTCTACTATCTTTTAGGTTTTAAAAGGTTTTCATCAATTTTTATCATTTGAGACTCAAATTAATAAATAAACCACCACATCTAATCATCCCCTGCACTACTTGGCCAAGGATTTTCATCAAATTATCAATGGTCATGACTATACCGAATCACCCCTCGGTCATAATCATACCAAAGACTATCCATCATCGCATTACAAAACCATCGAGGACTTTTGTCACATCATTTATATCAAGTCATGATTATACCGAATGATCCTCGGTCATAATCATACTAAGTTCATCTATGCACGTAAGCCAAAGATAACATAATATAACATGAGGATGATGACAATGACATAGTAATTCAATAAAACAAGTTCAAGAATTATTTAATCCATGAATTATTAACGTCCAAATTGTCAACATGATCTCGTTTCGTAGAGTAAAATTCAAGAATGATCGTAAGAATATTTCCATGAAAAGATATTGGATGAAACGCAAATATCAAGGATATTCTACTAATTTCATGGAGTATAAGTCAAAGTTTTAACCAACCGGGTATAATAAAGAATGGAATAACAAAAGAAATCACCACGCATGCGATTGCAGATGTAAAAGTTATTCCAATGTAATAATAATAATGGAACCGTGTCGTGAAATTCACACCGACGGATGTTCCAATGTAATAATAAAGATGGAACCAGCATCCGGTGTAAAACACAGATAGGATATTCCAATGAATGATAAAGATTTTAACCAGTCCCCAGTAAAACACATGCATGTGATGTTCCAATGAATAATAAAAAGCGGAACCCGTGTCCTGTAAAACACACGCATGTGATGTTCCAATGTAATAATAGAAGAATGTCACCAAGTATAGGGTAAATCACAGATATAAAAGTTATTCCAATGTAATAAATAAGAATGGAATAACATAAGATTTCACCAAGTATAGGATATACCGCATATAAAAAGTTATGTATAGGGTATACCACTTTTACAAAGTTATTCCAACAAAATAATAATGAATGGAATAATGTAAGTTCTCTTCAAGAAGAAAGAATAACACCCTCACCGTAAAAAGAACTTAATATAGAAGTAGTGAAGTAGCGAATACTTTTCTTCTTTCTCTATAGATTTTCTCTCTATAGCTTCTCTCTATAATTTCTCTCTCTAGAGTTTCAGTGAATTCGTAAGAAAATAATGAAGGAATGAGCTTCTATTTATAGGAAAATAGAATGCATAGTAATTAATCCATGAACGGTCCAGATTGATTTAATTTAATCTGACGGTCCATATTTAAAGCAAAATCTTTTAAATAAAATATCATATATTCTATTTATATAAAAACATTTTACTATGCAAACACTATGCAACACTATGCAAAACACTATGCAAAACACTATGCAACACTATGCATAATAAAATATAATATATTCTATTTATGTAATAACTTTAATAAAGTATTCTATTTTATATAAAAGATGTTTCGCTTTTATTACGTTAATAATACTGAATAAAACAAAACGTCATTATCGCTATAATAATTCATATTATTAATCGACAATAATGGAATCAAACCGGGTGACTTCTCACATAAAGATCAATAATCAATACCGTAAGTGCTACTTATGCAACCACACGACATCGTGTACTTTTACTACCGAGTAGTTCAACAAAGATCAACGGTAAAACTTCCACCGTTATTTCAATAAAATATTTTTGTCGTTTCTCAATCCGACAATAATTACGCTAGGGTCCACCAATGATTGAGTTAGTTGTTATCTAATATTCCCTCGCTAAACCGAATATTCCCCACCAATCGAATATAATATAACCACTTGCATACTTTGCAAAATTTATAAATACTACCCACAACTATAATATTATCTTAAATTCACACCATAATATTAAAAAATTATTTCAACAAAATTTAAATCTTTATTGATAAAATTTGGGGTCTCACACAATACACCATTTGCAATCCATCCTGGAAGTACCAAAATGTATCGTGATCTTCGACATACATTTTGGTGGAAAAATATGAAGAGAGAGATTGCAAAGTTTATCTCGATGTGTTTAACTTGTCAAAGTTTATCTTGATTTTTGGAAGTTTAAATTATTTTAAATTAGAAAAACGTTTTTTCTTACTTTTTCTAGAATGTGGCATGTGTTTGATGGTCAAATCGATTATAGGCATGCGTAGGAAATTTATATAATTATATTATTAATTTATTAAATTTTCTCGCTTTGGTGTTCTAAGCAATTTCCTATAAATAGGGTGTTTAGGTTAGAATTGAAAATCACACCGTAAACCCAAGTTTTCTCTTTCTATATTATCGGTATATTCTTGTGAGTATTTTGAGTATATTTTGAGTATTGCTATATCTGGTGCAAGTTCAAGTCATAGCTTTATATCCTGTTTCAACTAAAGTACTTGTCTTTGTGAGGTAAGGGATATTATTATTTTTCGTAATGATATCATTTCTTCAATATCATTATGCTGAAATATTGATCTGAAATTTTTATCAAATTTGGAACCTTTGGTGTCGGAGTTACTATTCACGTATACGGCACTATTCACGTATACGACACTATTCACGAATACGGCATTATTCATCGAACAATGAAAATTTTCCCTTTTCGTCTAAAATATCTATCGTGGATACTAGCTTTGATTGTATCCATGTTTTGATCATTCTTGAATTTTACACCACTGTAATTATTTTTGAGGTATTTTTGGACGTGGATAAAACAAAGTACGAATCCTTAATCCTTAATCCTTGTCATTTTGTTTCACCGGATTCGCTTTCTTTAAAATATTTTTCATCATCTTCATCTTAAATGATGATATTATGGAATATCTTTGGCACAGTAGTGCAAAAGATGAATGATTTCTGAAGAATATCTTTGGCCGTAGTGCAAAGATGAACAGGTGTTTAGATGAACATGACCAACTGATGAATATCTTTGGCCTGTAGTGCAAAGATGAATATTTGATTCCAGTTATATATTGATTGATGTTACAGGGATAAAAGATAGACGATGAACTTTTAAATTCATACATAGAAGATAGTAGTTTGCATTCTCTACTTAACTCTTCTAATGAATTATTATTTTCACTGCGAATATTGATTTAAAATTTGTTGTCTATTGTATTCTATTAGATTTTTCCCTGTTGAAGACTAACGATAATTTGTTGTATATTATCTTAGTCATAATATTCTTCTCAGGAGGCGAGAATATAGCGAGTACGAGTCGGGGTATGGAATGAAAGTTCTAGAGAGAGTTGTTTAGTAGTCCTCACCATTTTTGTAAAATAATGTATCAATAAATGTGATGAGGATTTATTTGAGTATAGATATTGTCTAGAAGATAATATTTGTATTCAAACTCACAGTTTTACTGTTGTAATAATAAAGTTGTAGTTTTTTCTGTACCATGTATTGACAACTCAGAATGGGTGATGTATACCTATTTTGGGAGCGTCACATTATGGTCTATTTGACTCTTCTAATGGATTGCTCGTTCCGCTGCAACTATGGTTGAAATTTTATCATCTACCATATGTTCTAAATCTTTGATTTATTATTGATGAAGGCTATTGATAATTTAATTATAGAGTCATGAAATTCTTTACTGGGCTAGTTGTGCTCACCCTTTTACTTCACAATTTCTTTCAGGTAATAAGAGTGTATTTGGGTCGAGTGGGGTAACAAGGGAATAGAATCTGGGTCTCTAGTGTGGAGTTCTCCTAAAACAAGATAGACAAGTGTGTATATACATCTTTTAGTAGTTATATTTGGTGAATCATATAGGGTGAGGCGAACCCAACGTTGGAAGGGTGTTTTGCCACTATCATACAAGATGTCTAAAGACATACAACCTCGTGTCATCATAAGACAGGGTTGTGCACATCCACTCACTGAGTATATCTACGAGCACTACCTATATGATCTTGGAGTTTATTTGAAGTATAATTCTCAATTAGAGATAGTGGAGATAATGATATGTCAAGAGAAGACTCACCATTGGAAAGAAGATTATAGTAATCTTCTCGTTTTTCTTTGGGGCCTATTGGGTCAACCAAGGATAATTCTGTGGGCATATGATATCTATCATAACCTAGACCCATGGCCTCCCATGTACGAAGGTTTTCTTGAGTACTTTCCAAAGATTCTAATTTCTAAAACAGTTTTTGACTATACCTTTATGTAAGATGTCATGGTGACGTGCTACCCAAGTTGGTGTCAAGAGTCACAGTTGATATATATATTTGTATCAAAACTCACAACACATGAGTTGTTGTATTTTGCACGACAATTATTGTAATAAAGTTGTAGTTATTTTCTGTACCATGTATTTGGCGACTCAGAATGGGTTGGATGGAATTGACCTATTTTGGGGTTGTCACATAATGTATATGTGATAATTGACAACTAATTAATCCACCTTTATCCAAAATATACTTTTGACTTACTTTAAATATTTGAACTTCTAATGTTTAAATAATTGGGTAAATGAAAGTGAGAAATACTCCCACCACCCGAAAATTCATAAACGTGAATTAATTATTCAACCCCCTTCTAGATTAATTCTAAATTAACACATTTTAACGATAAAATTATATTGTTCATTGTTTCCGCCTCCCAACATTGCAAGTAAGTTTTGAAAGTAAAAAACTTATAACAAGCTAATAACTATAGTTTTGTTATTATAGTATATAATTTGCTTGGTAAATGATACATTTTAGATATTTTAATTTTATAATAGTAAAAATCTATTAACTATACTTGAATCAATTTATCTCTGTTTATTAATATTAGAATCAACAGTATTTAAAAGATATTTTACGCTAATATTTACGCTACTATATTGAATTATTTTATCCAATCGGCATATTCCCTTATTCAGGGTTGTTCACCTCAAACTTATCATAAGATTCCGCACCAAAACAATTTGGTTTAACATAAGCTTTTAAAGAATATTTTGAATTTTATAAACATTTGTCTAGCTGAATCAAATAGTATAGACGTATACTAATAATTCGAATTTCAATCGAAACATGTGTCTAGCCAAATTAATTGGCAACAATTTATCTTTAAAATTCTGAAATCATTTTATAACGTCATGATACCACACTGTATTTACAGTCCGTTTGATGATTTCGTCATTCTGTGACTTTGTCATACTACATCATACCGTAGTGGCTGACGATCTTTAGATCACATCCAACACTAAGTAATTCTGTATTGATAACTCCATCATTTTATCATCTCTGCATCATTTTCCATGATGCATTAATGATATATAAAATACATTTTGATAATTCAAATCATTTTTTATCTAGCCGAAACAATTAGCATAAACTCTTTTTTAAACAGTTTAAAATCATTGAAAATCATCTTTTAATATTATCATACCTCAACATATGTTAGTATTTAAAAGTTTATAATTAATTGTTCATCATTTTTTATGTATAAACAAGTTTAAATTATAGTTTAAAATATGTTATTATTAATAAGAATGTAATAGTCCAAATGATATTATTTTATCTAATTATTTAATTAATTTTGAAAAACAAACACATTAACATGAGACTATTTTAAATTATTCCATAAAAAATAATCATCTGACCATGATTAATTGATTATTTAGTCTTATGATTAATAGTGTTCAGAATTATAATAGTAGTCTAGCACATTAGATCAAAAAGGTTGTCAAAGTCAATATAAAAAAGAGTATAAAAAAGAGATGTCTAGAAATTCTCAAATTAATTTGCACTTAATGAAGCGGTCTCTTTATACCTTCATAATGTTGAATGGAAGGCTTTACTATTTGCCTGAATTATTATTTTTTCCCCAAAAAATTTCATCGACATTGTAATTCACTTGAAGAAGAACAATGAGTATATTCAGCCATGCATGCATCAAGAAAATAACAAGTTAATATCTTGGGCAAGCTCAAGGCTAGTGAGCATAAGAGCTCTAAAATACCGACCAAGTGATTATTATCACTATAACCATGCAGTAGGACCTATTCGGGAACAATTTATAAGTCGGTCAAATTAACTTATAAGTTATTTTTCATAATTAATGTGTTTGACAACCACTTACTTTTTGACTAATAAGTTAAGTTTTAAGTCAAAAAAATAAATAATTATGTGTGACTTATTTAAAAATAAGTTTTTGACCAAATGTAATGTCTATTTTACCCCTCTTTTATTTTGTCTCTCTTTTTATTAATGTTTTTTTTAGTAATCTTTACATTTATTTTAACTCATTATGAGTCAAACACCTTCATAACTTATTTTAATTTAATTTCTGACTTATATGTTAAATTGATGCCTTATAAGACCCAACTTAAAAGAACTTATAAATCAATTTATATTTTAACTTATAAATTATTCCCGAACATGTAAAGTAATGTTAAGCAATCTCAAAAAAATTAAAGATTGTAGCAATTATGCACAGTAATTGTACCTTAGGAAGACATGTTTAGAGAGCACATAATTAACTATTGACCTGTATTCCATGCAGGAAAAAACAATTTAGAAAAGAATTAAAAATTACACACTAAATCTTCAAAAATATAAAAGAATTAGCATATAGTAAAATATTACGGGCATTTCAATCACTTTAGGAGAAAAAAAGATTTGAGATCATAGACATGCATTTCACACGCTGAAAAGCCTACAATTAGAAAATTTACGAGTAATTCACTTGGCCTCAACCCATTCTTATGATAGGAGAGATACATATAAATATATTCTAAAATTAAAAATACAATTTGATTTTTGAGGCCAAATGACGATATATTTAATTTCAAATTAATGTGAATTTATTTAATTTTAGTTGATACAATTATTATAATTATATAATATATAACAAAAACTATTAATCACAAAATTTATTTTATTTCAAACTTTTAAGAGTCGTATCAATTTGAAAGTTTAATATGCGGCCATTTGATTTCAAAAGTCAAATTATATATCTAATTTTGGAACAAAGGGAGTAGTTTATTTTTTAATACGACCTCATTATTAAAAGCAATTCAAATTAAAATAATATAATAATTTGTTATTTCTATAATTAAAATTGATATCTTTATTAAGTGTCTGATTCACTTACTATTCATATAACGTAATCTTATTAATTTCATGTGCGAAAACAATATTTTTATGTTGAAAATAATTTATGAAATTAAATTGTAATTGTGAAAACATAATTAGCTAAAAATTACTACTTTCAAATGAGATGACCGTCCGACCGACCCTGTTTTGACAAAGCCATAAACAAACCTATAGAGGATATACATGGATCAAACTTAACAACTAAAATTGGTTAATTTTTCAGTGGTAAAAGATTGACAAGGTCTATGGATATAATAAAACTTATGGGAGGTGGAAAGTATGAATAACAAAAACTTGAAGGACCTATTTTCCAATAAAAATAAAGAGTAAAATTCCTCCCGGTTAAATTCATAGATCTTCCAAGTGTACGTTACCTTTGTCGTGCTTATTTTTATTGCCTTATTTCACCAGTCCCTGTGTTCTCTTTTCATTTTTTATCAGTGTTTGTGAAAGTGAAAAATGTGTGTTGTGGTAGGGTCGAGTGTTGGGTTTGGTTTTCTCAGCACGAGAAAATCTTTATTCCATTCACTTTCTCTCCCTTTCATCCTCCCGCCTTCCCGCTTCTTCTTGAATCTCATCCTTTCTTAGAGAGAGAAAGTCTGTGTTTTTTTGCTGTGTTTGTAGAGTGAGAAAAATGGGGGAGGAGGGACTGAATTTAGAGAGAGAAAGTGGTGGTGGAGGAGGAGGTGTTGTGATGGATACCCCAGAGCGGAAACCGATCACTTCTACAATCTCTAAATTTGAGGTGAGTTGGGCCCTTTTCAAAGTTTTCATTTTATTTTTTTTGAGATTTGAGTTGTGGGTGTTTGGATTGATGTTTTGGTTTATGTTATTTGGTTGATTGGGAGGTTTTGAGATCTGGGTATTTGTTAATTTGATGAAAATTTCAGTTTTTTTGTTGTTGTTTAAATTGTTTTTCCAGTGGGTGAATTGGGGATTTTTGTGGATTTTGTTGAGGGTTATTTTCTGAATCTTTTGTGTTTGTTGGATGGTCTGTACTGGGTTTGACTTAGATGAGTGACATTGTGATGGATTTGCATGTCTTTAATTTGGTTTGTCTGCTCTCTGATCTATTGTGTTCACTGAAATTAGGGGTTTTTTCATCTTAATTGGGTAATTTTAAGTTACTTTAAAGCTATGGAATTGAAGATTCATTGATGTTTATTTTTTTGTAAATCGAGTTCAATGTCTGTGATTTCTCTCTCTTTCTCTATATACCCCCACAAACACAGCACCCACCTCCGAGAGAGAGGCCTGGCGTGTTGCACAGAGGAATTTTCTTACAATGCCTCTGAATGGGTGATTAAAATGTAATTAAAGGGATTGAATTTTTTCTATATATGTAAAAGAGTACCACTGGCTTTTTAATTTCCATTGAAAATGTTATTCTTCTTTTGGGACAGGGGGACTATATATACACTACTCATTCACTTTGTGAGTTTTATTGGAGGTAGTGTTCTATTCCATAGTGCATTTTGGTGTAAAATTTGAAGCAACTCAGATGGCTGTTTATCATGCCTACTAGCAATTTGGAAAGGATCAATTCTAACATTTCTATATACTTATTTATTGGTCACAAAAAAGTTGCAGAGTTTCAATGTTTATGCATTTCTTTTAATTTGAATATATAACTATTTGTGTGTCTATATAATATAAGTTTAATTTTTATAACACCATGCCCCATTTGTTCCTGCTTAACTAGTAGTAATAGATTTACTGCAAATTTTGGGTAGGAATCTTCCTGGATTTAAACTAATGCATGTATATCTGTAAACATGTCTAAAGTGCACACAGAAAATTTTCTTCACAAATTTTAATATTATTTTCTAAATCTTATTATTGTATTTTCTTCCTCCTCTCTCCTCCACCCCCTTTTGGTATTTTATTGCTATCTTTTTTTTTAATATATTTGTGAACTTGGATGTAAGCTGTCTTTTCCTAATTTTAGTCTGATTTGCTTTTCCAGTTGACAGCATACCATACTTACATACTCGAGTGGAGTATAATTGTAATTTAAAAATGTTAGATTATATTTATTTCAATGTTTCGTAATGCAACATTGTGATTTATATATGAAGTTTGCTGTGAATAATAACTTATCTTTGGATTTGGTCTTGTGCTGCATTTTTTTCTTACATATATCTATTTGCACATGCAGGACTCCCCTGTCTTTAACTATCTCAACAGTCTTTCTCCTATCAAGCCCGTTAAGTCAATGCACATTACTCATACATTCAACTCGCTTAGTTTTGCATCCCTTCCATCTGTTTTCACTTCACCTCATGTCAGTTCCCTAAAGGAATCTAGATTCTTAAGAAGGTAATTAAAAATTACTCTTGATGAATACTTTTGAATATCTACACATTTTTTACTTTATATACATTTATATTTAACTTACCATTTTTTTATATTTAAATTCATGCTATTACTTCAGGCATCAGTTCTCTGATCCATCAAAACCTGAGTTCTCTTTTGAGAATGGGAACAAAGTTGGTAGAAATGAAGAAGTTATAAACATTGCTCATAAATCCGCTGAGCAACAACAAAATTTTGATCCAGGGAGCTCCTCTGGTGAAGCTTCTGCAGAGCCACCTTATGAATCAAGTCTTGCAATTGAGCTCTCACGAACCTTAAGCTATGAATGTGCTAGTCCTGACTGCGACCGAACCACTCAGTGTGGCATGGAAACCAGAGGTGTACCAGAATTGAACGGCTCATCGACATCACTTGTTCCATATGTTCAAGTTGACTCTGAAAAAGGTTCGTTTGGAAGTGAAGTACATGTAGGGGGGATGACCCAAATTGATGAAAATAAAGATGCTGCAGGATGTGATTGGGAGAATATGTTTTCTGATGGAACCGATTTATTAATGTTCGATTCACCTAATGATTCAAAGTGCTTGACAGATCCTAGTCAGAAATTACTTGAACCTGGAACGAGTTTCTGTACTTCTTTGACTGATGTGCAAAATGCTGGAGCCATCGAGGCAGTTGGTTTAAGTCAGGAACATGAAGCAGATAATACTTCTTCTCAATATGAAAACGGCAGTCATATAAAGGAAATAGCTGAGGATCAAGACATCCTTGTTTCGTTGTGCAACTCCGAGGAAGGGGACACAAGCGATAAAGTTGATGATGAGGTGAGGACTTTTAAGTCCATTCACATTAAAGTCTCACCTTGTTTGTAATTTTTATGCACTAGGCTATTCTAAAATTATGTGTAGTACAATTCCTCTATTCTACACATTTACATATTATTTTTTGTATTTGACATTGTGGTTTGAAGTTTTTGGAACACTATGTCATGATTGACTAGCTACCCTTGTTTAGAACTTTAGACTAACACAAAGTTGTCATAGGCAAACAACTACATCTGTGGTACACAAGTTGTCATAGCCTTTGTTTTGTACTTGACTGAACATCTATCTACTTACTTAAATATGACAAGCTTTGGACCTTCTTCTTGGCCTCGTATTAGATATTTTCCCGTTGAAAAGATCATACTATTTGCTCTATCTATGGGCTAGACTGCTTAGACCCACTACTTAGTTTCTTAGATGTTTCTATTAATTTGGGGCTTCTCTTTCCCTCAGTTCTGTTTTAAATTTTCCTGAATGTCAGCTTGCTAGCATTCTTCACTTCTCTCTCCGTAGTGACATAAATTTCGTGGAATGAAAAAGAATCTCAGAGTCCGTATGAATTGCCTAAATTGCTGTGTGATCCACCCCCAATGAATTTTTTATTGTTCACTTTTTCTAACATCTCTCTTTTGCATGAATGCTTTGTTCATCTCGTTGTAATTACTGTTATTTTTCTGCGTTGGTCATATATTCCATCTGAGTTGGTCTCCAGAGTGCGACTGTCTGACCGAAAGTTTCTAAACTTGAATACGGTCTAAAGTGTGCTACGATATTTTTGCGTTTCTGTGCTTTTTAATTCATCAACACGTGATATGGTTTTGTCTGTCTGTGTAGCTTGCTTCTAATCTGCAACGTGGTATGAGAAGACGCTGTCTGGTTTTTGAGATGGCGGGGTCTCTCAGGAAGCAATTTGATGATGGTTCGAGTTGTGGTCCTTCCATGTTATCACACATTGCTTCCAATGACAAGCAACTGAGTCCTTCCAAGCCTGGAAATGATACTCCAAGACGCGTTCTACCTGGAATCGGTTTGCACTTAAATGCTCTTGCAGCAACGTCAGCAGACAACAAAGTTGTGAAACATGAAGCTTTGGTTACTGGAGGACAACCAATAAGCGTGTCTCGCTCTGCTGCTTATTTCAATTCATCGAATAGTCAAGAAATTTCAAACAATTCTTTGGTTGTGTCCTCTTCAGAAAGAGAGATGGTTCCTGCTGAAGGTGGAGCCCCAGTTGTGGAAGATGCTGCTCAGACATCGGGATATGCGGTCAACGAAGTGTTCAATCACAGTAGCCCAAAAAAGAAGAGGCATGTGTGGTTTAATTATAGAGATAATATTGCATGATTTTTTATTTTTCCACATCTAGTGTTTTTCCCATTCGTGTGTGCATGACAGGTTAATTTGCATTTTTCAGGCGTAGGTTAGAAAATGCTGGAGATAGTGAGACGGCCTGTAAGCGTTGTAACTGTAAGAAATCGAAGTGCTTGAAGCTGTAAGTTCTTACATTTCCTTTAAGCTGCCTTGCTTAACACTTCACTTTCTGCCTATTTGTTACTTGCTCTTGGATTCTAATTAACACCTTCTTAGTCCAGGATTATGAACATTTTGTTTATTTTTCTTCCCTATTCATTGCTGGTTGGTTATTCGTCACCACCCATGAATTTCCTGAGAAACGAAGTCAATAGGCACGTAGCCGATTACTCCAAGAGCACTCATCCATAAACCGGTTACTGGTACAAATAACATAAAGAAATGTAATCAATGCTTGTTGGAAAAAGCAACCAAAGATTTGGGACCAAAAGCGGTTAGCGGTGACCATTGAATAAGTTTCTTCAGCTTGAGTCGGGTATTAAATCCCGCCGCTGAGATGCTTAGTGTCTAATAATATGGTTTAGGGTCTCACTGAGCGAGTAATTTTCCTTTTAGTCTAGCCACTTTTCTTTATTGTCATATCGACTTCAAGCTTGCTCCAGATAAATTGTATAAAGCTCGGCCCTTTGAGGTATAAACTTTTCATGTGCATTAATTACTCTTCTATGTGTATCGTTATATTGTTTCCTGGAGGCTGGGGGTTGGATGCAGAATAGTTTACACCTTTCTCCATTCAATATAAGAATTATGATCAAAGACATTGTCGTGTTCTCACCATGTTTAAAACAATAGAACTCCTAATATCCATGTATGGTTGAACATGATAAAAAGAAGAAGTAAACAATAGATAGAAAATTCAGTGGATGCAAGGGGAATTGATTTTAGTAGGAAAGTTCAATAGAACTCCTATTATCCATGTACGGTTGAAGCCTGACTACCTCTATGACTGAAGCATCATGTAGTTTCACAGTGAAATAGTAGAGGAAAGCTGCACAACAAAATGTATTCATTATTAACATGGTGAACTTTTCAATGCAGTTACTGTGAATGCTTTGCTGCTGGTGTCTACTGTGTGGAGCCATGTTCGTGTCAAGAATGCTTCAACAAGCCTATTCATGAAGATACTGTCCTTGCAACTCGTAAGCAGATTGAATCTCGCAATCCGCTTGCATTTGCTCCCAAAGTGATCAGAAGCTCAGATTCTATAATTGAAATTGGGGTGAGAATATCATCCAGCTATATCATTTACTTGCCCAGTATTTTTGAAGAACTAATGTTTCATTAAAACGTCTTCATTTTGCAGGAGGAATCCAGCAAGACACCCGCTTCAGCTCGCCATAAAAGAGGATGCAACTGCAAGAAATCTGGTTGCCTAAAGAAATACTGTGAATGCTATCAGGTCTTTTCCTCTAGGTGCACTCTCTGTGTGCTTCCAGTTTAAATTTATAGCTAATTCTGACGTAGTAGTTTTCTTTTACAGGGTGGCGTTGGATGCTCCATTAACTGCAGATGTGAAGGGTGTAAGAATGCATTTGGTAGAAAGGATGGTGTGTTTTTTAGTTCAAATCTTAAATATATTGCGTTTCACTTCTTGATTTAGCAATTGTGTCTGAATTATTTCGACTCGGTTTACTCATGCATGACACTAGTGTTTGTCTGAATAAGTTCCTTTGCCTCTCTGATATAGGCTCTACTTCAATAGGACCAGAAGAATTAGAAGAAGAAGTAGAAGAATGTGAAAGGAGTGTGGGTGATAAAAGTTTACAGATAATTACAACCTCGAATGACGCAGAGCAAAATACAAATTTTGCTATTCCTGCAACACCTTTACAATTTGGCAGGTGTGTTTAACAGTTATCTAACTGATTATGTTGGCATTATCGACTCTAATTATATTTTAATGTAACTTTGCATTTCAGGCAATCGATTCAGCTGCCAGTATCTTCGCAGAGCAAGAGACCACCATGTTCTTCTTTTCTTGCCATTGGATCCTCCTCCGGGTTGTATGGTAGCCAAAGGTTTGGAAAGCTGAATCCTCTTCCACCTCAAGGCAAGTTTGAGAAGCATTTCCAAACAGCTCGAGATGATGAAATGCCCGAGATTCTCCAAAGGAGTGGCTCTCCCATCAGTGGTGTCAAATCAGCTTCTCCCAACAGCAAGAGAGTTTCTCCTCCTCACAGTAACATCGGATTATCCCCTGGCCAAAGAAGCAGCCGTAAGTTAATACTGCAGTCTATCCCTTCGTTTCCTTCTCTTACTCCTAAGCACTGAGAAAATCAATGTTCTGGTGAACTTGAATAGAGCTCCTTCCCCCTCTTTTTCTTTTACCTTCTCTGTAGTTATTAGTAACTTTTTTGTTCGAAAATGCTAGTTATGTTGTATGCCATTTGGGCTTACCTTGTGCGCTTGCGCTTGCGCTTGTATAATAATATTGCTGTTATCAATTATCTTATTAATCACATATTTTGCGTAATGCTAAAACATTCTATTATACATGAAGCAACCTGTATTGTACACTTTGCCACTACTGCATATAAATCCTGATACTTGGTTTATAATTTTAATCCTGAAACCCTCATAATGCACAAAATCCTAATTATATATACCTTGATTTATTTTTAATCTAGTATAATTTTAAAATTGTAAGACTATTGATAAATTTCTTAAAATATTTTGAAATCATTTCCTCCCCCCCCCCCCCCCTCTCCTTTTCCAAGTTTCCAGTGTAATGTAGGGGAAAAGGATGAAGTTTTAACCTTTGCCAGAACAGATGTGAGCTCACACCAGAACCACTGGGCCAACTCTTGGTCTAAGGGATACATTTCGAATGGAACTCTAGTTTAACATGTGTTATTTGTCATGGATCAAACACAAGTAGTTGTCTGTCTGAGCCCAAATTCTGGCATTTGAGGATGTCTTTTTGGCCCATTTGTGGAGGGAATAGAATAAAGTTTTTATGCTATGTTTGGATCGGAGGAATGAATATGAGAATGAAATGATTCATTCTTGATGAAAAAAATTGTGTTTGATTATCATTCTCATTCCTCAATTTTATTTCTCGGGGGAGGGTATGAAATGAATCATTCCAACGAGAATGAAATGAATCATTTCGTTTTATAGATGTAGATCTAAATTTTAATTTGCTGTTAAAATAATTATAGATGCAACCCAATCTATTACATGAAGAAAATGCAGTTATTCTGAAAAATAAACATAATTATTTATGTGAGGGAATGGAAAGGAGGAAGGAATGGAAGGAACATATGCTACGTTTGGATTATAGAAATTAAGGTAGGAATGAAAAAAAGATTGTGTTTGGTTATTCCATTTGAATGGAATTGAACCATTTTCATTCCAACTAAATATGTGAATTTTATTCCTTGAAGGAGGCTATAGAATGAAATGAATCATTCTACCCACCATTCCATTCCATTCTTTTACTAATTCCATTTCTCCAATCCAAACATAATAATAATAATAATAATAATATATATATTTGATGATCATTTTAGAGTGATAAACCATTCTAATGGAATGAAAATTCGTTCCATACCCTTGATTGAATGTATATATGTATGATAATTTTGCTCTCATATTATACCACCTACCTCCACCAACATACACTTGAAATACCTTAAATTCTTTCTTTTATTTCTTCATTTCATTCTTTCAATCCAAATGCTGCATCAAAATCGAAAGTAAAAACACTATTGCCACGTTCACCGTGAGACGGAAAACCTGTCTATCATTAAAGCTGATCAAAGTCCAGCTTTGTGCAGAACAATGAGAGAGCTAGAGATAACTTTAATGGTTTGTTTCTGGTCTTTTGACCCTACAAAACTATATGAAAAAGCTACAAACATGACCCAACAAACTTATAGTTTTAGAACAACTTATTGGCATATTCAAAGACAAAGCAGAAGTGCGAGTCATTCCCTGTTCTGGAGATGTTAATGTCATGATTTTCATGAAGCATGTCTTATTACTCCCTCCCTCCCTCCCTCGTACACTTTTTTAGTAAAATTGACTAATTTTAAAATTAAAAATGAAATATATTTATTTATATTTTCAAACTTACAAAAAATGGAGGTGGTAGTAAATTCAACACCATTTCTTATAGTTATAATTTATCCACCTATACTTGTAAGAAAAAAAATAAAAATTTTAATTACTGTAATGATTAATTTGACTGAAAAAGTTAAACTAAACTAATTTTTGGGGGAGGAATGAAGTATTATTTAGTTTGGTAGGATGAAGTCTGTCTTATTACTACTTATAATTACTCCATCTTCATCCCATTTAACTAACTGATTAAGTTTGACCGACACATACTTTAAATTATACTCCCTCCCATTAAGATTAAATGACGTTTTAAGGAATTTAATTTTATTATATATAAGTGTGCTTAACTCTAAAATGTTACTACTTCCGTCTCATAATAAGTGTCTTTTTAGCTTAAATCACACATACCAATATACAAGTTAAAATGACAAAAATACCCTTAATATATTTTCTTTGAAGTTGAAAAGTTAATGAGTGTCATTTAATTGTAGTGATAGTAAGATCTAATAAATACCATTGAATGCATAAGGGCATAT
Organism: Panax quinquefolius; assembly: GCA_020205615.1. Taxonomy (NCBI): domain Eukaryota; kingdom Viridiplantae; phylum Streptophyta; class Magnoliopsida; order Apiales; family Araliaceae; genus Panax; species Panax quinquefolius. Next base: position 117,588,294 of record CM035171.1, on the reverse strand, counting down.
ATGAGAAAATATTGCAAAAATTGTATTGGAGTTCTAACACATCACTTATTTTGGGAAAAAATATTAAGCCTAAAAAAGCACTTATTGTGGGACGGAGGTAGTATTTAATCTGAATAGGAGGGAGTAAATACTAAATAAGGTTGTAAACCAAATTAAACATGATTCGAAAACGACTAGGAAAAAAATGAAATGAGACTTGAATTTGTTAATAATATGATCCAAATCGGCGATAAAAATAGTTTGAATAAAAATAGGAGAGAAAACTAATGATTTGGTAGCATTTTAAAAGTTAAGACGCTTTCTTGAATATCCGATTGAACTTTTAATTTTTCGAATTACATCATTGAACTAATTAATATTTTACAATTAAGCCATTCCATTAAAAAATATTGACAGACGTTAAATAATTGCTGACATGGCGCTGACTTGGCAAAAAATTAAAAAAATAATGCTGACGTGGCAAAAAAAATACATAATACACATTTTAAACTTTTAAAAATAACAAAAACATAATAAAATAAAACAGATTTTTTTTAAAATATAATTTTTAATAAAAAGCAGATTTTTTTAATAAACATAATTTTTTTAAAAAACATATTTTTTAAAAATATATAATTTTTTAAAAAACGGAACTTTTTAAAAAAACATAATTCTTTTAAAAAACAGATTTTGAAAAAACATAATTTTTTAAAAAAATAGATTTTTTTTTAAAAAAACATAAATTTTTTAAAACGTAATTTTTTAAACAACGTACTTTTTATAAAAAAAACATAATTTTTTTGAAAAAACTGAATTTTTAAAAAACATATTTTTTTTTTATAAACAGATTTTTTTTTCAAAACGTAATTTTTTAAAATACGTAAATTTATTAAAAAGTGTCATTTTTTTCAAAAAATAGATTTTTTTAAAAAACAAACTTTTTTAAAAAAGCATAATTTTTACAAAATTTTAAAATCTGTTTTTTTTAAAAATTACGTTTAAAATCTGTTTTTTAAAAATTATGTTTTTAAAAATCTGTTTTAAAAAAACTATTTTTTAAAAAGTTCCGTTTTTTAAAAAATTATGTTTTTTTTTAAAAATACGTTTTTTTAAAATTTACGTTTTTTAAAAAATTATTTTTTTAAAAAATTGTGTATTTTAAAAAATTATGCTTTTTCAAAAACATAATTTTTTAAAAATCTGTATTTTTTTTAAAAACATAATTTTAAAAAAATCTGTATTTTTTAAAAAACATAATTTTTAAAAAATCTGTATTTTTTTAAAAAACATAATTTTTTAAAAAAACAGATTTTTTTAAAAACACAGTTTTTTTAAAAAAGAGATTTTTAAAAACATAATTTAAAAAAAAAAACGGATTTTAAACGTAATTTTTTAAAAAACAGCTTTTAAAAATTTATGTAAAAAGTATGCTTTTTTAAAAAATTATATTTTTTAAAAATCTGTTTTTGAAAAAAATGACGTTTTTAATAAATTTAAGTATTTTAAAAAAAAGTACGTTTTGAAAAAAAAATCTGTTTTTTAAAAAATGTTTTTGAAAAGTTCCGTTTTTTTAAAAACTTATGTTTTTTTAAAAAGTACGTTGTTAAAAAAATTATGTTTTTAAAAAATTTATGTTTTTTTAAAAATCTATTTTTTAAAAAATTATTTTTTTAAAATCTGTTTTTAAAAAGAATTATGTTTTTTAAAAGTTCCGTTTTTTAAAAAAATATATTTTTTTTAAAAAATATGTTTTTAAAAAAAATATGTTTTTAAAAAAAATTATGTTTATTAAAAAAATCTGTTTTTTATTAAAAATTATATTTTTAAAAAAATCTGTTTTATTTTATTATGTTTTTGTTATTTTTAAAATTTTAAAATGAGTATTATGTATTTTTTTTGCCACGTCAGCATTATTTTTTTATTTTTTTGCCAAGTCAGCGCCATGTCAGCAATTATTTAACGTCTGTCAATATTTTTTAACGGAATGGCTTAATTGTAAAATAATAATTAGTTCAATGATGTAATTCAAAAATTAAAAGTTCAATCCAAGATTCAAAGAAATGTGCCAACTTTTGCTACCAAATCATTAGTTTTGCTAAAATAGGAGTATAATATGAGTAATGTTATACTCGACTCTTTTAAGATTCAAACTATTTGAATTCTCGACTGTGATTCGATACATACTCGATTGATACAAATTCGATTAGACATTCGATACATTCTCTTATAATATATTCAAAATTAAATCAAATTAGCTATTATTATTTTATTTTGTTTTTATTTTTAATTTTGATTTTATATTTGTAAAGTATAATAGTAAATATATTTTCTCATTTATAAGTAATACAACAAATTCAATTTATAATTATATTTTTTATAAAGCTAGTTATTATGTGGAGACTTGAATTTGAAGCTCGCGAGTAGTTTGAATATAATTCGATCCGAGTCGAACCGAATTCGAGTAATAAATATTCAATCTGAGTATAATTTTTGAAATATAATTCGAATTCGAGTATGAATTTAACATTTCGAGTCGAATTCAAGCAGTTAACTGTTCGCTTCGATTCGACTCATTTACACTTTTAATCCTAAGATTATATTTGGGTACTCGGCCCAAGAAATTTCATTAAAGTTGTAGAGTATTGATGTATGGAGTCTTAACACTAGGCTCATTACTTTTGTAGAGCTCATGACTTGTGCTGTTAATTGTGCAGACACCATATGAGCTAAGTTGTTAGGTTATACACTACTTATACATCTTCTCATTTTAACATTTACAGCGGAGCCCAAGTGATGTGTACACCAACTTGAATTATTCAGTGTTGCTGCTGTACAACTCTCTCCATATCAATTAACCAGAAAGGTTAAAAAGTTAAAAATGAAACAGTAATATACCATCACATCCAAACTCATTAAAGTTCAAATAATTCCAAATCCAAATCACTTTTTAAAAGTCTTCAACAAACAGTCTAAAAACAAAAAGGGCAATGGAGACCCATGACTTTATTCAATTATTGCTCTACTGCGTGTGGGCTATGTGTCTTATTTTTCACTTGCTTGCACAAAACCCAGCAGAGGAACTGATATTTTTACATCTCATTTTGATATTTTCACATGTAAAATCCACATTTTTGTTAATAAAAATCAAACACATCAGTTAATATGTGGATCCTACATGCAAAAATATCAGTTTCCGCCCAGCCCAACGAATGTTACAATATTACACCATTCCATTAAACTTTTGTCTAGAATCTTTTAGGGAACATGAGATGTAGTATATCATATATATGCAGCTATATATCTCCACTATATAACAAAAACAAAATATGGATCTTATCTTTCTAATAGGGTCCGCTGTATCTTTGTGGTTGGTGTTGAGTTTAATTTCAAGTGTGTGATTTTATGGGAGGTTGATGATATTGGGGTGGGTCTAATTCACCTACTTCTTCACACCTTCAATAATTTGAGAGAAAAAAAGGGTACATTAGGTGTCGGTGAGGTCCAGCCAGATTTTATTAAAAGTATGGTGACAATGGTGGAGGGTTAAATCAACATTACTTGTACAATGAATAACCATGTCCATGGGGACACCAATTCATATCTTCTACTTCCTCCCTCTTTGCATTTGTATTTTATAAAGATGAATATTGTTTATTTATATTTGTGACAAGAAATTGATCTAAATTAACATTATACGTAAATAAAGTTAGGAAAATAATATATATCGTGTGAATATTTACGTTGTTTTTTGATTCATTAAGATAAGTATATTATTTTTAAAAAGATGTGTAATAAGTAAAGCCGCTTAATAATTATATTCAATAGCATGTATTGATAAATTTTACAATCATGTGGGAGGAACAAATGTAGAAATATTAAAATTATCCGTGAAAATATCATTTCACTATTTATAAAAGTATTTTAAATTAATTTTACATAGTAATATATAATTTTTTAAAAATACGATTCCTTTTGGGAAAAGTACGTCGGTCCCATGCATACAGCCAACTAGCAAATTATTAAATTTTAATTAAACACAAAAGATACATACAAAAATAGAAAGGGTACTCATAATATGGTACGGCTGATCGTCAACCCATTTATTCCTTATAACTCAGACCACACCACACCGTGTAGGGGCGGCGCCACCTAAATTCCAAGCTATATATATATATATATATATATATATAATTAGCAATTATGAAAGATATTAGGAGTATGAATAAATTTGAATAATACAAACGCATGTCAAGTCCTTATCAAATAAGTTGCAACAATTATATGAAATTTATTTGATTTATCACAAACTGAGACGCATCATATTTTAACCACCATCATTTTGGACCATGCATTTTTGTTTTGCTTTCTGGTAATAATAACTAGAGATTTCAAAATTTTCATCTAATTTTTCTTAATAGAAAATTGTTTCTCAATTAGAATCCATCAATTACATCTTTCACCTAATTTTTCTTGATATATATTTAAAATAAAATATTATATTTATCGACATAATAAAATTGGTCAAAATATTATGTTACTGATATTGTTCCTAATATTTGTATCACTAAATGCATATTGAAAAAAGATTTAGGTGCAATGTAAATATTTTTCATTATCTAAAAGTATATTTAAATATATTATATGTTATCCATAAACCAATAATAATATTGATATTAAGTTTGGGTTCAAGTTATGTAAACATTTCTTATATATATATATATATATATATATATATATATATATATATATATTTATTTATTTTAATAAAATTATAAAAGGATATGAGCCAACGGTATTGGAAGTTGATTGGAAGTTGAGAGCAAAGCTAAATATGGAAGTTGGTACTTCAAATTTTTTCAATCCTTCTCAAGTTATTCAATCTTCTCAAGTTAGGAAAATTATCATTTTGAATATTTTCCTTAATATAATTTTTCTTCTTTCATTTATAGTTTAGCACTAGATTTGTTCCTACACAATAAATTCTAGTCTGAGTAAAAAATCTGGCATGTCTTATCTTGGGAGACTAATTCGCAAGAATCTCCGAAGAAAAGTAAGTATGCGAATATAGTCTTAAGGAAAGAGTGGTCAACCATTCGATTCGAAAGTAAATATTATTGTTTCATATCTTACTACAAAAGCAAAATTTTCAACAATCTTAAGACTATATTCCACCATGGAGGACAACAATTCAAAAATAGCTTGAATCAAATTAACAAACTTGAAAAGTTTGATGGATTATTCTTCGACGTTGGAAAACCAAAATATATTTTTGCTTAACAAAAGATTAAAAATCTCTCTCACGTGCTAAATGAAGAGAAAATTGAAGAAAAGGAAAATGAGACACCCACAGTAAATGAAAAATCGAATAAAATGGGAACAAGATGACTTTATGTGTAAAGGATACATTTTAAATGCGCTTATCCAATTCGTTTATGCGATGTGTATGAAGCCAAATTCATGAAAAACTAAGAAGGGAATTATGGGAAGATCTCGACAACAAATACAAAATCGAGGACGCCGTAAATAAAAATTTCTAGTAAATTCATTATTTGATTATCAAATGATAGATAACAAATCATATACATTATCTTTAGTACATGAACTTCAAATTATTATGAATCAATTGTGGCCGGAAGGCCATAGCCTTGAAAGAGTTTCAAGTATCGACAATCATTTCAAAGTTACCATATTCACGGAAAGATCATGTGAAGGAATTGAAACAAAAGAAAGATCTGCAACGACTATGCGAGAACTTATTAAATTTCTCCAGTTGAAGAAATTTCTAAAACTTGGATAAATTGGAAATAGAAAATAAAAGTGCTAAAAGCTCTTGTTGGCATGAAAATGCATTTAAACCAAGGGGCAACAATAAAAGAAAGCGTGGTGGTCAACATAACACTTCCGGAAATAAAAATCGAAAGGTACTTGTTGGAAGTGTGGTAAGCAGACATTTCAAGAAACAATGTACTTTGTACTTGAAACAAAGGCAACAAAAGAATGACCAAGCAAATATGGTGAAGCAATGAGGATATTATCACTATGATCACGGAGACTAACATGGTTGGAAATGACATGGAATGGTGGATCGATTCTCGAAGAATAAAGCAATATTTAAAGCCTATGAACCTATGAAGGATGGTCAAGAACTTTTCATGGAAATTCATCAACCGCAAAAGTGATGGGCAAAGGCAAGGTGGTTCTCAAGTTGTCATCCCGAAGACAATTACTCTTAATGATGTTCTTCATGTTTCGTAAATTAGAAAAAACCTTGTATCATTAGTCTTTTAAACAAACATGGCATAAAAGTCTTGTTTGGACGCTAATCAGATTGTTGTATTGTCTAAGGGTGGTATGTATGTATGCTTAAAAGGATATGAATCTAATGTCGCATAAAACTAAATGTTATTAATGAAAATTGCCTCTTTGCTTATATGATTTCTACTTTTAATGTTTGGCATACTAGATTAGGGACATGTAAATTATAAAAGTATATAGCAGATGAGTAATCTTAGTTTAATTCCTAAGATTAATTTTTTCGACTTAGAAAAATGTGTTATATGTGTTAAAATTGCCAAGCAGCTTTTAAAAGTAGAAAGAAATTCACAATTATTAGAATTAATTCATTCCGATATTTGTGAATTTGAGGCATATTAACTAGGGGAGGTAAAAGATATTTTATAACATTTATAGATGATTATTTCAGATACACTCAAGTTTATTTGTTAAGGACTAAGAGATGAGGCTTTAGAAAATTTAAAATCTACAAGGTCAAGTTGAAAATCAATTAGATCAAAGAATTAAAATTCTTAGATCTGACAGAGGAGAAAATACTTCTCTTATAATGATTTTGTGAGAATTATGGTATAATATTTTTGGCAAAGCAATAAGCCTATAAATTGTGGAAATAAGAGTATAACCTCTTTGAATCTGGTAACAAGTTTTTTCGAGAATTAACAACTTTAGTGGTCAAGAATTAAGATACGTATGTCGAGAATGTTTCATCATAGAACAAAGATGAAAATGGAAACTACCATCTGCGAGAAGTTATAAATCCAAGAAGAAGTAAAAACGAACAAGATGGATCTAAACTTCTTCTAAAAGTGCTAAAGCAATCGAGTGAAGCTTTTATACGTACTCAAGATTCGGGTATTTAGTTAAATGTAGTGGAAACTTATAACCGGCTATAGCCAAACCTCTCGAAATGGATCTTTTAAAAAGAAAAAGAAAAATTGACCAGTTGTTAAATGGTTTTAAGCAAATATAATTACATATGCTCCAAGAGCAAGAATTAGCACCATTAGGTTATTAATCGCATTAACATCAATTCATAAACTCATTATACACCAAAATGGATGTTAAACGCTTTTAAATGGTGATTCTTTCTATTTGGAACAAACCGTAGGTTTTGTTTGGAAGGCCAGAAAAAGAAAGTTTGTAAACTTATTAAATCTTTATACTACTTAAACAAGCACCCTGAATAAAGAGGATTCAAGAAATTGCTTTGGATTTAAATAAATGAATCTGATAAATGTGTTTATTCTAAGTTTAATAAAAGTTTTGGAGTTATAATTTGTTTATATGTTGAAGATATTCTTATATTTGTACTAAGAAAAGTAGTATTAAAACTAAAGCATTTTTGTTCCGCTACTTTTGATATGAAAGATATGGGGGAGGTCGATGTAATTTTAGGTATTAAAATTCAAGCATTGATACTATTTCGTTAACTCAAATCTCATTATATTGAGAAAATTGTTAAAGAAGTTTAATCAACGAGAATCGTAAGATATCCTCTACCCCATATGATCATTCCGTTAAGTTATTTCTAAATAAAGGAATTAGAGTATTATCGGTAACTAATGTATTCTTACTAGACTTTATATAAAGATTTCAGCAGAGGGAGTATTGTAGTGGGTTTACTCAAGATAACACATTCAACTATGGAATCTGAACGATGATGCATTATCAACTGGCCGAAAAGAACTAATGGCTTTAAGTGATTTATTATTGAGAGACCACTTGGTCCAAACCATTGATATCTGATAAATATATTGTGATATATTGAGCCAAGCAACATTATCAACGATCTTATAACAAGGTTTATAACGAAAGAATCTAGTTCTAGAAGGTTTTGTTTTGATAAGTTTAAAACATATGGTTAAATGGATTTAAAATAAATAGATGGCTAAATCAGTTATAAAGTTGATGTATTACTTTTAACTATGTGAAAAGTAATTAAAACCAAAGCAATTCACTACTTTTGATATGAAAGATATTGATGTAATTTAGGTATTAAATTGTGCGGTCTCAAGATCTATTCCTTTTTACAAAATTGCAAGCCTTCTACCCCATATGCAAGTCATTATGTAATATAAAATAGACTTTTAGAGTATACAGTGAGAGTCTAATGCTATGGGTTTAAAACTGAGATTTGTGATAATCAAGATGGAACTTAACTAAATACTAGAGTAATATTTGGTATATTAGTTCATTGGAAAAATACTTATGGGAGAGGCAATAACTTGGGGTTATACACTCAATATGCATTCAAGATGGAATCCGAAATTCTTCAAAAATGTATATACATGAGCAAGATATCACTTTAAGATTTTTAGTTCAAAGGCTAACGCTACTAAAAATTCGGATATTTTAATGAAATAGACTATGTAAAGGTTCAAGTCGAAAGACACCTATTACTTATGTATACTATATTTAATAAGAGAAATAAGAATGTCAAAAAGAAAAGGATTGGAGGATTATGAAAATAGGGAGGATTGTTAGATATTTTCATTATCTAAAAGTATATAATAAATATATTATATGTTATCCATGTAAGCAATAATAATATTGATGTGTTGATATTAAAGACTGGGTTCAAGTCGTAGGAACAACATTTCTTATATATATATATATTTATTTATTTATTTTAATAAAATTATAAAAGGATGTGAGTCTACGGTATTGGAAGTTGATTGGAAGTTAGGTAATATTTGGAGTTGGAGTTGGAGTTGGAGTTGGGATACGCATATTCCATTAATCTGATACAACCCATGGTGGGATCTGACCCGATTTATAGAATAATTGGGATATGCACCAAACACATAAATAGATCAATGTGTAAGACCCTCACTTTTTATAAATAAAGATGAATTTTCTATAAATATTATTTTTTGAATATTATGGAATAAATTTGATATAATGTTATAGTTGTAAGGGTAATATTTATAAATTTTGCAAAAGTATGCAAGTTGTTATAAAATATTACGTTTGGCCTGGGGAATATTCTTTTTGTTAGTGAATATTCGTACAATGGCTCAATCGTTGGTGGACCCCCACAATGTAATTATCGAGATTGAGAAACCTAACAAAATATTTTATAAAATAACGGCGGAGGTGTTACTGATTAAAGCTGTTGAACTACCCAGTGGATAAAGTGACAAATAATAGCGTGGTTGCGTAGTAGCGCTAGGTATTGATTATTGATCTTTACGCGACAGAGAAGTCACTTCATTGACGCTTCAATTATTACTCTGATAATTCTTTGCGATCATATCTCTAAATTATTGATTCAATTATTGTCACAAAGATCATAATATAATATTTATAATATTAAATCATAATTATCTCTTATAAATGATTAATAATTGTTGAAAGATTAAATATATGTTGATGAAAAAAAAACGACATGTGGTAAGTTTGATTTATTTTACGAGGGGCTCTATATGTATGTAAGAGTCATCACACAAGATCTCTTACGTCGATAAATTTACCTTCGCTCGATAAGTGAATTACCCTCGTCGAATAAATTTACCTTGTGAATAATTTTACCTTAATCGATATAGTATTTACCTTCGTCGATAAGTAATTACCCTTGTGAATAGTATTTAACCTTTGTCGCTTTAATACGTATTTACCCAATACGTTAATAAGGCTGCTGTAATTACCTTTACAGAACGTCGAATAACTCAAGTTTGAGTTTAAGCAAGAGCTGGTCGAATCGCAGCCGTTCACGTTACGAGCGTCCATTTATGGTCATCGAATAAGCCATTAAACATCTTCTCATTATTCGGCTGAACAGCACTGGTGGTATTTACGTAATATTTCTTACTTGAAATTTGAACTATCAACTGAAACTATTGGAATCCAAGAGAGAACATTGTTTTAAATCTAAGGCAAGGGTAAATTAGCCATTTAAGATTTACCTCTCTTATATTGTGAACCCAATAAAGAACAGTTTTGATACCTTAATCAAGGTTATATTAGTCATAAAAATTTCAATTTCCATTTGATTATTAATCACACGATTCACAAAAAATAAACGACAAATGACAGCAAAATCTAAAGCACATTCCCCTTTTAACCGATTAATTTATAAATTTGTAACGGCAATTTAAGCATGAAATTGTGTTGGGTTAAAAATATATATTTTCTTGATTTTCTAAATCTTTTTCCCTCGATTATATATATATATATACGTGTATTGATATCTAGCTATTTATTCGTATAAATTGGAGTTTATGTCCCTTTTTCACAGTTTACTAACACTGACACAATACCAATCAGAGAATAAAACGAAAAGCACCGGAAAGAGAAAGATTGGAGAGAGCGTGTGAGTTGGAGAGAGAAAATGGGGTGATCGGAGGATATGCAGCCGGGGTTTTTCACTGCTGATTAGAATCCCATTTCCCATATTTCACTGTTTTTTTGGGGTAAGTTTTTTGATTTTATTTTTGACAAAAAGAGTCATTTTTGCAGTTCGAGGAGACCCATTTGCATAAAGATGCATGCTTTTGTGTTCTTTCTTTTGGCTGTTTTGCTTGATGTGAACTGTTTTTATGTATTTGGATTATATGGGTATTGATGGTTCTTGCTTATTGATTTCTGTTGATTTTTGATATGGGTCTGTTGATTAGGTGATTTGGTGCTATATTTTATTGGTTCTGGATCATGTACGCCTGTTAAGTGTTTGTGTTATGGTTACTGGCTTTTACATAATAGTGTTCTTAATAGTTTGATATGGCCAGGCTATTATTATCATTTGACATTTTGGCAGCCTGTTGGGTAATTGATTGATAAGGTCTAAGATCTGATTTGAATTTTCTTTCTCTCTTTTATCAGTCTTTTTATGATTTACTGGTTTGGACATCGAGTCAAAGACCAACATTTGCTATGTAACTGCTGCTTTGTGCTCAATTGAGCAGGTAAAGGTGCAATTCTTGTATGACTTTTTTCCTTTTTGTTAATATTAGTTTGGAAGCTTATATGAACTGTCTACTGTTCTAAAGATGATCTGTTTAACTTTTGCATTCTGCTGTATTTTCTTTGTAATCTTGGTGGACAGGTGCAAGGTGTAAAACACCAGCCTCAACCCATTATCTGGGTTTCTATCATCGAAACCGATTGTATTTTTGTTTTTTGCTCCGAGTCATGGCGACATTGTTACACTCTGATTCAAGACGCTTGTATTCATGGTGGTGGGACAGCCACATTAGCCCAAAGAATTCCAAATGGCTTCAAGAAAATCTTACAGGTTAATATCTCCTTGAATTCTGGTTCATATCTTTTTTCCCCCAGTGGATCACCTATTCACCTTTGCTTACAGCTATTGTATGTCTCTCTGCTTCTACTTCCTTTTTTTGCAAATTTTCTGATATTTCGTCATACCAAGGGTGATTAAGCAGGAAAAGAATATTATATTTTATCATCTTGAAGGAAAAATTACAAAAGTGAATTCCCCAGTTTCATTTAAATGGGTTCCTGCGGAAAAAAAGAGTTTGAGCTAAACTGGATGACAAGGGGGATTGACATAATAAAGGTTGAATGACAAATCTTAGTAGGATCCCTATGGGCATATAATACTTGATTGGATGAATTTCAAATTACTCCATTCATCATGTTATTTTAAATGCGTCTGTTATCAGGCTCTCAAGTCTTGTCATTTATCTTGTATAATTTTACTACTTGCACCATTTAAACTAAATCTGGTTTAACACTCCTCAAATAACATACCAAATCCTTTACCTTAATTATTCAAAAATAGATATCCTAAAATATAGTTTTTTGATTGATTCAGTCAAATTTTGTAGAAAATTTTATGGTAGTTAGAAACTTAGAATGATAACATGGGTATACTAGCAGTACGACTCAACTGAACAAACTGTTGCCCTTACTGCTCGGGTACATCTACATGAAACCTTTTCTGCTTCATACAAAATCGTTTCACCTTTAGGGCATTATTACGTATTCAAACCATGGTTTTCTTTCTTTTTTTGGCCATTATTTTTTTTTTGGTTTCTACAGCACTTGAACTTGAGTAGGTAGCACTATTAGTATCATCCTTTTGCACTTTATCATACCAGCTTTTAAAAATTAACTCAACTCAACTATCACAAATTAGAGATACCTAAGAATAGGTACTGCCGTGTAGAAGAAAGACTTGAATAATTCCATCTTTGTCAATATTGTGATGTAGTTGAAACTTTAATTTATGCTTATATGCACTCTTGCAACTTTGACCTTGCAATTCAAATGTGCATGATTCTTTAGTGTTTAATGTACATACAGTAAACCAATAATTTTTTTAATCTGTTTTGAACAGATATGGATGCCAAAGTAAAAGCAATGATCAAGCTCATTGAAGAAGATGCAGATTCCTTTGCAAGAAGGGCTGAGATGTATTACAAGAAACGCCCTGAGCTCATAAATCTGGTTGAGGACTTTTACCGAGCATACCGTGCATTAGCTGAAAGGTATGACCATGCAACAGGGGAGCTCCGGCAAGCTCATAGAACCATGGCTGAGGTATTCCCCAACCAGGTACCTTTTGTATTGGCTGATGACTCGCCTTCAGGATCTGCTCATGGGACAGACCCTCACATGCCAGAAAAGCCAAACCCAATTCGTGCATTTTTCGACCTGGATGACTTTCATAAGGATGCATTGGGGATTTCTGCATCTGGTCTACATTCTGTCAAGAAGAATGGATCTTATTCTGGAGATTCTGATGCTGTCATTAGCAAAAAGTCTGAAGAAGGAAAGATAAGAAAGGGCTTGAACCATGATATGGAAGAGAAAGAAGAAAGTTTGCACAATGAAGTCTCCCAGTTATCTAATGAAAATCAGAACCTCAAGACCAAGGTCCTTTCCGAGTCTGTGCGTGCTGGTAAAGCTGAAAGTGAAATTCAAAACTTAAAGAAGGCACTGACTGATATGCAGGCTGAAAAGGAAGATGTTCTTTCTCAGTATCAGCAGAGTCTAGAGAAGTTATCGATTCTGGCGGGAGAACTTATTTGTGCAGAAAAGGATTCAAGGAGGCTGAACGAACAAGCAAGCAAAGCTAAATCTGAAATTTTCACATTGAAGGAAACCATTATTAAATTAGAGGTTGAAAAGGATGCCGGTTATAATAAAAACAAGGATTGCTTGGAAAGGATATCTAATCTGGAGATTATGGTTTCACGAGCTCAAGAGGATGCAAAAGGACTTGATGAGCGAACAATTAAAGCAGAAATCGAAGCTCAATATTTGAAGAAAGAACTTTTTAGATTAAACTCTGAAAAGGAGGCTGGTCTTCTACAGTACAAACAGTGTTTAGAGAAGATATGTGATTTGGAGAGAAAAGTATTTGTCATGGAAGAGGATGCCAGACGTCTTAATCAGCAAGCTGAAAGAGCTGAAATAGAAGCTGAGAAGCTTAAAGTATCTCTTGCTGAAGTTACTGCACAGAAAGAAGCTACAGCACTCCTGTATAAGTTTTGCTTGGACAAAATATCTGAGCTGGAGAGTGAAATCTCATGTGCCCAAGAGGATATCAGACGCCTTAATAGTGAGATTTTGACGGGGGCTACAAAATTAAGGACTGCTGAAGACAAGTGTGGTCTCTTGGAGATGTCAAATCAAAATCTGCGGCTTGAGGCGGATAATCTAGTTAAGAAGATTGCATTGAAAGATAAAGAACTTTCCGATAAGCACGGGGAGTTGGAGAAACTTCAGGTTTGTGTGCAAGATGAGCGATCACGTTACAATCAAGTTGAAGCCACTCTCCATACATTGCAGAATATGTATTCTCAATCTCAAGAGGAGCAGAGAACTCTAGCATTGGAGCTTAAAAATGGGCTTCAGATGCTGAAGGACTTGGAGATATGCAAACATGGTCTGGAGGAAGAAATCCGACAGATTAAGGATGAAAATCGGAGCTTGAATGAACTTAATTCATCTTCCACCATGTCGATGCGGGATCTGCAAAATGAAATACTTGAATTGACAAGGATGAAGGAGAGACTTGAAGAGAAAGTTGGAGTACAATTGGGCCAAAGTAATGCCCTCCAACAAGAAATAGGCTGTCTGAAGGAGGAAATTAACGGTTTGAATATTAGCTACCAGGAATTGATAAAGCAAGTGGAGATGGTTGGTTTGAACCCAAAATGCTTAGGCACTTCAGTAAAGGAGTTGCAGGATGATAACTCAAGGCTGAGACAGATCTGTGAGAAGGACAGAGATGAAAAGGAAACTCTTTTAAAGAAGTTAGTAAACATGGAGGAACTTCTGGAGAAGAATGATGCACTTCAGAGCTCCCTGTCAGATGCAAACGGTGAGTTCAAAGTCTCAGAAGAGAAGGCCAAGGTATTGCAAGAGTCTTGTCATATTCTCCATGGAGAAAAATCTTCCCTTGTTGCTGAGAAAGCCGTTCTTTTGTCCCAGTTACAAATTATCACCGAGAATATGCAGAAACTGCTTGAGAAAAACACTGTTCTTGAGAATTCTCTGTGTGGTGCTAATGTTGAACTTGAAGGTTTGAGAGGAAAATCAAAGAGCTTAGAAGAGCTATGCCAGTTACTTGGTAATGAGAAAGCTAATCTCCTTACTGAAAGAAGCGTGTTGGCAGGGCAGTTGGAAATTGTTGAAAGGAGACTAAATAACCTGGAAAAGAAATTCACAGAATTTGAAGAAGAATACGCTGGCCTGGAGAAGGAGAAGGTTTCTGTACACTCTCAACTAGAAGACTTAAGGGTTTCTTTCGGGGTGGAGAAACAAGAGCGAGCTAGTTTAACACAGTGGAGTGAATCCCGATTGGCTAGTCTGGAAAACCATATACATCTCCTACAAGAAGAAAGTAGGTGGAGTAAGAAAGAATTCCAAGAGGAACTTGATAAAGCTGTGATTTCCCAGTTTGAGATATTCATCTTGCAGAAATTTGTTGAAGATATGGAAGAAAAAAATTACTCACTATTGATTGAGTGTCAGAAACATATTGAGGCTTCCAAATTAACCGAGGAACTGCTTTCAGAGCTGGAGAATGAAAATCTTGAGCAACAGGTGGAAGAGGAACTCTTGTTAGTTGAGATTGAGAAGTTGAGGTTGGGGATATATCAAGTTTTCAAGGCTCTTGAGATTAGTCCAGATAGTGGGTCAGAAGAAAAGATTGAAAATGAGCAAATCTTTGTGCATCATATTTTGGAATATATTGCAAATATGAAGCATTCTCTCTCAGAATATACTGATGATAAGGAACAGCTAGTTGTTGAGAACTCGGTTCTGCTTACTCTACTTGGGCAACTAAGATTAGAGGGCTTTGAAATTGGTTCGGAGAAGAACAATCTGGATCAGGCCTTTAAATCTATGTCCGGACAGCTTTTGATGGTGCAAAGTGAGAAGCACGGACTTCTTGAGAAGAACAGGCAGTTGAGATCTGAGGTGAGCATGGGAAACAATCATACCAATGTGCTTATGGCCGAAGTAGAGAGTCTCAGTGTGAAGCAGGCTGGTATTCAGAGTGCTTACCTTGAATTACAGGAAGAATATTCTCAAACCCTTGAAGAAAACAGATCTTTGTTGAAAAGATTCTCAGACCTGAAGGAGGAGAAATGCATGGTGGAAGAGGAAAATAATGCCATTCTCGGAGAAATGTTAACATTTGGTAACCTTTCTACAATTTTCAAAAGTTTTAGGACTGAGAATGCAGCAGAATTGAAATTACTTTCCGAAGATCTACACAAACTTCATGGGGTTAACAATGAACTTGAAAAGGAGGTTAGCACATTGAGAGAGAAGTTGAGCATGAATGAAGCAGAAAACTTACATGTGAAAGATTTAGTTGGAAAGTTAGAGATGGAGCTGTCTGGGGTCAAAGATTTAAACTATAGATTGAAGCAGGAAATATCAAGTGGCAGTGATTTCCTGAGCCACAGGGAAATAGAGCTTTTGGATGCAGAACAGAAGCTTATAGTTACAGAGGACTTGAACTCAGAATTGTGCAGAACTGTGGAGGGACTGAAGAGGGAATCCGAAAAATCAGAATTCATAAGAGAAAATTTAGAGGTTCAAATCCTCAAACTATCTGAAGATAATATGAATCAGAACAAGAAAATTCAAACTCTTCTTCAAGTGAAAGGAAACTTTGAATCTGAGCTGTGTATGTTAAATGAAGAAATTGAAGAGAGAAGAATCAGAGAAGAGAATTTGAATTTGGAGCTGCAAGAGAAACAATATGAGTTTGAACTCTGGGATGCTGAGGCTGCAACATTCTATTTTGATCTTCAACTCTCTACAATTCGTGAAGTTCTGTTAGAAGATAAGGTTCATGAGCTTACTGGAGTGTGTGAGAGTCTTCAAGATGAAAGTGCTTCAAAAACACAGGAGATTGAACAGATGAAAGAAAGAGTTAGTTTCAAGGCAAGTGAAATCGGAGGACTTAAAGCCCACTTACTTGCATATGCTCCTGCTATAGTTTCTCTTAGAGATAACATAGAATCCCTTGAGCAGAATATTCTTGTTCGGGCAAAGCTTGATGTAGCTGACTATCAGATACCAAAGGTAATGCTATTTCTTCTGTAAAACTGGTTGAATTACTTCATCATTTAGCTAGGTTTCATAATTTTAGTGAATTTGCCAATTTTCTTTCTTATAGGCCTGTAATTATTTTCAATGTTTGAGTTCAACTAAGACATATACCTTTTAGGTGCAGGAACTTTATTGATCAATTAAATGACAGAGATAATTATATCTAAATTGCTAGGAAACTTGTATCCAATTCCAAAGTAGATGTGATCTGCAGTTTAACATTCCTAGTATTTTTAAACAATCTTATAATTCTTTAGTAACTGTAATATTCATTTCAGTATATGATCTTGTTGCTAACTGTTATCATTTTGGTTATAAATTGCCCATTTAAGTGCTGAGCTTCTTATTTCAATTGCTAAGTTAGGTTGAGATTAGATCACTGCATTTTAATTGATTTCCAAATACCCTTCTCATAGACTTTGATTATACTTAAGAACGTTAATTTTTCTGGACTATTTACTTTTAAGTTAGTATATCTGAACTTAAGGAAACTGAGCACATCCTGCAAGTTTCAAGTTTCCTACATAAAATGTACTAGTGTTAAACTGTATGTGATGCTTGAAAATTTTTGTGGAAACTTAATTTTCTTATTGCATCGACATCTAGGATGTGGAAGTGAAGGTTCATGCTCCTGAAAAAAGCTGTCAAGAACTGCTGGAAGATAAAAATTCTCCTATACCAGATGGAATTTCAGATTTGCAGAAGTTTCAGAGTAGGATTAAAGCAGTTGAGAAAGTAGTTGTGGAAGAAATGAACAGGCTTGAGAGGCAGGAAAGCTCAAGCACCGATGTCAAACTAGAAGCTGCAATGAGAGAGATTGAAAACTTGAAATCTAAATGCATGCCAGTTCAAGGGAAAGGGAAAGGACTTCGGGATGAGCCCAGTCACAGTGATAATCTCAAGTTGTACAAAACTAAACCCAAACTTCCTGATGTGAAGAATGGGATTCTTATGAAAGATATTCCACTTGATCAAATCTCAGATTGCTCGTTATATGGAAGACGCAGAAGAGGAAGTAGTCGGGCAGATGATCAGATGCTCATGTTATGGCAAAGAGCTGATGATAATCGCAGCATTGGTCCAAATCTGATAAAGTTACAAAAGCAGGCTTATGAACCAACGGAGGATGGTATTGCTTATAATCAGTTAGAAGATGCTGAGCAGAAGAACGAAAATCCCTCTTCAGAGCTAGAAATGGAGAAGGAGTTGGGTGTTGACAAGTTACAGGTCTCCACAAGTATGTCTACGCCTAATCGAGGAGGGAAGAAAAAGAAAATCTTGGAGAGACTTTTTTCTGATGGTCAGAAATTGGCAGATGTCCATACAACCGTGCAGGATCTAAGAAGGAAACTGGAAACAAACAAAAAGAGCAAAAAGGCTAAGAATGTTGATTTGGTGACGGTTAAAGAGCAGTTGCAAGAAGTTGAGGAAACAGCTGTACAACTGTTTGATTTAAATGGTCAAATGATTAGGAAGATTGAAGAGATTCCATTTTCTTCAGATGGACAGGGTTCTATCAAGTTTGAAGAGGCTGCCAGTGGTCAGAAACAGAGAGTTTCAGAACAGGCACGCAAAGGGTCCGAGAAGATTGGAAGATTGCAGTTGGAGATTCAAAAAATCCAATATGTCTTGCTGAAACTGGAGGATGAGAAGAAAAGCAGAGGAAAAAACAGATTTGCCATGACCAAGAGTAGAACAACAATTATTCTGAGAGACTTTATCCACAGTGGCAAGAGAAATAGCGTAAGGCGAAAGAAGGGTCGTTTCTGTGGGTGTTTCAAACCCTCTACAAATGGAGAAGGTAATTTGTAATGCATTAGTAACTTGTTTTCTAATTCACCATAAGTTATAATATCTTGAAATGTCCCTTGTATTATGTTGGAAGGATCATTTCTCCATCCTAATTAGAAGAACTATTCATCTTTAGTTTAGAGGAACTGTGAGAATTAGATTCAAATGTGATGTCATCTAAATAAGCTGCTGTGATGATATCTATCTGTTAACAATAATCTGTCCCTCTTCCCTTAATGAAATTTCTGTCAGTTTTTAAGTTGAAATTCTTGGTCCAGGATTGATGTGGTACCTTATGGCCATACATATACTCAGTTATGCAATTTTATGTACATGATAAACCGTAAAGCTATAAAATCTAGGTGGCTTAGCGTTTTTCTAGGCAAACTATGCGTTTTTTTAGGCAATTTCATTTATTTATTTTTCTATTAAACATATTTGCTATATTATCCAAAGCGTATAGTATATGTAATTTGTTTAAAATTTTCATGAAAAATTAGCAAAATAATATATATTTAAGGCTTAAAAATGCCATTTCAAGGATTGTAAAGTTTTAAAATATGTCTGGTTGTGTCTAGTTAGGGGCTTAGGTAGGTGCTCAGCTGTTGAACACTGTTTAAAATTACGAAAAATATAGTCACAAGTTTTGTACTTTAAAATACACTATTATTGTATAGGGCTTTTACTACAAGTTATGTCTAAAATACTTTTTTGCGTATATATATATATATATATATATATATATATATATATATATATATATAATCGGCATTTGGATATGTCTTTGATATATCATGGCATAATCGTTTCTTCCGTCATCTATACCACTAGTCTTTGGCGACGGGTGTCAACTAACAGATACCAAAAACGACGATTAATCTTTGGTTACTAAGTTTTTATTCATTTTATATAGTCACTCTCTATATATATATAATGACGTTTCGATATGAAATTGATATATCACTAGCATAATCGTTTCTTCCTTCCAACCACTCTAGCTAAATATATAGAACATGTCAACTAAATGAACAATGTAAACTAGCTAGCACTACTATCTGAGAATTACTTTACGTTTCTACCATCAATCAGTGACTACAACTCTACGATCGTAAACTGTGTACATTTGATTTTTTTTATATGTACGTATATACATATATAGTAATTTCTTTGTCTCTTTGTTGTTTAGTAGTAATTGTTTATTTAAGGATCTTCAACGAATGTCACACAACAATGTTGCATTGACCAGGAAAGCAAGTTGCATTTTCAATCACGATTTGTTCTCCGGTGTTTGGTAGTTAAGTTCCAACATTATAAGTAGAACTTATTAATTAATTCAATTGGTTTATATTTGATTAATAAATATTCTTAGACGGATGATAAATTGTGGGCTTGAGACCCAAAAATGCTTAGTGACAAGACAAAGGTATCTTTTTGGCATATTAATTGTTTTTCCAATTATAGAATTTATTAGCTTCTCTAATTTATTTAATTATGTGTGTAGATATATATAAAATATCATTTTTGACCATTTCAGAACTTTATTTTCATAGATTTCTTCATATATATATATATATATATATATATATATATCAAGTTTCCAACCAAACTTTTGTTTTCTGACGTTTAACAAATTTCCACATCCAAGTGGGTTTTAAATTAAGCTAATTTCAAATAAAATGGAGCATGGCAAATTAATGAACTTTGGCAGCTACTAAATTTCACCTGCTTTGGCGTGTGAAAATCTCTGTAACTTTTAGACCAAGATACTACTTACTTCCTTTTCCAGACAATAGACCAAGATACTACTTACTTCCGTTTAAATATGGTGGTGTTGCCGCCTACTGCCGAGTTGACTTTGGCGGGCTTGCATTCAAACACTCGGCGGTGGCTATTTTATTGAGCAGGTAAAGGATCAACTCAACCTTTGACGGACTCTCTACTTACTTAATTAATATAGAGATTAATTAATTGATAGAGTATATATTTGGAAACTTCCACAATATCTTCTAGGGGGATCGGGATTTTCCGACCAGGGTAGTGATGGTTAGGAATATTTTTTTTTTTTCCTTTTGATATCAAAATATATAATGTGATTTATTAGAATTGAAATTTTACAAAACGATGATTTAGGTATTTTTTTGGATACACGTAAAAAATGAGGGTTATACTAATCATGCATAACTCTCGCTTTTTTTACGTGTATCCAAATATTTACATAAATCAACGTGCATTTTATAAAAATTTCAGTTCCAATAAATCTCATTAATTATTTTGTAGTCAAAAGCAAAAAAAAAAAAAAAAAAAATTATTCCGGCCGGTCACTATCCTGGTCGGAAAATTCGGATCCCCCTAAACTTTTTCTAATTATAATATTTTAACAATGTAATAGTATTTATAATTCTACCTACGTAATCTCATGTATTAATATACGTGTCGATTGTAATTCCACAAAACACAAAATCCTTTATTGAGTAAATGCATGCAATACATGCTTTGAAAAATTGGATATATATATATATATATATGTGTGTGTGTGTGTGTGTGTTGGCTTATTAATTTGTTACAAATTAATTCCAAATTCTTAACTAAGGAGTAGTATTCTTTTTAAAAGTACTGCAGTTTGGCTGGCCTGCGTATAATAATCGAGCTGTTATTTTAATATTACCTCATACTTTGACAACAGCTTGATGACTTTCGTGTGATTTTCATGCTCGTGATTTTATTTTATTTTTAATATAAAACTAATACGTTTTAAATAGATAATGAAAGCACAGTGGGAATAAAAAATAGTAAAACACAAATCACAACAGACAATCATCCACACAAATATATATATATATATATATATATATATATATATATATATATATATAAAGAGAGAAATTTGATCAAGTTCGGACTCTCGGACGGGAGAAAATCCGGACTTTTTTTTTTTAAAACAACTAAATTTTTTTTTTAATATTTATTGGAACTGAATTTTTTTCATAATACAATATTTTTGCGTGATTTGATACCTATCTAAAAAATGTATATACGCATGCATCGCATATATATGTTTTCTTATACGTATCCAAATCACATCCAAAACACTGTATTATGAAAAAAATTCAAGTTCCATAATTTTTTATTTATTTATTTTTAGTTG
The DNA here is from genome assembly GCA_020205615.1 of Panax quinquefolius. Classification (NCBI taxonomy): domain Eukaryota; kingdom Viridiplantae; phylum Streptophyta; class Magnoliopsida; order Apiales; family Araliaceae; genus Panax; species Panax quinquefolius. Next base: position 117,566,543 of record CM035171.1, on the reverse strand, counting down.
TTTTTTTAAAAAAAAGCAAAACAAAAAAAGGTCCGAATTTTGGTTTGGTCCGGAAGTCCGGACCTGATCTGGCCTCTTTCTCTCTCTATATATATATATATTGTAAAATCCCAACTTTTTGAATAAAGATGAATTTTCTATAAATATTATTTTTGAATATTATGGAGTGAAATTGATATAATGTTATAGTTGTGGGTAATATTTATAAATTTTGCAAAAACGCAAGATTGTTATATAATATTCGATTGGTGAGGAATATTCGTTTTAACGAGGAATATTCGATAACCAAGACAATCATTGGTGGACCCCATAACGGAATTATTGTCGGATTGAGAAAACGACAAAAATAATTTATGAAAATAACGGCGGAAGTTTTACCGTTAACTGTTGAAACACCCGGTGTTAAAAGTATAATGTACTGGCATGGTTGCGTAGTAGCACCGGTATTGATTATTGATCTTTACGTGATAAGTTACTCGGTTTTGTTGGTATTATTAATGTAATAATATAGAAAATCTTTTATATAAAAACATAATACTTTTATAAAGTTATTCATAAATAGAATATATTATATTTTATTATGCATAGAGTATCTGCGTAGTGTTTTGCGTAAGTAAAACTTTTTTATATAAAAGCAGTAATACTTTTATAAAGCTATATCATTTTATTAGACAATAATTAGAATATATTATATTTTATTTAAAAGATTTTGCTTTAAATATGAATAGTCAGATTAAAATAAATCAATCTGAATGTTTCATGGATTAATTCTTATGCATTCCATTTTCCTATAAATAGAAATTCATTCTTCATTATTTTCTTACTGAATTACATGAGACCCCAGATTTTATTAATAAAGATTTAAATTTGGTGAAATAATTTTTAATATTATGGTGTGAATTTGAGATAATATTATAGTTGTGGGTAGTATTTATAAATTTTGCAAAAGTATGCAGTGGTTATATTATATTCGATTGGTGGGGAATATTCGGTTTAGCGAGGGAATATTAAATACAACAGCTCAATCATTGGTGGACCCCACAACAAAATTATTGTCGGATTGAAAACGACAAAAATATTTTATTAAAATAACTACGAAAGTTTTACTGGTTGAATCTTGTTGAACTACTCGGTAGTAGTAAAAGTACGATGTCGTGTGGTTGCGTAGTAGCACCGGTATTGATTATTGATCTTTTATGTGAAATCGTTCGGTTTGATTCCATTATTGTCGATTAATAATATGAATTATTATAAGCGATAATGACGTTTTGTTTTATTAGTATTATTAACGTAATAAAACGAAACATCTTTTATATAAAATAGAATACTTTATTAAAGTTATTACATAAATAGAATATATTATATTTTATTATGCGTAGTGTTGCGTAGTGTTTTTTAAGTAGTATTGCGTAGTGTTTGCATAGTAAAATGTTTTTATATAAATAGAATATATTATATTTTATTTAAAAGATTTTTCTTTAAATATGGATGAGTCAGATTAAAGTAAATCAATCTGACCGTTCATGGATTGAATTCTTATGCATTCCATTTTCCTATAAATAGAAGCTTCATTCCTTCATTATTTTCTTACGAATTCATTGAAACTCTCAGAGAGAAATTATAGAGAGAAGTTATAGAGAAAATTATAGAAAGAAGAAGAGTATTACTATTTATTTCACTACTTATATTCGGTTCTTTTACGGTAAGGGGTGTTATTCTTTCTTCTTGAAGAACTTACATTATTCCATTCACTATTATTATTACATTGGAATAACTTTTGTAAAAGTGGCATACCCTATACATAACTTTTGTATCTGCCAGCATACCCTATACTTGGTGAAATCCTTATGTTATTCCATTGCTTATTATTACATTGGAATAACTTTGTATCTGCTGATTTACCCTATACTTGGTGACATTCTTCTATTATTCTACATTGGAACATCCTCCATGCATGTTTTTACAATCGAACTGGTTCCGTCTTTATTATTCTGTTGGAACATCCTCGTGCGTGTTTTTACACCTGACTTCGGTTCCGCCTTTATCATTCGTTGGAATATCCTATCTCGTGTTTTACACCGATCCGGTTCCATCTTTATTATTCTGTTGGAACATCCTGCTTGGTGTGAATTTCACGACACCGGTTCCGTTATTATTATTATGTTGGAATAACACATACATGCGCAATCTGCGCGTGCGTGGTGATTTCTTTTGTTATTCCATTCTTTATTATACCCAATTGGTTAAAACTTTGACTTCTATACTCCATGAAATTAGTAGAATATCCTTGATATTTGCGTTTCATCCAAAGATATCTTTTCATGGAAATATTCTTGATCATTCTTGAATTTTACTCTCTGCAAGCGATGTCGTGTTGACAATTTGGGCGTTAATAATTCATAGATTAAATAATTCTTGAACTTGTTTTATTGAATTATTATGTCATTGTCATCATCCTCATGTTATATTATGTTATCTTTTTGGCTTACGGCATGCGTAGATGAACTTAGTATGATTATGACTAGGGATCATTCGGTATAATCATGACTTGATATAAATGATGTGACTAAAGTCCTCGATGGCTGTAATGTCACGATGATGGATAGTTTTTGGTATGATTATGACCGAGGGTGATTCGGTATAGTCATGACCATTGATAATTTGATGAAAATCCTTGGCCAGTAGTGCGGGGATAATTAAATGTGGTGGTTTATTTATTAAAATTTGAGTCTCGTGATAAAATTGATGAAAACCTTTTAAAACCTAAAAGATAGTAGACTTTATTCTCTACTTGACTCTTTTAATGGATTGCTTATTCCTATTTGAGCTAAAACCGGTTGTCTATTGTATTTTATCGGTTTAACACTGTTGAAGGCTAATGATAATTTATTACGCATTATCTTAGTCATAATATTTCTTCTTGGGCTAGTTGAGCTCACCCTTTCTTTCACACTTTCTTCTCTTGAAATGAGAACATAGGCGGACGAGTCGGGGACGAAGTAATGGTCCGAGAGGATAGCATTAGTAGTCCTCACTATTACGTGAAATAGTGTGATAATAGTTGTAATGAGGACTCCTTTTGAGTTTGTATAATATCTAGTAGACAATATTTGTATTCAAACTCAAAGTTTATGTCGTATTGTATACGGCAGTTATATTAGTAAGTTGTATTTGAATTAATGTACCATGTAAGTGGCGACCCAAGATGGGTGGCGTATACCTAATTTTAGGGGCGTCGCGGTTGGTATCGAGCTTAGGATATGATCCACGGCTAAGATGTGAGAATAGAACTAGGAGGGAGAGACGGGAAATTCCTTGTTAGTATGACCTACCCAAGTTTATTTGGTATTTGATTGGTCGATCGAGTATAGTGATAATATGTTGCATGTCAATTAACCCTTATTTTGTGGCGGTGTTTGAAAATGGCATCCGAGAATGTTGAGAATAGCAATGGCCACGAGACCGCTGATTCTCCACGAGATCAATAATCGGACAATGTGCAACAGGGATGGCGATAATCCTCTTGTAAACAACAACAACACCGATCAATTGATGAATGACGAGACGTTTAAAAGGTTTTAAATTCATGCAACATCGGTAAGCGACTCTCTCGCCCAAAACGTAGGTGGAAACACGGAAAACTCTCGGGCGGTCAACGCTAAACAATTCAAGGAGTTGGGACCACCGGGAGTTTAAGGGAGAGCCAAAACCACTTACGGCGGAAGCATGGATAAAGCGAGTTACCAAGATATTTGATGTCTTGGGATGCTCCGAGGAGCAAAAGGTTCCTTTACGCCTTTATGTTCTTGTGAGAAAGCGGACATTGGTGGGAATCGGTAAAACGTACTCAACTTCTCTTTGTCTTGAAGATATCTTGGGAGAAGTTCCAGAGTCGTTCAACGACAAATACTTTCTGAAAGTATTCGCCACATGAAGGAGGTGGAGTTTATCAAGTTGGAACAAAACAATATGGCCAGTGTCGCAATACGAGGCAAAATTTGCGGAGTTATCACGATTCGTCCCACTTGGTGGATAATGAAGAGAAATGACGCGAATGTTTTTAAGAGGTTTGAAGCGGAGATACGTCAACATCTTATTTCTCATAAAGCGTGTTTTTATTCAGATGTTGTAAATAGGGCTCGATTAGTGGAGCGCGATAACGAGTCAACGCAACTAAAAGAGAGCGGTAAACAAAATTATAATACCGGAGAGTAGTCATCGAGCGGTGACAACAAGTGTGGAGGAAATCAACGGGCGGATATGGTAACCACTTGGTGGTAATCGGGGCCAAAATAATAAGAATGGACATTTCAAGAAAAGGAGATTCAACAATGATGGAAAGACGTCGGCACCAAAGACCCGTTTCAAAGGAAGAAGAACGACCACCGGTCGTATGCTTCAAATGCGGAGGAGAGGACACATCGGTCCGGATTGCGCCATGCCATCAAAAGCATGTTATAATTGTGGAAGAGAAGGTCACTTAAACTCGATTTTGTCGTTCACAGAAGACAAATTCAACTAGGATGGAGGCACCAAAGGTGTCCCCCTGACAAACCAAAGCCGTGGTTTAAGAGAGCGTTTTTTTTTCTCGTGACGAGGAACTGAATAAAATTATCACGGGTAAGTTAATCGTAAGATCTTGCGAAGTCTATACTGTGTGTTAGATACCGATTCTACCCACTCTTTTATTTCACCTAGTTGCATTCAACGTTTGAATTTGACTCAAGAAGTTAAACTTTGACTTATTGGTTGAAACTTCGTTAGTAGGAGCCTTCGTTCGCATACTATTTTTTAAATCTTGTTTAATTCAAATAAACATTTTCACGTTACTGTCGATCTTATCTTTTTGAAAATATTTGCCTTTGATGTGATTTTGGTCAATTGGTTAGCTACTCATCATGCTTTTCGTAAGGTTGTTAGCTTTTATATTTATAACAACCTGTTACCTGAATTCAAAGTAACCAAATCCTAAAGTTAATCATTGTCATATCAAGCCATAATATAAAGAGCCCCGAACCTTTCGTTGTTAACTTCCTTGTGTGGAATGCACCGCCGGAGCTTTCTGTAGGCGACATCGTGAATGAAGATGGCAAGTTTATAGGTATCATTGTGAGGTCTTATCTAGGTTAAGGGATAGAAGTCACGGTTGGTATCAATGTGACGTCTTATCCAAGTCTTAGATGAGAGTCACAGTTTTGAATGATATTTCTATTATTAATAAATTTCCTAAGCGTGTTTATGAAGACTTCTTAACCTACTTAGGCGTGAAATCGAATTTTGTATTGACCCCAATCTAAAACCCATTTCTTAAACCCTCAAAATAATTCTTCAACTAAAATGAGCAGTTTCGTGGTTTATGATGAAAGTCATAATAAAAGCATAGGACTAATGAAAATCATGGGTATATGAGGTATTAGTAAGTTTTATGATGAGTTATGTTATTATTATGTGAAAACATGAAAGTTTCTTAGAAATCACAAAGAGTTGAAAATCGATTTTGGTGAAAAGCGTAACATGAAATTCAATTGACCATATCTCCTATTATATTTTGAATTTTTGAATGTGGTCAAGTCCTAGAGTTAGATCTATGAGTTACCTAACTAATCCAAGTGGAATTACTGGAAAAGGTGTTGTAGATTTTTGTGTGGACTGATTTTAGCAAAGGAGGTTAAAGCTGTAAATTTCGAAAATGCTACTTGCCCAGAAACTTTAAGGGACTGTTTCGGCCACTTAAATTATGAGAAAAATTCTGGCCTTTTGGGACATGAAGGTATATGGTATAAAAGTACCTCCTGTGCAAAAATGAGCTCATTCTCGACTTAAAATGAGCAAGTTATGATTATTTCAATATTTAGGTTTTTTCCGACGAAAACGCTATAACCGGAGTTCTATAACTCCGATGACCATGAAATTTAAACTAGAAGCTCACGTTAACATGTGTGAGGTCCTGCCAAGATTTAGGAATTTTGGAGTTAAACTTGAGGTAGCTAATTTCTTAAGGAATTTATTGAAATTGATTTTTGAAAAATAGTAAATGAATTTTAAAATTCCGAGAAAAATATATTTTCATCGTGGGACTATATTATGCTAAATTCCAGAAAAGAAATATTTTTGGGACTGATTTGATATTTTTCATGAAAATAGTTTAATTCTGAACATATGAGTTAAATATGTTATGTGAAATAACAAAGTTGAAAATAGGATTTTATGGCTAGAGAATCCTATATAGAGTATATGCATATTTTTTGAGAGATTTGATAATTGGTGATGATATCTTATGAGTATGACATTTTGAATGATTAAATGCATTATATGGTAAAGTGTAAACAATTAAGATAAATTGTTTATAAATTTAAGAAGTGATTAAAATATTGTTATAATATTAATGTTATTAGATTATGAGATTATTAAATGATTGATAACATGGGGATATTCTTGAATCTGGATAAATTATATTATAAATGTTTAATATTTATCCTTTATCTCATTTGATTGATTCTTTATATCATTATCCTCATTGTTTATATTATGTTGAAAGTCATCCGTGGCACATGTAGTGCGTAGATGGACTTGGTATGATTATGACCACGCATTATTCGGTATAATCATAATCAGTAATTGAAAACACAATTATCTTTGGCCGTAGTGCATGGATAATTTGTGGTCGCGTGATCTTAATGAATATCCTTGGCACAGCCACGGGGATGATTCGATGATGTGGATTAATTATTGAAATGAGTCTCGTGAATGAAATATTAATTCATGGATGCGTTCAAAGTCATCGTGGCTTACGTGCATAGATGGACTTGGTATGATTATGACCGAGGATTGTTCGGTATAATCATAATCAGTAATTGAAAACACAATTATCTTTGGTAGTAGTCGTGGATAATTTGTGGTCGTGATCTTAATGAATATCCTTGGCACGTAGTGCGGGGATGATTCGATGATGTGGATTAATTATTGAAATGAGTCTCAAAGAATGAAATATTAATTCATGGATGCGTTCAAAGTCATCTGTGTGGCTTACGTGCATAGATGGACTTGGTATGATTATGACCGAGGATTGTTGGTATAATCATAATCAGTAATTGAAAACACGAATATCCTTGGCCGATTGGTGCATGGATAATTCGTGGTCGTGATACTATTAAGGCTGCGTCTTAGCATTATTGGTTTCTGAGTTGTATATCTTTAGCTTTGTAGTGCAAAGATGAATTGTTAATGAATAGCTTTGGCGATTTCAAAGATGAATTTAATATTTTTAAACGATAACGGTATTCAAGGTATCCTCATCTCTTTATCATACCAGTATCGTACCTCTAATTTCGAGGCGAAAATTCCATAAGGAGGGAGATTGTGAGACCCAGATTTTATTAATAAAGATTTAAATTTGGTTGAAATAATTTTTTAATATTATGGTGTGAATTTGAGATAATATTATAGTTGTGGATAGTATTTATAAATTTTGCAAAGTATGCAGTGGTTATATTATATTCGATTGGTGGGAGAATATTAGGTTTAGCGAGGGAATATTCGTACAACTACTCAATCATTGGTGGACCCTAGCAATGTAATTATTGTCGGATTGAAAAACGACAAAAATATTTTATTAAAATAACGGCGGAAGTTTTACCGTTGATATTTTGTTGAACTACTTTCGGTAGTAAAAGTACAAGAATGTCGTGTGGTTGCATAGTAAGCACTGCGGTATTGATTATCGATGCTTTATGTGAGAAGTCACCTTCGGTTTGATTCCATTATTGTCAATTAATAATATGAATTATTATAATGATAATGACGTTTTGTTTTATTATTATTATTAACGTAATAAAATGTAAACATCTTTTATATAAAATAGAATACTTTATTAAAGTTATTCATAAATAGAATATATTATATTTTATTATGCATAGTGTTGCATAGTATTTTGCATAGTATTGCATAGTGTTTGCATAGTAAAATGTTTTTATATAAATAGAATATATTATATTTTATTTAAAAGATTTTTCTTTAAATATGGATAGTCGATTAAAGTAAATCAATCTGACCGCTTTCATGGATTAATTCTTATGCATTCCATTTTTCTATAAATGAAGCTCATTCCTTCATTATTTTCTTTACAATTCATTGAAACTACAAGAGAGAAATTATAGAGAGAAGCTATAGAGAAAAATTATAGAAAGAAGAAGAGTATTCTGCTATTTCACTACTTCTATATTCGGTTCTTTTACGGTAAGGGTGTTATTCTTTCTTCTTGAAGAGAACTTCATTATTCCATTCACTATTATTACATTGGAATAACTTTTGTAAAAGTGGCATACCTATACATATACTTTGTGTCGCTGGCATACCCTATACTTGGTGAAATCCTTATGTTATTCCATTGCTTATTATTACATTGGAATAACTTTGTGATACGCTTTACCCTATACTTGGTGACATTCTTCTATTATTACATTGGAACATCACATGCATGTGTTTTTACACCGACTGGTTCCGTCTTTATTATTCTCATTGGAACATCCTGCTGCATGTGTTTTACACCGACTGGTTCCGTCTTTATCATTCTGTGGAATATCCTATCATGTGTTTTACCGGATCCGGTTCCATCTTTATTATTCTGTTGGAACATCCCGCAGCGGTGTGAATTTCACGACTCGTTCCGTTATTATTATTATGTTGGAATAACTTTGTCTGCAAAATACTGCATGCATGGTGATTTCTTTTGTTATTCCATTCTTTATTATACCCAAATTGGTTAAAACTTTGACTTATACTCCATGAAATTAGTAGAATATCCTTGATATTTGCGTTTCATCCATAGATCTTTTCATGGAAATATTCTTCCGATCATTCTTGAATTTTACTCTCTACGCAAGCAATGATCATGTTGACAATTTGGGCGTTAATAATTCATGGATTAAATAATTCTTGAACTTGTTTTATTGAATTATTATGTCATTGTCATCATCCTCATGTTATATTATGTTATCTTTGGCTTACGTGCATAGATGAACTTAGTATGATTATGACTAGGGATCATTCGGTATAATCATGACTTGATATAAATGATGTGACTAAAGTCCTCAGTGGCCTGTAATGCGTTAGTGATGGATAGTTTTTGGTATGATTATGACCGGGGGTGATTCGGTATAGTCGTGACCATTGATAATTTGATGAAAATCCTTGGCCAAGTAGTGCGAGGATGATTAAATGTGGTGGTTTATTTATTGTCGAGTCTCAGTCGTGATAAAAATTGATGAAAACCTTTTAAAACCTAAAAGATAGTAGACTTTATTCTCTACTTGACTCTTTTAATGGATTGCTTATTCATTGCAGCTTAAACCGGTTTGTCTATTGTATTTTATCGGTTTAACACTTTGTTGAAGGCTAATGATAATTTATTACGCATTATCTTAGTCATAATATTTCTTCTTGGGCTAGTTGAGCTCACCCTTTCTTTCACTTTTTCTCTTGAAATGAGAACATAAATTTGGACGAGTCGGGGAACGAAGTAATGGTCCAGAGGATAGCATTAGTAGTCCTCACTATTCTGTGAAATAGTGTGATAATAGTTGTAATGAGGACTCCTTTTGAGTTTGTATAATATCTAGTAGACAATATTTGTATTCAAACTCAAAGTTTATGTCGTATTGTACACGACAGTTATATTAGTAAGTTGTATTTGAATTAATGTACCATGTAAGTGGCGACCTAAGATGGGTGACGTATACCTAATTTTGGGGGCGTCACAAATTCACTGAACTCTAGAGAGAGAAACTATAGAGAGAGACTATAGAGAGATAGAAGAAAAGTATTACGCTTTCTTAACTACTTTTATATTCGGTTTCTTTTACGGTAAGGGGTGTTATTCTTTCTTATTCATGAAGAGAGAACTGTTGTTATTCCATTTCTTATTATTACATTGGAATAACTTTGATATCTGGGATCACCCTATACTTGGTGACATTCTTCTATTATTCGCATTGGAACATCCTGTGCATGTGTTTTACACCGGATCTCAGTTCCGTCTTTATTATTTTTCCGTTGGAACATCCATGCATGTGTTTTACACCCACCTGAATTAAAATCTTATTATTATTATTATTCTGCTGAACATCCTGTACGTGTGTTTTATACCGAACCTCGGTTCCGTCTTTATTATTCTCATTGGAACATCCCAGCTTGTGCAAATTTTGTCCGACCGTTCCGTTATTATTATTCTCGTTGGAATAACTTTTGTCACGCGGCAGCATCGCATGCACGGTGATTTCTTTTGTTATTCCATTCTTTATTATACTCAACAATTAAAGTTTTGACTTATACTCCATAAAATTAGTAGAATATCTTTGATATTTGCGCTTCATCCAATATCTTTTCATGAAAATATTCTTCTTCGATCATTCTTGAATTTTACTCTACACAAAACGATATCATGTTGACAATTTGGGCGTTAATAATTCCTGGATAAAATAATTCTTGAACTTGTTTTATTGAATTCTTATATCATTGTCATCATCCTCATGTTTATATTTTGTTGAAAGTCATCTCGTGGCTTTGTAGGTGCATAGATGGACTTGGTATGATTATGACCGAGGATTATTCGATTGTAATCATGGTAGTAATATTACAAATGATGTGGTAAAAGTTCTCATTGGCCGTAGTGCATTGATGGACGATTGTTGGCATGATCATGACCATTAATGAATACACAAATATTCTTGGCCCGTAGTGTCATGGATAATTGTGGTCGTGATAATAAAGAATATCCTCGGCCGTAGATGCGGGGGTGATTCGATGATGTGGAATATTTATTAAGTTTGAGTCTCGGTGATAACGATGATGAAAAACCTTTTTAATCATAAAAGATTGTAGATTTTATTTTCTACTTGACTCTTTTTAATGGATTGCTTGTTCATTGCAGTTAAACTTGATGTCTATTATATTTTATCGGTTTAACATTGTTGGAGACTAATGATAATTTATTCGCATTATCTTAGTCATAATATTTCCTACTGGGCTAGTTGAGCTCACCTTTCCTTTCACCGTTCTCTTGAGAAATGAGAATATAAATTTGGGACGAGTCGGGAGAATGGAGTGATAGTCCGGAGGATAGCATTAGTAGTCCTCACTATTCTTACGTGAAATAGTGTGATAATAATTGTAATGAGGACTCCTTTTGAGTTTGTATAATCTCTAGTAGATAATATTTGTATTCAAACTCATAGTTTATGTTTTGTCTTATTATACACGACAATTGTATTAGCAAGTTGTATTTGAATTCTGTACCATGTATCTGGCGACCCAAGATGGGTGATGTATACCTAATTTTGGGGGCGTCACACACACACACACATATATATATATATATATATATATTTGTGTATGTATATATATAGATTGGTTCTCTTCAACAAATTATATGGAGCGAACTAAAAATGAACCGACTATAATAACAGTTTTATCAGTCGCTATAGCATAAAAAATCGACTTTAATTCTATACTATAGCGGCGAATAAAACCGTCGCTATAGACGGTTCATTTTTAGTTCACTTCCTATGATTCGCTGAAGAGACAGACCGCGCACGTGTGTGTATATATATTATGTATATCAGTTAAACTTGTTTAAATAATCCATTATCTTACCTTGTTCAAAATAAAAAAAAAAGTCCATTATCAACACCCATATATACCTGATAAATGAACTTTAGATACTATTAAGTCAAAAATTAACAGTGCGACTTTAAAGAAAACAAAATTAAAAGGTTTGCTTGTGTAAATTTGTTAACTACTTTCCTACCCTTTGTGCATAAAATAATTGGATAACATTAAATATAGTATCAATTGTTATCTCACTCTTCATATGGAGTACTAACATTTTTTCATGAGGGATAATTTTGAAAAGATTGTAATTAATTCTTTTAAATTATATAAAATAACAAATAATTTAATACATATAAAATTATTTAAAACGTCATATATTATGAATCGGAGGGTGTATTCCTTATTAACTTAACCCAACATGCATGCAATTAATAAGCAAAATTATACTCCCTCTTATTCAGATTAAATGTCGTTTTAGGGAGTTTAATTTTATTCTATATAAGTGTCGTTTTGGAATCTCTATGCAATATTGCACTATTTTTTCCTAATTTACCCCTCTATTTAATATGCTTAGTAAATGCAATTGTGGAGAGAGAAATAATTAATTAGGGAGAAGAGACAATTGTGGAGAGAGAAATAATTAATTAGGGACACACAAGATATTTTGTGTTATTTTTTAATAAGTGTGTTTAACTCTAAAATGACATTTAATCTGAATAGGAGGGAGTATATTATAAGTAGCTTTGGTAATTTGTAAGTGTTTCGGTGAGAATAGAAACTAAATTCCATCTTTGTGAAAATGATCATGACCGTCCATTTAGTCTACCACATATATAGTCCGCCAGTGCATTCCCACCAAAAATAAATTATCCAAACGAAAAATTATTGGGACATACTTTGAGGATCACCTACCGTACGTACGTTCTTTAAATTGAGATTTAAATCACGTCTTCACCTCAAAAACCCTATTTTATTTACTATAAACTGATAGTCAATTATGATAAAAATGAAAAATGTGAAATGTTTTAATTAATTAGATATATTTTATGGTAATAAATCACTAATCATATAAATGTAGAACGTAACTGTCCAACCTTTAACTTCATAATCACCTACCGTCCCCTTGGCATTCAGTCTTACCCTTCATTGACCACGTCACCTCAACAACCATATTTTATGAACTATATATGTCTAAACATTATACTCCCTTCATTCCCCCCCCCCCCCCCCGCACCCCGCACCCCGCACCCCGCACCCCTCCCATCCCAAAAAAGTGAGACACATGTTTTAATCCCATTAGTATTTAATTAGACAATATTTATTTAATGGTAATGAAAAAATCACCAATCATATACTCCACAGAACTATATATGATATATCCAACCTTATTTCTTCCCTTCATTAACTATACGTACAAGTTACAACATCCATATAAATATTCAAACCCTCTTCATAACTCCTCAAAATGAAGATCATAAACCCTATCCTCTTTCTCTTTCTCTCCCTTACAACATTGCTCTTCTTTCCCAAACCCTCTCATCACCAATCTATACTATCCCCCATAGCATCTCCCCTCCTCCCAAACCCTAACTTTCCTGACCTAATCCCAAACCCTAGACTCGAAAAAGCTTACATAGCCCTCCAAGCATGGAAACATGCAATCACATCAGACCCCAAAAACTTCACTTCCGACTGGTATGGCCCACATGTTTGCAACTACACCGGAGTCTACTGTGCAGCCGCCCCAGACAACCATAAACTCCAAACCGTCGCCGGAATTGACCTAAACCATGGAAATATCGTGGGTTATTTGCCCGACGACCTCGGCCTCCTCACCGACCTATCCCTCTTCCACATTAACTCCAATCGCTTCTCCGGCACCTTACCGGAATCTTTTCGCGATCTCCACCTTCTTTACGAGCTCGATATTAGTAACAACCGCTTCTCCGGTAACTTTCCTAACGTTGTTCTTTCTCTTCCTTCGCTCAAATTCCTCGATATTCGATTCAATGCTTTCAAAGGTGACATTTCTTCGAAGGTTTATGATCTAAAACTCGACGCTTTGTTCATTAATAACAACAAGTTCCAAGTAACATTCCCTAAAAACTTCGGGAACTCTCCGGTTTCCGTGGTGGTTTTGGCTAATAATAAGATTAATGGTTGTTTTCCGGCGAGTATAGCCAAAATGGGGAAAACCCTAAACGAAATTATTGTCTCGAATGCTGGTTTAACGGGGTGTTTGCCACCGGAGATTGGAGAGTTGAAGAATTTGACGGTTTTTGACGTGAGCTCTAACACGCTAACCGGAAAATTGCCGGAGTCAATGGGAAAAATGAAGAGCTTGGAGCAGCTTAATGTAGCAAATAATAAATTTTACGGTGATATTCCAGCGATCATATGCTCGTTGCCGAGGTTGGAGAATTTTACATACTCGTCTAATTACTTTTGTGGAGAACCCGCGGTGTGTTTGAAGTTACCGGATAAAGATGACCGGAAAAACTGTTTGCCTAAAAGGCCATTCCAACGGTCAGTTATGGAGTGCAAGTCTTTTTATTTGCATCCTCCGGATTGTGGTGACTTTGGTTGTTCACCAAGAAGTCCGCCACCACCACCACCACCACCACCTCCTCCTCCACCGCCGCCGCCTCCGCCACCTCCGCCACCACACTCACCAGCTCCACTGCCAGACCGACGGCCATAGCCACCTATACAGCCGCCCCTTGATTCTTAATTACGACCATTAATGATTTAATTACTTAATTTAGTTTTTTCATGTGTTTAATTTATTTCCATATTTATAGAAAATTAAAATAAAAAAAAGAATGTTTGGTGCATGTACTCTAATCAATCACTAGTATATTGCAAGTTCTGGAATTTATAATTTTCCAAGGACTTGTTCGAGAACGACATATTTTAAAACAAATTATAAGTAAACATTTAAAAAAATTGTTGAGACGTGATTATTAGTTAGGAACCAAATTATATGGTGGGTCAAAGTCTTACCCAAGAATTTATTTGGGAAGTTTTAAGGAATCAAAGATCGGTAGTTACATTTAATTCACAACAACTAAGAAAATTACTGTCAAGATATGATCAACTTCCTTTCTTTATTTGAGGAGATTCAGTTTGATCACACTAAGAAATCATAATCTTATTTTATATACGGGAAAAATATGTGATCACTATATATGACTGGACCCTAACTATCAGATACACACAATATTATTTTATTCAATCTATATTTATTCTCATACCGGAACTATCTTCCGGTGATCCAAACTGTCAAGCTACGTATGTGATTTTGTGACAAATATTATCGTTAACAATAATATATAAATTATTTTAAGTTATTACTTATAAATAAAACTGTTTGATTTATAAATCAGAAATTAAGTTAAAACAAATTATAAAAATTAATAAAATAAAGGTAAAAGAGTTTTTACATTTGGTCAAACCGACTTATCTTATAATAACTTATAAAGTCAATTTTTAAAAAGTAAGAAATTGTTACTTCTCATAAACTACTTATAAATTAATTTATAAGTTAAAAATACTCCATCCGTCCCATAATATATGACATTTTAGATGATATCATTTTTATCAAATTATTTGACATTTTATATAATTTAGGAGAATTAGTCACAATCTTTCTAAAATTACTCATCATAGAAAAATATTACGAGATGAGAGAAAGTATGAGATAAGTATATGAGTATATGGTAAAGAGTATTATAGACAATTACTATTATATTTAATGTTATACAATTATTTTCTTAATTTTTATTCATAACTCTAAAACATCATATATTATAAAGAGAGTATATCACATAAAAACACTTAAATGATAAAAAAAAAATACTTATAAGGTGGGATTTGACAAACAGCCCTATTGGTTTCTTAATTAAGGTTAGAAAGTAAAGGAAAATTAAGGCTTTTGTGCAAAATCTTACGAACCATGGTTTTAAAATTTGGATCACTGATTCAATCGATAAAAATTAGAATCGATCCATATTCCTCTTCAATTTGGATCACTTAATTGATTTTAGTCAAAAATTGATTGACCACCGGTCGAACCGGTAGTTTAACCGATTTAAATCAGTTAGTTGTGACCCGATTTTTAATATATTTTTTTTACAAAAAGTTTTTAGAGTCAATTTGTGAAATCTTAAAACTCAAAATTGATATAATTTCGTTCAAGTTTTGATAATAACAAAAATGATAATTAGTAGTATTTTATAGTTAGTTTGCAATTGTTATATTTTGTTTGTACTAAAATTAAATAACTTTATATCAATTTTGAATGTTAGAATTTTACAAATGACTCTAAAAAATCAAAATATATCTCTAATTTTGAAACGAAAAGTGTGCAAACATACAAATTAAATAAAAAACAAGGACCAATAAAATTGAGATAGCATAAACTTTTTGATCTAATTTCTTCCTCAAAATTGTGGAAATATATTTCTAGAAATAAAGATTTTGATTTTTTTGATTATGCAATTTGTTTAAAAAATCTTTCACCCAAACAAATAAAACTACAATCACTTTGTATCTTTGAACCCCCAAACATCTGTTTGTGAAATAAATAATTTAAATTTAAAATATATTATTTCTAAACTATTAAAAATATATATATTATTTCTAAACTAATAAAATTTTTATACTTTTAAATTTATAACGAAATATGCGTATTGATAAAACACCGGCTTTACCCGAAATCTGAAGCCAAGCTGCACCTCCATTTAAACAGGGCAAAAGTGAGAAGAAACAGCGGAAACAAGCAAAAACCAAAAATATTTTAGAAACCCTAACTAATAAGCAAAATTAAGCATAGAGTACGAAGAAATTCGAGTTGAAAATGGGGGAATCAGAAGCTAAAAAAGAGGTTTCACTGAAAGATCAGGGCAATGAATTCTTCAAAGCTGGAAATTATCTCAAAGCTGCTGCTATCTACACTCAGGCCATCAAGCAAGATCCTTCTAATCCTACTCTTTACAGGTATATTTCTACATATTCATTCATGTATGTACCTTCGCTTGTTATTAACAATGAGATTTCACTTTGTTTTGCAAGTTTATTGTATTGAAGTTTGTGTGATTTAGCTCATGCAAGTATGTTTGGTGCACTTTATTGGCTTTTATAAATTTTATGAAATGGTTATTACTGTTCGCTTTATCTTTATTCAGACAAAATTATATACGATATCTGTTTTGATACATATTTAGAACTATTTAAATGGGGGTGATTTGTACTTGTTTAAGAGAATAAGAACATATTTTTAGCTTTTGTGATCAAGTTTAAGAGAGAAAAGATAGCCTCTAATGATAGTAGCGTGTGATGACTATGAATTAATGATAGAAAGAAGTGTAAACAATATAACTAAGCTGAAAAGGGTATTGGAAAGAAAAAGAAACACTGGAGACGTGTATTCACTGTGCTTAAGAGAGAGAATGTAAGTGAGAACGACATGCTAGGCTTTTGGTGTTTGAAACACTCCTACTCAATAATTGATTATTGCTTTTGTATATTCCGTGATACTTTTTCCCAAACTTACATGTCCACAAGACTCACTTCATCCATGCTAGATATCATACTTACCACATCTCTGCTTTTGGCTTTGTCGGAACTGACAAGAATAATGTGGAGCTCAGAATTGCAGGACATTAGATTGTAATTGGTATTGGGTGATTATGTCATTTACTTAATCATTCCTTTCCTGGAAAAATGTCAGTATCTTACTTTTGTAAAGCTCTAGAGTAGCATCATAGTTTGTGGCTGAGCATATGTATTTGCTCAACTTAAACCAGTTAAGCTTTGAAACAGAAAAAAGCCTTTTGCTTTCTTTATTTTTTCTTCTGAAAGGGCTGCAATGAAATTCATTTTAATGTGAGAAATTAAAAGAAGAACTGAGAAAATAACCATAGTGCCAAGATATAGATTACAACTATTTACTCCTTCAATGTATTATCTTCTTGCTTCAGTCTATTGTTTTCCACTATACTTTTATTCAGAAAGAGATTAGGCGGTCTGCTTGATAGGTGTTGATTCTACTATAAAATGTACTTCCTTTTGTAATCTATGAAAAATCAATAATTCTGCTCCTGACGAACCCTTGGAATTCTTCCTCAGATCACATTCTGTCCACTTCTTTGATTGTCATGGCGTTTCTTGGATTTTATTTTCTGTAGCACCTGAATCTCACTGGGTAATTGTCATATTAACATTTACAAGGACAATCATTTCCTTGTTCTTTTAACCTAATTCAAATATTGAGTACCTATACTGCAAGAAGTATGTAACTTTTTATTTATTATATTTTTTTATTATCTTTTGTTTTTGGAAGGGTGAAACTGCAAATCTATTTGCTTGGGCTGCTTGAAATTTTGTGGGATATTTGTCTATACCTAGACATTCACTGTGTTTGTAATTGGCTATTGGTATCTATCCATTGTGTTTTAGATCAGTGATTTGAATCTGATTATATTTTATTTAATTTGTAAATTAGTTCATCAAATTGTCATATTCTTTCATTTGTTCTCTGTTACTTGCAGTAACCGTGCTGCAGCATTTTTGCATTTAGTCAAGCTTCAAAAAGCACTTACTGATGCTGAGACTACAATTACTTTAAACCCCAATTGGGAAAAGGTACCTTTAGTCTTCCAAGTGTTAAGTGTAATCTGCGCTATCTTGATTTTTTTTACCTTTGACTGCGTCTACAGGGTTATTTCAGGAAAGGGTGTGTACTAGAGGCCATGGAACGATATGATGATGTATGTGTACGAATCCGTCATTTATTTTACTGCTTTATTGACGTGAACTCTTATCCCAGTGTTGATTTTTCCTCTATGAATTCATAACGTAGGCTTTAGCTGCCTTCCATATAGCACTGAAGTACAATCCACAAAGTTCAGAGGTATCAAAGAAAATCAAGAGGCTTTCACAGTTGGCTATAGAGAAAAAGCGAGCTGAAGAAGTGGAAAATTTGAGATCCAACATCGATATGGAAAAACATGTGGACATCTTGAAACCCGAACTGGTGAGTGTAGTTTGTCAGGAGAATAGGCATGATTTCCACTTTTATACTTCAACTCCTACAATATACTCCCTCCGTTCCAGGATAAAAGTCCTGGTGGACTTTTCACGCATATTAAGAAGAGGAATAAAATGACAAAATTGCCCATAATAATGTCAGGAGAATTAGAATAAGAAAAGTATGAGATATTTAATTTTATACTAGGAAAAAATGTGTAAAAGTTTGGTTATTAAAAGAAAGTGGACATTTAACATGGGACAACCCAAAATAGTAATAAGGACTTTTATCCTGGGACGGAAGGAGTATTTATCTATTGCCCTGTTAGCTCACTTGTGCATGCCTATATTTATTGTTTGGTATTGATTTATAATGCAGGTTAGAGTTTACAAATTACATTTTGAGCTTCATTTGCCAGAAACTTAGAGTACAACTGGAGCAGCATTAATACCAGGAATATATTGTGAGGAGCAATAAAGTATTGTCTCTTTTTGCAGTCTGCCAAGTATGGAGCTGAAGAAAGCTGGAAGGAAATCTTCTCTTTCCTTGTTGAAACAATGGAGACAGCTGTAAAATCATGTCATGAAACTTCTAAGGTGGATGGGAGAGTTTATTTTCTACTTGATAAGGAGAAGACAGAAACTGATAAATATGCCCCAGTTGTCAATATTGATAAGGTGTTCAACTTTCTGTATTTACTGTTTTTTCCCTAAGTTATTTTTCTCATTGATTTTCGAAAGTTATTTCTTTTGTTCAAGTGGTTTTTTGAATGCATATTTCATGTTTGTGGGTACATCAGGATCCAGAAAGGAAAAAAGAAGAATAATAATGTCTAGTGTTGCGTTTCAGGATTCAATATACATAACTTATATGCTCCATTCCTCCATATGTGGTTTAGAATGCTAATGTTTTTCTTCATTGTTACAGGCTTTCGAATCACCCCATACACATGGAAGCTGTTTCTCATTTCTTAGGCAGTATGCTGAGGATTCTTTCTCACGAGCAGCATGCTTAGTAGCACCAAAAAGTATAATATCTTACCCACAGGTAATGTATTAGCCTTTTCCTTATCCTTGACTCTGTATTGGGTTATCAAGATTAATGAGTTGCAATACCTTAGAGAATAGATAAACATATTAGAGCACTCTTAAGAAGCGGTGAAATTAATGAAAGCAGATGAGGGAAGAAGTGCAAGGTGTTATATTATTTGTATGCTTCAATTACTAGGGATGGGTTGTAAGATATGGATAAGGTACCTTTGCTTGGCCTTCCCCTTTCCTTTGTAACAATTAAAAGACCCATCATATATCTTTTTGCGTTTTAATCACCTCTGTCCCTTTATCCTGCTCGTGCTAACATATGTTTGGGACTTCTCATGCTTGATGGTTGTGCCAGTTGGCAAAGTTACACCAGGACCTATTATTCCACTCCCTAACTGCCACTTTATTTATTTATTTATTCCCCTTTGCTCTAACAAATTATATAAGCTGTTTTTAATTCTTTCCTCTAACAAATTATCTCAAGTTTCTTAACATCAAAGGATGTACCTGCTGTGAGGTAATTTCCTTGTTGATCCTTGACTCAGAGTTCCTTTCTCTTCAGTAGAGTGGGTTGTTGCTTCTCCCAAAAATATTTCATGTGACCCGCTCATTCCTTGCATCGGACTGGTAGTTATATAATACCAGTCAATTATCTGATATAGATAAATGTATACTAAATGTGGCAGGTTACAAGAAGATTGTCAATTGCGAATAATATGCTGTTTTGTGTCTCCAGATCTGGAAAGGTCAGGGATCAAGGAAATGGAAACATGGACAAAATGATGGATTCTTTGTTCAATTTGAATCACCTTTTGTGCGAAAACTGTGGTTTGTTCCTAGCTCCACCGAGAAGGGACAAATATTGTGCAGGTCTCTCTTTCTCTCTCTCCTGCTATTTTTTCTTGTTTCCTCTCTTTCTTACTTTGCATTGGTCCTGATGCAGCATAGTTTATAAGACTCAAGCATCGGAACTGTATATTTGATTATGCTAATTTTAAACAATCACTTGATAATGATGAAAGAGTTTGGAAAACTAGTGGCCAGAAACTGTAATTGACTGTGTTGGATAGTCCTTACTCATGCTCTTATCTAACTTCATATTCAATCTGTAGTTTCCTCATTGAGCTGTTGTGTCTTTTTTTTTAAAACCAATCACCTAAAACTTATGAAAGAGAGTTTGGCATACTATTAGCCAGAAACTGTAATAGACAGTTCTGGAAAGGCTGGAGTGTGCTCTTATTTAACTTCATATTCAGTCTTTAGTTTCCTCATTGAGCTGTTTTAACTATTTTCTTAAAATTTGATTGGTTGTACTTGGGAGCCGGAAAGATCTAAATATCTAATAATACAAAGTAGTGGTAAATAGTGTTTAATGCATTGGCATCAGGTTTCTGTAATCTATATAATATATTCATGGGTGGATGTTGAAGTTTTACCTCTTTTCTTCATCTGTGCAGGGATCCAGTTGTTCTAGACATTAGTGTTCATGAAGTGTTCCCTCGTCTATTTAAAGAAACATGATCCAACTTTTGCTGATCTCTCCATCTTGGTCTATAATCCCATCAGAGAACATCGTCTGGCAAGCGAAAATGGGAGAACCAGACACCGTACAAGTACAAGTTCTGCATTGGCATGCGGAATATATGCAAGAAAGTGCTTCTCAAGGTCATGCATGTTCTTGTTCCAAGGGTTTTTTTGTTGAGGTTTTTGACTTTTAACCATATAATTAAAATTTCCTTGTGTTATGGTCTTTGTGAAGAGCATTTGACCTGGCGGTTGAGTAAGGTCTCAAATCTCTTGGTTTTTGACTCTGCTGAGAGCCAGAGGACAGGTCTACAATGTAATCCTTGATATAGGGGAAGGTGTAATGGAAATTACTTGATACCGTTTACATGAAATCGTCAGTTTTCCGGAATACAACATAAAATCTTATTTTCTTCAATTCTTGTAAGAAAAGTGAGGCACTAACAGAAGCATACAACATCAGATCTGAGCATGATTGATTTAAGATTTTTGGATTATTTTGAAGTTATGGCTAGGCAGGCATCATTTCATTTATCAGACTATAACATTGTTGATATCTATGTCTATTGCTGCCGCCGCCGCCTCGGCTTCAACTGCTTTGTTTTTGTATTTGTGAAGCATGAAATTGGTTGCATTTACTGCTTCTCCAACTGTTAGATAAATCCATTCCTTACCAATTCTGTCAACAAACTTGGACTTGTCCAGCTTCCTAATCATCTCACTTCCAGGATTAGCCAACACAAGCTAAATTCAAAGCCAAAATAATGCGAAAATTAGTATGTATTTTTAAACTTCAAATTTATTTATGAATGAACACTGAAATATATATTTGTACCTTGAGACCTCTTCTATCCACATTTTTCTCTACTTCTTCAAGCATGCTAATACCACTAGTATCAATACTACCAACAGCTGCAATTTGTTTCATTTTCTTCATCAGCAGTCATACACAATTATACTGATTTATTACATTTCTGTATAATTTGTATATGCACAAGGGACAAAATTGATGACTAATTTATTTGTCCTAATTAAACTGCGGGTTTATAATTAAATTAACTTTGTTAATGATCCTCACTTACCACTCAAATCTAAAATAACATACTGTAAGCCAATTTGTACCAAAGCTTTTAACTTGTCTTCCTCCTCGTCGATCCATCTCGAGATCCTTAGAAGAATATTTGAAGAAGAAGAAAATTAGTAGTACAATTCATTTGTTAATTTTGGAGTAGTATATATTAATATACCTTTCCCTTAAGTAGGTTGCATTGGTAAAATAGATGGGGGCATCAATGCGAAGGATGAGAATTCCAGGAACTCTATTAGCCATGGGGTAGTGTTCACTACTTCTGTACGCCATGGAGCTTGGAATGTTGCCTAGGACTAAAGTCCTTGGCCTTGCAACAAATAGCAGTACCCGAAGCAGAGATATTCCCACCTAAATAAATCTCATACATATATTTATTTACAATTATTGAACTGAATAATATGAAAATTTATTCTTTGAATAATACGTACAAAGCAAGACTACTGTAGACATTTTATTTATTTTTGGTTAAAACTATTAAATTTAAATTGATTTTGTGATTCACGTACATACATACGTACCGCAATGACTAGTCCAATCTCAACACTGCCAAAGACCACTCCAACATATGCACTAATGCACACAAGGAAATCGAATTTGTCGACGGCCCAGAGGTGAATGGCAGCATTATAGTCTACGAGTCCCAGCATGGCTGCCATTATTATGGAGGAGAGCACCACAAGAGGAGTGTAGTGGAACAATGGCATTAGGAACAACAATGTTATCATCACCGCCGTTGCCATCACAACATTTGATACGGCGGTCTTACATCCGGCGTTGAAATTCACTGCTGTTCTTGAAAATGTTCCTGGGTTTAATTACAAGATCATATCATAGATTAGTTAAACTGATGAATTAATAATATCGGCCTAAATATCTTAGAAATAAAATATGGGTCTGGGCCCAAATGAAAATTAGGATTTAATCATCTTGGGACAGAAAAGAAAGAGTATATATATATATATATATATATATATATATATATATATATATATATATATATATATATATATATATATATACCGCAGTCAAGTAGCAAGAAGTGAAAGAGCCAGCAATGTTCATCATCCCAAATGCAATCATCTCTTTGTTTCCATCAATGTGATAGTTCTTAAACATTGCAAAGCTTCTTCCCACTGCTATGCCTTCCTGCATGCATAAAAATCATTACCACTTCAATTACTGTAAGTAATTAATTAGGGATGAGAAAAGGAGAAGTATAATATTTAAATAGAAGAAGGCCACTCATTTAGGAGATTACTGTCTTGATACACATTTAACGACACGTTTACAATTGTTCTAGTGACACTTAAATTTTAAACGACGACACTTATTGTTTTAACATGATATTTTTGTTCTGCCAATGTCAATCGCCTATTGAAAACATAAAAAATTAATAGTTCTTCTAATGAATTAATCATGATGAGCAAATAGATAAAATTAAGTGTTGCATGTTTTATTGAACAATTTCCCTTATAGAGGTATTCTTTTTTTTTTTTTTTGGGGAGAATTATAAAGGTATTATAAAAGAAGCTACGAGAATACTTAATTTAAACATTACTCTTCTTTTTTATTTGTCTTTTTAAAGAGTGAAATTATTTTCTTTTTATTTTTACTTAATTTGTAGAAGAATAAACGGAAGACTTTATTTTTGAGCAGCAAGCGTGCTTGCATGGCCATGGACCACCAGAAAAATATGACAAGGTGAAGAGGACAATTCACTATGCTACGGTAAGAAATGAGAGGTAGCTAGCTAAGTTTTCTTACACGCACAGAGACACATATTTGATCAATCCCAGCCTTCCATTGTTCAGATCAACGATAATCAACTTGGTTGCTGAACAGTGTCCATAACAAACGTTTGCTATGGATTAAAACCCTATATATATATATAGTACTTACAGCGAGGGCAATGATACCAGTGATGATTCCTGTTTTAATGGCTAAAGGCAGATAGGGTGATCCAAATGCCAATTCTGACTCAGATGGTGGATTTAATCCTTTCTTCAAATGTCCAATCTATATATTAAGGGGGAAAAAACTTTTCAATTAATTTAATTAACTGCATATAATTAACTAGTATTTGAGATAGATTAATTAATTACCACTTGAATTCCTCCATGATTTTCGGCGTGGGTGAGGTAAACCAAAACACTTCCCAATATCACAGACGTTAGTGGCGCCATTGCGTTTATCCAAAAGAAGGCTGCTTTTCTCTTGCTCTATAAATATATATAACATCAAATTTAAATTAAAAATCATGCATAATCATATGTACGAATTGAATGATTTTGATAATTATATATGTGAAGGACTTTGAAATTTTCCATCTTAATTACTGCTACTATAAAATATTTGTCTACTAAGGTAGGTTTTGATCAAACACAAATACAATTCATTCCATTTTTGAATTTTAAATAGATGCATGCATGCATGCATGGGAAAAGTTTGTTGGAGGTAATTTACTTACGAAATATCTGGTGAGGAGGAGGAAGAGAAGGAAACAACTACCCAGCACTCCACTTTCCCATCTCCACTGCATATAAGCCACCGCCGCCATTTTTAGAATATTAGGAACAATTAAAATGGAGGCATGCATTGCAAGAAAATTCGGATGAAAATTAATACGGATCCAACTTGTTTTTATACAATTGCATGAATGAGAGAATTTTCATCTACTGAATTGTTCTGTTTCAACAAATTCGTGCATGGAAAGAGTTGCATTATTGCTAAAATAAATAAATTAAGATTTAGTGTTTTTTACTACCTTTTAATTTTAAGGAAAAAAATACAAGAGAGAGGGAGATAGAAAAGAAACATAGAGAGAAAATTAATTAAAACTAATAAATTAATTTAATATTAAAAAAAACAATCGTCTTCAATAATAAGACTGACTGTGCTTTTGAGATAACGCTGGAGGTAGAGACTATTAATTTAGGTTAACTAAATATCAGAAAGAAAACAAACATTATTAAGTACCTTGTGTGACTGGCTAATTATAGATCGCATGACTGATACAATATCGGTAGAATGAGTGAAATGAACTAGCCCTAGTATACCCTTCAGCTGTTGCAGGCACACTACCGTCGCTGCCCCGCCCATGAACCCCACTATCGTGGCATGAGACAAAAAGTCCACTATAAATCCAAGCCTGCACTAATAAAATTAATTAACAAAAAATTAATTATTACATCATTCACACATTTTATTTTATTTTTTAGTTTCTTCAGAATTTAAATGTCCATTTACTGATTATTGTTAATTGAAGTATGTTAATTAAGGTTCAATGAAATTGACCTTAAGAAACCTAGAGCAGCTTGAAAAACTCCGGCGAAGAAGGTTGCGGTGAGAGCTAAGTCAACATATAGCTTAGGGTATTCCGTAGGGTTAACCTCCTTCCCCAGCATAGAGGCTATAAGAAGAGAAGCAACTGCTATTGGACCCACAGCCACGTCTTTTGAACTTCCCAGCATGGCATATAGTAAAGGAGGGACAAAGCTTGAATCTGCATTAATTTTTGATTAGCTAATTTTCCATGACCAATACTTGATTGAAATACTTATCATGATATAATTCACTATCATTGCATAGAACTTTAAAGCTTTATAATTAAATATATATATATATATATATATATATATATATATATATACCTAACCAAAATGCTGATATGAAATCATGAATTAATATATGAACGGTACAACTACTTACAAAGTCCAATAACAGGTGGTAAATTGGCTAAGTTGGCATAGCTGATCCCTTGAGGAACTGCGAGACTGGCAATAGTGATTCCGGCTAGTAGATCAGCCTTGAAAAATTCGAAAGTGTAGCGTGGAGCCCATTCGAGGATGGGCATGAAATACTTTAACCCTAATACCAACTTTCTGGGCATGGGTTGATTTTATCGTCTTAGTTAAGGGATGATTTTATCGTCTTAGTTAAGGGTTTTGATGGAGGTATTTTTACCCGGTGACGACCTTCGTACATGGCCTGACCCATTAATTAGAAACTTGAAAGCTAAGGAAATTAATATGTATTAGCTAGCTAGCAGAAGAAGCAGCTTATATATCTATATGGACTGATGATCAAAGGCATTAAGTTTTTTACACAATTTTTTGGCTCTTGAATTTGAACACTCTTAATGGCTAAGGTTAAAGCTGATTTTTAATTTATAACTATATAAAAACAAAAACAAAAATTATGATAACATACTAGAGATATGTGAGAGTTGGATTATACATCTTGAGCTTCAAGTTTTAGACGTGCATGAAAAAAATGAAAATGAAAAGTTTCAAATTTTATTTTTATTTTTATTTAGTTATAAATTAAAAATCGTTTTAATCTTAGTCATTAAGAGTGTTCAAATCTAAAAGTCAAAAAATTATATAAAAAATTTAGTATCATTGATCCGCCACCTATATATATATGTATTATGTAGTGAGAAATTATGTTTGAATGGTTATAGCAGAATACATAGATATGTATATATATTTACAGGTAGACAGATAAATTTCCTGCTACTATGTAATATAAGTGATGGTTAGGTGTTTTGGCACGGTGTTGTGACATTGGCATGCATTTTCATGTGATTATTCTGGCTTTATGCATTATATCTATCTATATATATATATTATATTTATATAGAGAGAGAATTGCATGAGAATTGAGAATAGTCACACAATAAAGATATGCACAAGCTAGGGATAAAAATAATGGATCGGATACCCATTTTTTATAGCTTAGACAACCTTTTTTATATAAAAATAATGCAATATAAATGTCATTTCAGAACCTCCTCTCTTTTTTTTTTTCCCAAAAACAGCTTGGAACATAGGAGTATTATATATATAGAGAGTTGGATCTTAAAGTTTCACTCTTTATCCTACTTTACCTAGAAACTACTCTTTAATGATTTGATCCTAATGTGACGGTTCGATTATACAACCGTCGTTTATACTTTTAACGACCCTATATGAATAAATTAAGGAAAACAAGTGGGGTGATGGCTGAGCACGTCGCGATCAGGTCGGTTGGTTGAGGTTTGGGACAACATAACACTAGTTAGAGAGAGCAGGAATAAGTGGTGTCTACTAAGAAATTAAAAAAAAAATCCCAAAATGTTCCGTAGGCCCGGCACCCGGCCGGACAAATAAACGATCCCTTTTATTAAAAAAGTCTCATTTAAATATTAAGAATGTACATTTAATCTGTTTACTTTAAAAAATAAATTTTAATTTATTATTAATGACATAGTCATGAAAATATTATGAAAAAATCGATAATATTATGTCATTTTATATTTATATATTAAATAAGAGAGATTTTTTTGTAAATAAAATAGTAACAGATTGAGTAGTATAAAGTTTTGGTGGTGAAGTAGTTAGTATGAAATTAATTTTGATCAATTGATTAATACAGTGTCAATATGCAGGTGGAAGGTGATCTATTTCTTTGTATATCAATACCATATTGGTCAATTAATCAAAATTAATTTCATATGATAAGCAGATCTACGAAGGAGAGTGTGATGTAGAGAAGGAGAGGCCAGAAGGAAGTCGGTTTGGCAGGTGTTGGGGTAGGCTATTATTGGCATTTGTCCATGTCTTCTATTATTTCTACCACTAACATACATATACATTACACACTTTCGGTTACAATTGCTTTTCAATCTGTAAGCACTAATTGCATCAACAACCCCACAAACAATCATACATTCATTTTATAGACGGACGGACACGTGTTATGTGTATAAATTATATGAAATAAAATATAAAAGATAATATAAAAAGATAAAAAAATAATTTAGATATTAAATTTGTAAGAGCAAACAAAGAAGAAAATAAATAATATACTCTCATAAAATCTGCGATAAAAAGTTTCATTATTACTTATTTTTTGAGTTGTCCACGTTAAATGTCCCTCTTTCTTTTAATAACCAAACTTTTACACATTTTTTCTTATTACGCCTGTAACATTAAATATCTCATACTTTTCTTATTCTAATTTTCTCTCATATTTAATTTAATGGCATTATTATGGACAATTTTGTCGTTTTATTCCCTTCTTAATATGCGTGAAAAGTTCACTGCGACTTTTATCCCATCGGAGAAGTAATACATTTATATTATTGACGTCAGCAACTCCATAGAGCCGCTTTATAGTAATATGGATACATAAACATACGATAGCCTCAAAATTAAACTCCACGACAAATCTCACTACATGATACGGAGATGAGAAGACAACATTTGCCAAGTTGCATAAAAGATGTAATACTTCCTATCTAAATTTAGCCATACATTTTGAGTCAATTTGTAGAGTTTTTTTTTAAAAAAAATTAAATAAATATATATAAATTTTAAAGTTTAAAATTTTACGAATTAATTTTGAAAAGTCAAAATATAACGACTTTGATCCAACCACAAGCTCAGTTCAAGCCTCAACCATTTGTTTTAAGACTATCAATTTGGGGTCTTCTTGGCCATCAAAGACGGACCCAAAAAGTCATATATCTTGTTGGTATCCTTGGAAAAAGGTTAAGGCCTTCATCAGTTTAATTTTATTTAGGATCAAGTTTGTCTTTTAAAAATAAATTTAAAATTAATGTGATTTATTTAATTTTTTTAATACTATAAATCTTGTAATTAATTGTACTTTAAATCATTTACAACTTTAATATATATTATTTAAAACTAAACTAATTTACATCAATTTTAATTTTAAAATGATTTAAATTTTAATATTAATCATATTTTTTAAGAGAATTGAAGAAGTATCAAGAAAACAGACATGAGTGCGTACTTGAATTGATGTTTCTCTTCATCAATTGGTTTAGTAATTGAATTGATGCTTCTGATAAAATTTAAAAGGTAACATATATATGTTGAATCACTTTGTTATTATTTATTTCTGAAAAGCTACTAATAATTGCCTGCCCTAGCTATATATAATCATAATTTCAACAACAGCCTCTATAATTTGATATCTTAATTTGTTCTTAATATATATATATATATATATATATATATATATATATATATATATATATATGTATATAGGCGATAATATAATTAGTTAATCTGTCGGCAAATCATATTAATCTTGACCAAAATGGGTTGGTTAACCATTTTTATTTATTCGAGGTTGGTTAAAGTTTGGACCATATTTTTTAAAACAAATATAGTTCTCAACCGGTTAACCATTTTTCAACCCATATTCCACTCCGAAACAATTACCTAATTCATTTCTGTTGCTTTCCTGTAGATTGATTATTGTGCCTCGTCATTTTAATTGCATATTTGAGATTTGAGGATGGAAGGAACACCTCAACCCAACGACTATATTGAGATGAGAACCTTGGTACAATCAATCAAGTAATGAAATCAGTGTTAAATGAAACACCAACGATGCTTAAACTCCGTGTTTATATTGAAACAGGAATCTCGACATAATCGACGATTGATGTGGTAGAAGACGCCCCACACAACTATGTATTGTTGTATGATAAGTCGATAATGAATCTCACAGAAAATTATGAACAATTCAGGAGTTCTCAAAGAACCAAAAGAAAAATAATTTCACAAGTTTTATTTATCAAAAGTTGTCTATCTATTACATCAGTCATGTATGCTATATATACTAATAATAAAACCCTAATTCCATAAGGAATAAGAATTCCAAAAGGAATGTAAAACTCTAGCTCACAAACCAATATAGAAATCAAATCATGTCTAATATAACTCCTAGATACATTAGAAATCTAAAATATACTGAAAAAAGATAATTTAGAAAGTAAATCCGCGTGCCAAATCTGTTAAAACGCGTAAAAAACCTAATTGAAAATCGATGAATCACGTAAGGCTTTCAGTTATTCGTAATCACAATGTCGAAAGCGGACTTGGGCAGAAAAGAATGGGATGTGGAGAGTTTAGAAGGCGCTGGGGTGCATTCGAATAAAGAGGAATCCGCCGGGGCGGATTCGTTTGCCTTAAAAATCTGCCGGGGCGGACCCAAATTTCCTTTTGAGACGTTCTTTGGTAAAATGACCATAAATTTTTCGTCCGAATTTCGATTGAGGTGATTCAGGAGTCTTCGGAAAGAGAACGAATATCTCTACAACTTTCATTCTTTGGGGATTGACAAATTCTGGCTGAATCAAATTCAAAATCAGGCTTAAAGTGACTATTATGTATTTGACAAACTGAAAACACCAAACTATGATATGTGTTGCATGATGAGCGCATTACCTTGACGCTTGAACCTTTCTTCTTCGTTCCATGCATTTCAACCTCGTGTTATTACGAGATAACTTGTAAGCTCATATCCATGCAATGTACACGACACCAATTGACTTGAATTCCAATATAAGCATACTTGTATTGAATTCAGTCCAACTACTCTCAACCATTCCTTGAATTCTTAGAACTTGAGTTGAGTCGTTGTTGTCTGATGCGATCCCGACCAGAATTGTATCACCTGTGGTGGGCTAAGATGACTCAAAAAGATATTGTTTGGGCCAGTAGTTTAAACCTTTATTTGGATGGATTTGATTCAATTTAAATTTAAAATTTAACTGAAGATCTATTCCGTACTCAGAATTTGACCCTGATTGTTTCCTTTCATATCTTATTTTAGTCAATCCTTTTGTTCAATTGAATTGAAAAGATAATTTGTTTTGTGGTTGTAATTGTTCGGACTGTATATGTGATTATTCGACTAATTTTAATATATATATATATATATATATATATATATATATACGTAATCATCATCATCAATTAATAATTATTTAAACAAATTAACTTTTTTAGAGATAAAATATACTTTTAAAACAATCCGTGCCTTGCACGGTATTAAACTAGTGTGTGAAATTTCCAAAACAGAAATTAAGGCACAGCTAGGACTGAAGTGATCACTCTCTTCCTGAGAGATGGTAATGGACTAATGGGCCAGTGGCCCATGAATTGCTCCTAAAATGCACGCACTCATGTGTGATGTGTGAAATGTAGTGCTGATTTTAATTATAACAAAATATTATTATTTTATACTCCTATTTCATATAAAAAAATCTTATTTCATTTTTTATTGTATATTTATAAAATTTTAAATTTTAAAACTAATTTATTTTATTTTGGTGATACAATAGTTAATATTGTCAACAACTTACAAATTATTACCAAAGTACAAATTATTATTTTGACAACCAAAAATAATAATTTGCGTTTGAAGTTCTAATGTTACGTTTGGTTTGAATGAACGGAATGAAGAGTGGAATGATTCATTCTATTCTAGTTGGAATGAGTTATTTCATGCTCTCTCCCCTCTCCCCAAAGAATAAAATTCATAAATTTGGGAAGAATAAGAATAGTTCAATTAAACACAATATTTTTTCATTTCATAAGAACGAGTGATTTCATTTCCACATTTATTACTCCAATCCAAACGTAGCATAAACGCATTTTAAATACTATAAGCTAGCACTCAAAACGCACAAAACCAAACAACTAAATTGTTTTGTGATTGGGGATTCTGCTCTGGTTCTTGGTCGGCCTGTTTCATTTTGAGGGGTTTGATTTTGGGAAAGTGGGTAGTGACTGGATTATTGGATGAGTTTATAAGGGTTCAAACTTCACTGCCGTTGTTGGCTACTCCCTTCATTTCTTTAATATAGGTCGTTTTAGGGTTGTTGTGCAGTATTAAGATACGTAATGATTGTATAAAGATTAACTATAATATCAATTTTTATATTGCCTCAGACGTATTGGAATAAGAGATTGTTATTTATTGGACAGAAAATAGTGAGAGAACCAAAGTTACATTTAATACTTGGGGTAATATTGGAAACTAAGCAATTAATGCTTATTTGAAATTCTCAAACGACTTATATTAAGGAACAAAAATATTTTTCTAAAATGACTTATATTAAGGAATAGAGAGAGCAATAGCTAATTTAAGTTGGTCACGTACCCGAAAGGATGGTATTGTAGTTGTAATATTTATATTTTCCTTTCCAATTTTCATCCTTCTAGAATGAGAAATTTACATGTAGGGAACAATTTTCTTATAATGAAAATTACACACTTGATAAAATTCTATTAAACAGTACTTGTGTTATGCTTGGCTGCTTGCAGTTCATAATATGTCATACAACTCTGCTCTAGGTACCCCATCTAAAGTTCAATTAGGAGGACAGAAAAACAAAAGTGATAACTTTACATAAATGGAGCTTCAAACCAGATTAAATCAAAAAAATTTAAATTTGAGTAATAGTTGACATTGCTTTTCATAATTCCAAAGTTGAAACTTTAATCAGTTATGTAGCCTCTGATATATTTTCCAGTTGATCCATAAAACAGTTAATACCTATGCCCTTGAACCTGCATCCACAGAAGTCAACAACAAAACAAAGAGACATTTTAGAATTTAGACTAAATATGCTTCTCTATTCAGTTTTGTGAATTTCAAGTTACTCACATCAAATCCAACTAGAGATCTGCAGTAGTTGGTATTTGTTAGCATTGTACTATTTGATCCGCATTCACTATCTTTAAGCGAAACTGCTGATTTGTCAAGCTTGATTGACCATGGATACTGATAATTCTGAGCAGTGGCACTAACATGTGAAGATGACCTCTGCATCCTCACAGCTCTTGGTACATTCCTTCCTTCAATCGATGGCCTTCGCCTACTACTACTAGATTGGCGTTCAAACGCATCTGCAGGACGTTGTTTTGGTGCACTATGTGACCTCACTTTCGCCTTTGAAGACTGCGTATTGGCCATATAGTTTGGGAAGAAAGGGTACTCATAGGACATGGATTCTGCATACTCGCGCGAATAAGAAAAAGGGGCTCTTGATGGATCAGGTTTTGATATAGCAGAATAGTATTGGGGACTACTTTGGGAAGTGCCAAAGGAATACTCCTCAAAATGGTCACTATAAGTTCTTGGGCTCATGTCAGTAACAGCTGATGGTGCTGGTGAATTCTGTTGATATTCTTGATTCGAGAAGTGGCGATGAGTGGAGAATCTATGATCTGTTTGTTCTGTTTGTGTTTGGTTGGAATAGCTGCTCCTGCTCTTTGTACTTCCTTTTGCATCACCAAGATCCATTTCCACAATCTTAATGCTCTCTTCCATTTGATCCTACAATGAAATACATTATATGTTGGTTTTTGATTTTATGATATTTTGAATGATGACTAATTTTAGTATATTAGACATGTGCATGGTTCATGGTTTGTTATAATATTATTATTAATATGCATGGGTTATGGTTATTACATGAACACTTGTTGATTTCCTTCCGTTGGTAAGTTGGAATGTTTTAAAATTAAGGAAGATTTGATTTGGAGTTTATTAAAGAAGATTTGATTTGGAGTTTTTTAAGGATGATTTGAATTTGAGTTTATTAAGACATGTTGGTATTTATAATTTTTAATGCTATCAAATATTATACTGAGTATTTCGTGGGTACTATAATTTATTTAAGGATATACTCTTGCTTAGTGAGACTCATAACTGTTAGTGGTACTTTATATTCTAATTGAGAAAGGAGTCTTACTGAAGTTGTTTAGAGTTGGTGGGTCTCATCTTATCTTATCTCCTTGTTCATTTATTTAAGGTGTTTTGATTTGACTTGAAAACATATCCTTAATTTACCAAATCTGTTGGACTCTTTAATTGCTAATATTATGGGGTATACCAACTTTGATATGCGTTTCCTATTCTATCTCTTGTTCATAACCGTTGGTCAATATTGTAGCTAATATTATGGGATTTAAATCATCTGATTTCTTGCTATGGGATTTAAATCATCTGATTTATTGCTAACAATGATTTTATAGCCGTTGGGTCTCTCTTTATATATAGTCTTATTTTTACGGCTAAGGAGAGTAGGATACAAGAAGCTAATTCACGTTGCTATACAGAGAAAAATCCTATTGAGAGCTTTCATTGTTTATTTCCAGCTATTCATTGTACTGTCTATAATTCTTTGTGCCTGGAAAATAAGAAGTCTATTGTAATTTCTTCTATCATATTCAAAGTTCAAGACTTGTTTGGCTTGATCGATCCAAAGAGGATAAGGTCCATTCAAAGAGAAATTTTCAAGGTTGCGAGAGGTGCAAATGTCTCGATGGTAGAAAGGTTGCGAGAGGTGCAAAGGGCGGTGTCCCATCGATTGGAAAGCTTTTTTTATAACAGGGGAGTTCTTTTTATTGTATTTAATTGAATATTAAGTTTAATAAAAGAGTCTCCAATCCTAGTTGGGATTGGACGTAGATTAGGCCACTAGATTAGAGAATAGAAATTTGAACCACATAAAAATTTTGGTGTGATTTTTTACTTACATTTATCTCTTTAATCGCTCATTCACGTTCTACATTTTTTTGTTATTCACGCCACTATCCAGACACTAAAAGTAAGCGAGGTTTAGTCATGTCGATAATAAAAACGAAGAACATAAAATTTAAAGCGAGAATTCAAAGCAGAGCATGTAGCGTGGTAATGCGAATTAAACCTATAGTATAAAGTTATAAAAAGTTTTCACCGTTTATCACTTTTAGCTTAAATACCTATTTACCCCCTCTCTAGGTGTGCACATACATAGAATTACATTATAGATACATACATTTGTAAGACGAAGACTTTTGAAATAACAGAAAACTTAAAAGACTTACATGATGTGGATATCTGAACCTATCATCTTGTGTTGATTTTCTGTAATTTGATGGCCTCTGGTTATATGGATTTGCTTCATCAACCATTCGGATTCTTTGGGTTCGAGCTCTGGCCTGAACTGTAACCAATGCCTGCATGCACCGGAGTGTTGCGGTGGCCTGTTTCCTCACCAGATGACCCCTCACCAATGCCTGCAACTTCACTAGTCCTTTTAATGCATACAATGCTTTTCTTGCCTGTATAAACCACAAAATTATTAGTCAAATTTCAACTATAATACATGAACAAATACATCTTTCTTATTTCCATCAAGATTAGACTTACAAATTAATGTTTATGTACAAATTTTTATACTACTAATTATAGTTTTTGATTGCATTTGTAATGTACTGTCCCTATCCATATCATATATGTTGCCTGTTGGATTCGCCACTCATGTAATTACGATAAGTTTAAAAAAACAATCATTTCTTTTGCTGATCAAAATAAAATAAAATTCATACTAATTAAGAATAAAATAAATTAGGCTGCATACCAAATAAGAACAAAAAACAGACTGAATTTTGGTAGCAGCAGCCTCTTCAACTGGACTAGCTCTCACAGGGGCAGTTGAAGTTAGCCGCATCATGGCGGCAGCCGCCTGTGCTGCAGCCACAGCTGCATCCACCGCCGCGGCTGTGGCCATTGCAACCGCCATGGCATGCTTTTTCTGCTCATTCTCCGATTCCAACGCGGCCTGGACCGGAGGCACTGTGGCGGCACCATTGTGTACTGAACTCAACTCCTTTTGACTTGTCGCGGTGGCGGATGACCGCCGGAAACTCCATCTACGTTTTTCTTTCGGAGTCGTCGGTGGGAAAAAAATGGGAGTTGTTGGGTTTTCAGTGCCAAATAAAATTGGCTGATTATTACTTGAACCCTTTTCTTTTTTTCCTGTCAAAAAGTGTTTAATCCACTTGCTAGTCTTCCCCATCTCTATCCAAACTCCAAATATTTTCACTGAAGAACAGAGGAAAAATTGAAAGCAACAAATGATATGAAAATCTCTCGAGTTGTTTCTCTCTCTTATGCCCATATTAGTGTTTGATCCGTAGCTTTCAGCATCATTATTATTGTCATTACTACTGAAACAAATAATTGATAGTAGTATTTGTTTTTTACTTGCAGATCAGTTACTGTTTCATTGGTACCTCTATGATATATATAACTAGTATTTTGATGATTGTGCTTGTTTATCAAACAAGGGGATTATTTCAAATGGAGTATTTTTCAATGAAACCGAAAAGAGACAAAGAGGAAGGTGCTTCAATGGAGCCGCTTGCCACACCCTATTGAATGTTAATGAAATATGAAATTGATATTTTTGGTGGAACTTGTACTAACTTGTGAAACTATCAAATTTATTGAAAGAAATATCATTTTTCATAATGGGCAAAGGTGCAAAAATGCCCCTGATATTTACACGGATGTCTCACTTTCATCCTAAACTAATTTTTTTTTTTCAAAAGCAGATTAACGTTACACATTTTAGGTCAATCGTGCTTTTCCTCTTAATCTGGAGATGCCACATAGACTAACTCATTAATCGCGACGACAATTTTTGCCGACGTGACAACATTTGGCGACGCGTGCAAAACAAAAAACTATATTTACATCATTTAATCAAAATACTTAAATTAATCGAAACAAAATATACTAAAATTCAAAATAAAAAAAGCATAACATATTTAGTGTTGTAATTTAAATTCATTTTAAATATTTGTTTACAACAAATATTATAATTAATGATACCTTTTATATAATTTATAATTATTATAATTTACTATATAAAATTAGTCAAATTTTATTTTTAAAATACCTCAAATAATAATAATAAAAATAATAATAATAATAATAATAATAATAATAATAATAATAATAATAATAATAATAATAATAATAATACCTTCTCCATTGCAGAAAAAAATACCATCAGATGAAAACTTAAGCAAAGCAAAGTTGAAAATGAAAAAAAAACAACCATCCAATCATATATCACATATCAAATTGAACAGAAGCATCAACAGATCATATGCTCAAAAAGCTTCAATATAATAGACCAAAACAACCATTCTTAAAAATCTCAATATGCATCACTGCATCACGATGAAAAAAAACTCAAATCATAAATTTCAATCACATATGAAACCCAAATCTTAACTTTATTTTTTAATCACTCCATTCTCTCACTTTTTTATTCAATCACAAATCAAACAGTTTCAAAATATATCTCAAATTCATAAATCCAATCAATTTCCAAATCAGTTCACAAAAAGGATTAAAATAAATAATATTACCCCCTTCATCTTCAAAGATTACTAGAAGGAATTGAATTGATTTTTTTTTAAAAGAGTAACCCAAATTTGATTCGGAAGTAAACAGAGAGTAACCCAAATCCTTCAACTCTTCCTCGCCTTTCTCTCTCCTCATGCTATTCCTCGCCTTTCTCTCTCCTCAGCTCTTTGTTCACCGCCTACTCGAATTATGTTTTGATTATGTACTTGAGACCCACCTTGGAAAAGTTTAGAGGGCGAGATTGTGATTGAGAGAGAAACAGAGACTAAAATCTAGAGAGATAAAATGGGGATAAATGGAGTTTGGAAGAAATGGAGAGAGAAAGAGACAAACTTCAAATTTGGGTTTGGAGTTAGATCGAATGGCTTGGAAACGAAGATCTAGACCTGGGTGAGTTTATGAGAGAAAACTTGAATATTTTTATTTTGTTGTATTTTATTAAAGAATAATTTTGAAAATATGAAAGTTTTTTTTATTAGAGTTTAATTATGAAATTAGTTTTTTTTTGCCCTTTTTGTTTTCTCTTCAAGCCTCGTCAGCAAAAATTGTCCACGTATTAATATAGTTAGTCTATGTGGCATCTCCGTTAAGGACAGGGACACGGTTGACTTAAAATGTGTAACGTTAAGGATACTTTTGGAAAAATAATTAGTTTAGGGTGGAAGTGG
Source organism: Panax quinquefolius (assembly GCA_020205615.1). NCBI lineage: Eukaryota > Viridiplantae > Streptophyta > Magnoliopsida > Apiales > Araliaceae > Panax > Panax quinquefolius. The sequence continues at coordinate 117,528,572 of CM035171.1, read as the reverse complement.
GACATCCGTGTAAACATTAGGGATATTTTTACACCTTTGCCCTTTTTCATAATACATATAAATGTTAGATACTACGTTGGAGATGAGAAATAACTAAAGATGGAATGACACATATATATGAATGGGCCCAATAAAATTTTGGTGAAACTCCTTGGAATACCCAGTTTGCAATTTACCGTCTTTTGGATGTAGTGAAATTTAACTGTTTGAAAATTCCAACGCACCACCGCGGCTACAAACGTTAGTAATGAAAAAAAAAAAAAGGCATGGTCAGTTTATGGATGGGGAAGGATCAGAAGCATGTGAGATTGAGTAAAGAACGTGGAGAATCCGTGTAAAATACTCTTGTCAGGGTGGAGGGGAGAGTGGGGATGCTCCCACTTGATTTTGGCCCATTTGGGTTGTAGAGGGGTCTATTTCGGCCATGGAGTGCATGCAATATTTGGAACCAGATCCAAGTGAGGGGTTGTGGCCCCCCATCAAATTAGTAAAACCTACTGGGAGGGTTAGTGGGGTACCCTATTGGGGTCAGCACGTGGTCATCCATCCCAGCTTTGCGGGACTCTTTACTAGGCTTCAAGCCTTCAAGATCCAATCAAGTCCTGCACATCGGCTAAACTTTCTTTACTCATTAGAAAGTCATCTCACCTTTTTTTTCTTCAATTTTACATTCCAATATATATATATATATATATATATATATATATATATATAAGTCTCTATCTTACCACATATTATACCGTCTATTATGATATCTAAATGGTGAGATTAAATTAAATTTGAACCATGACTCTACTCCTAGCAGTTCAAAAAATTATTGCAATGTTTTCAAGTTAGTACTCTAGGGTGGAGCACATTCGCAGGGTGTGTGTTATTCAATTTGTATTGTGATTTTATGGAGTAAATATAGTTGAGTTAGGGGGAGGATCTGATAGACTCCACTAAGCACGCCATGCGTGAGATGGTCATTCGTCCCGATTGTTTAAAGCAGACAAATTGGGTGAATTCTTTGCAACACCTTAACCTCGCCTATATAGAGCGGTAATCTTGTGCACAATTCTTCGCGTTCTAATTCTGCGTTGAATGGACACCAACGACACCTTGACTCACTCGCTTATATTGAAGCGGTATCTCGAATCTGATCGACAATCGATTGATCGACGGTGAGAAGACGCCACACACAACTATGAATTGTTGTATGATAAGTCAAATTGAATCTCAAATAAATAACTAAGAAAAATACTTAGGAATTCTTCAAAGAACCAAAAGTAGAGAATAACCTCACAAATATATTGAATAATAATAATGTATAATGTATTTGATTACATCAACCTGAACCTCTATTTATACTACTCAAAATAATCCAAATCCTAATAAGAATTTATAAACTATAACCCTAATTACTATAAGGAAATAGAAATCAATTTGAAAAGAAATCCTAATTAAAAAGAAATTCTAATTACAATAAAATTTAAAATTAAAGATCCAAATAAAAATTCTTTGCCGCGTACGATTTCTTGAACGTTTGCAAGCTTTCAATCCATTGCTTTTATAAGCCAAAATACGTGTACTACTAAAAACAATATGGTCCAGCCGTCCAGCAGCTTGATGATGTACTACTAAAATTGATATGGTCCAGCAGCTTGATGATGTACTACTAAAAACAATATGGCCCACGTGAAACAAATAATCTTGCAGCCCACATGATTTAAATAACCTCCTTTCTTGCATAAAATATGTTGACTTTTGTTAAGATGTTTAAAATTGAGAACAGATTAAATTGGACCCAAATTAATGCCTCATTATTTTTTCTTTTCTTTTTAATTTCTTTGCGTTATCTTCAAATTTCAAACATCTTTGGATCAATCCGTTGAGACTTTGTTTGAGCTCTCTTTCGTCTCTGGCAATTTCGCTTGATCCCCACGCCCTTTAATCTTGTTTGACTCCACGTCACCCACGTCCTCATCATTCTCTCCTCTTGAAAAGGATTTGTCCTCAAATCGTCACCTACATCAAACGGACTTAAATCAAGAACGTTAAATGTAGCACTAACATTATACTCACCGCAAAATCCAATTTATAGGCATTGTCATTAATCGCTTCGAGAACTTGAAATGGACCATCTCCCTCGGAAGCAATTTCGACCGCCTTTGAACCTGGGAATCTTTCTTTCTGCGACATGTAACCACACCCAATCTCCGTGCTCAAAGATCACTTGATGTCGCCCTCGTTCGCGTCTTAATGTCTTGTTAAAATCCTCCGATTCAATGTTTAGTCCGGCTCTTTCATGAATCGCTTAACAAGATCGACCTTTTTCTTTCCATCCATGTTAGTATATTCAAAAAGCAGTAATGGTGATAAATCCAACGGTGTCAAAGGATTAAACCCATATACAATTTCAAATGGAGAAAATTAGTAGCAAAATGAAACGAGCGGTTATATCTGAAACTCAACACGTGGTAAACATTCTTCCCATTACTTGATATTCTTTTTAATGATAGCAGTAATAATGCCGAAAAAAGTCCTATTTACTACTTCATTTGACCAAATCGGTTTGTGGATGACAAGTAGTAGAAAATAACGATTTTAGTACCCAATTTACCCCACAGGTCTTCCAAAAGTAACTTAAGAACTTTGTATCTCTATCGAAAACAATAGTTTTAGGCATACCATGAAACGCACAATCTCCCTAAAGAAACAAATCAAAGAATATGAGATCATCATCGGGTTTTATGACATGGAATAAAATGTGCCATTTTAAAAAATCTATCCACGACCACAAATATCGAATCATAACCATGCTTGAACTGAGGTAAACCCAACACAAAATCCATGAAAAGATCAATCCAAGGTTCATTAGGAATAGGCGATGGTGTATACAATCTATGGGGTTGAACACGAGATTTAGCTTGGCAACAAGTAATACATTTATCACATATTCTTTCTACATCTCGTTTCATATGAGGCCAATAAAATGTTCTTTTAAAACAAAGCAAAAGTTTTATCAACACCAAAATGTCCCATTAAACCGCCCCGTGTGATTCCTTAACCAACAACTCATGCACGAAGAACATGCGAGGAATACATAGTTTATTTTCTCGAAATAAGAATCCATCAATTCTAAAGTATTTACCCACAACATTCTTTTCACAAGTTTTAAACTCTTCTACCAAAATCAAGGTCATTATCATATAACTCTTTAATTCGCTTCAAACCCAAGCAATTTCAGTATCAAGAGTATTTAACAAAACATACCATGAGAATAAAGCATCTCTGCAACGACGTTCTCCTTACCTTTCGCTTATATCGAATAACATATGGAAATGTCTTGATAAATTCCATCCATCGTGGTGCGTACCTTTTGTTCAACTTCAGGTCGACCCTTCAAATATTTCAATGATTCACGATCGATGTGGATCACAAACTCCTTAGGCCAAAAAGTAATGTTGCCGTGTCTCCAAAGCTCTAACCAAAGCGTACATCTCTTTGTCGTATGTAGGATAGTTCAAAGTCGCCCCACTCAACTTTTCGCTAAAATACGCCCATCGTTTTTCCTTCTCGCATCAACACAACTCCAATCCCTAAACCTGAAGCATCACACTCAATCTCAAAAGTTTTAGCAAAGTTAGGTAAAATAAGTAAATGAGCATTTGTTAATTTATCCTTAATCAAATTAAATGCTTTTTCCCTGTTCATCACCCCACTTAAAGCCTACACTTTTCTTGATGACCTCGATTCGATGGTGTTTGTAATCTCACTAAAATTCCGAACAAAGCGTCGGTAGAAACTTGCGAGTCCATGAAAGCTTCAGATTGACTCACATTGGTTGGACTCGGCCCATTCCCTTGATCGAACGTATTTTCTCCTCATCAACTTGGACTCCCTGTGAACTCACAACAAAGTCAAGAAAAACAACTCTATCCGAACAAAACGTGCATTTTTCCATGTTAGCAAATAACTTTTCTTTTCTAAATACATCTAAAACAGATTTTAAATGTAATGCATGATCTTCCAAATTTTTGCTATAAATCAAGATATCATCAAAATAAACTACGACAAATTTTCTAATAAAGGGACGCAAAACATGGTTCATTAATCTCATGAAAGTGCTGGGTGCATTAGTTAAACCAAAAGGTAATACTAACCACTCATAAAGACCATATTTTGTTTTAAAAGTTATTTTCCATTCATCACCCTCTTGCATTCGAATTTGATGATAACCACTTTTTAAATCAATTTTTGAAAATATGCAAGACCCATGTAATTCATCTAGCATGTCATCTAAACGAGGAATGGGATGTCGATATTTTACCGTAATGTTATTTATCGCTCGACAATCGATACACATTCTCTATTTTCCATCCTTTTTGGGCACTAGAATCACCGGAATTGCACACGGGCTCATACTTTCTCTCACGAATCCTTTCCCCATCAGCTCGTCAACTTGCCTTTGTAACTCTTTCGTCTCCTGGGATTACTCGATAATTTGAGACGGTTTGGAATCGTCGATCGGAACCAAATCAATTTGATGCTCAATTCCCATCAGGTGGTAGTCCTTGAGAAGCTCCTCGAAATACATCTTTGAATTCACCAGAAGAGAGATGAAACAACCACTAAGCAAAGAATCATTAAGCGTTAGTATTCAAAAAGTGCCTCTTTATACTGAAGTAAAATCATAGTCGTTTAGAAATCAAAGCTCTTCTTACATCACTCTTTTTTGCCAAGATATTTGTTTTTTCTCTTTCTTTTTTTCTCTCTTTTTTTCTTCTTGATTTTTCTTTCTTCACTCTCTTTTCTTTGTACATAATTTTTCCGCAAATGAATTTGATCTTCATGTACTTGTTGTGGTGGGTGACAAAGGACGAAAGAGATCTTCTTTTTGTCGTGAAACGAATGAATATACGTTGGTAAACCCGTCATGTTGAACCCTCCTATCAAATCGCCATGGCCTACTTAACAATATATGTCCCCGCTCAGATAGGCACCACATCACACAATGATACCTCATCAATATCTGAGCCAATAGCAAATGGAACTAACACCTGTTTGGTTACTTTAATGTCTGCATTATCATTGAGCCACTGCAAACGATACGGCTGTGGATGTTTAGTAGTAGGTAACCCCAATTTCTCCACCATCGTAGTGCTTGTTAAGCTGCCACCATATAATTGTATGATCGGAGAACTCTTGAACTGCCCGTCTGACCTTCCTTCGCTCGGAGTAATCATGACAGTCAAATTCCTGCTCCATTTTTCTCTCCCATCTCATATACGCTTTTGTATCAATATTGCCTTGGAAAGTATTCCTTCGAGACCCATAAAAACTTTCATAATTGTAGTCATACATGTTTGCTGCAAAACAAAGGTTCGTAAAGAAAAATTTTCCTCACACACTCCCTTACGTGTTTCGCTCGAATTAATGGTTCACTCGTGTATACTCTCAATAAATTGACTTTTACCCTCGATTAATCTCACCACTAAGTCTTTTACCTCAAATATTCACTCTAATAGGTTCTTTTTGAATTCCCCTAGCAAAATTCTTGGTTTTACTAATCAATTCAAAAATTATTTATCACGAAACAAAAATATAAATGGTGTGACTATCAGAATAACACAAAATCACCGATCGATTGCCTTACACTCCTCTTGTATGCCTCAGATTTGTAAATTGTATCTCCGTTTCAGAATTGATGATGATGGCACGGTATGAACTCTTGGTTGGAATTTGATGATTTGATGGTGTGCTACAAATTGGATTAGCACCATGGAATATGATTTTATTTTTATTTTTATTTTTATTTTTTTTTTACTCACGTTTTTTTTTTTTTGCAATATAAATTTTCGACAGAAAATTAAAGATAAGTAACTCACTAGAAAGGCTTAGCTCTGATACCAAATGATAGACTCCACGACACGCTTGCGTGAGGTGGTCGTGGCCCCGATCGTTTAGATCAAATTGTTGGGTGAATTGCTTGCAACACCTTAACCCTCGCCTATATGTAGACGATAATCTTGGTATAATTGTTTCGCGTTGAATTTCATGTTGAATGGACACCAACGACACCTCGACCCTCGCTTATATCAAGCGAAGAATCTCGGTCTGATCGGACGATTGATCGACGCAGAAGACGCCACACACAACTATGAATTGTTGTATGATAAGTCAAATTGAATCTCAAAGAAATAACTAAGAAAAATACTTAGAAATTCTTCAAAGAACCAAAAGTAGAGAATAACTTCACAAATATATTGAATAATAATAATGTATAATGTATTTTATTACATCAACATGAACCTCTATTTATACTACTTAAAACAATCCAAATCCTAATAGGAATTTATAAACTATAACCCTAATTACTATAAGGAAATAGAAATCAATTTGGAAAAGAAATCCTAATTAAAAAAAAATCCTAATTACAATAGAATTTAAAATTAAAGATCCAAATAAAAATTATTTGCCGCGTACGATTTCTTGAACGTGTGCAAGCTGTCAATCCATTGCCTTTATAAGCCGAAATACGTGTACTACTAAAAACAATATGGTCCAGCCGTCCAGCAGCTTGATGATGTACTACTAAAATTGATATGGTCCAGCAGCTTGATGATGTACTACTAAAAACAATATGGCCCACGTGAAACAAATAATCTTGCAGCCCACATGATTTAAATAACCTCTTTTGCTCATAAAATATGTTTACTTTGTTAAGATGTTTAAAATTGAAACAGATTAAATCGACTCAAATTAATGCCTCACGCTTCTTTTCTTTTTTTAGAATTTTTTGCGTTATCTTCGGCCCAAACATCTTGGATCAATCCGTTGAGACTTTGTTTGAACTTCTTTGTCCTAGCCTTACTTGATCCCCACGTCCCTTTAGTCTTGTTTGACTCCACGCATGCCATGTCCTCATCAGGATCCCTCCCGCGTTTGTCATTATTTGAGTCGAATGGAGCGGGGTCAAGATAACTTTAGGAAGCTATTCAAGGTAAAGGGTTTACAAGTAGTAAGGTTGGACTCCCACGTTTAGCTTTGGTGTATTGGAGTAGGATTATAGAGTCGAGCAAGTCTCTTGAAGGATTCAAAGAATGTGTGCTCAATGATGACTACTATAATATAATACTTGTGATGAGTATTTTAGTGAAATGTGGAGATTGTTGAGATATTTAACATGAATCCCGCATCGAATAAATTTTAAATTATAAATGGATTAATAAGTAGGGTGAAATTTTAACCAAAAAAGTTAACCTTGTAAATAAATAAGAATCCAACATGGTTGTTGGGTCGGTGTACATCAACTATTTACCTATTTTGTCTAGCAATAGATTAATGTCCTCTTGACCACTAGAGATGCATTATTGCTACATTATGTAGTAATTTAATGGAGTTACTTTAGTTGGCAAACCACATGGTATGTTTATTGATCCCCAGGCCCCCCTTTGACTCTGTTTTTAGTTTAATAAAACAGTATTCACATATATACTGTGAGTTCCCATTTCTTTTCCCTAATTAGCGTACCTAATCCTTCAATAAATAATTGCAGGAATGCAAATTTTGTAAAATACTAGTATTTAAGTAACATTTAAAAATGGATCAATTATTTCCCAACTTTCATGTCATTTAGTGAAAGTAAATGGCCACATCATTTGTGATTTGTGTATCACTACTCCACATCGATCCTTTGAGAAACATTCTGTAATATTCGAGCATAATATCATTAATTACAGCTGCCACCATGTAATCTCTGACTCTCATTAATATAATTAAAATATGAATCATTTTGTTAATCAATCATGCATCTACAAATTATTAATTTAATTTATGGTGGTTTATTGCTGCTTTGTCTGCTTAAATTCTAACCACGTGAATATAAAAAACAGGATATATGCATGCATGCATCTTTCAGTCTCCTATTACTAAATCATTTTCATGTTCTTTTTCATATATATATATATATATATATATATATATATATATATATATGTCTCTATTATTGAAGTCAATGCACATGCTTTGTTTCTTTGGAATAGAATGCTGAAGTGAACTTGTCCGTATTCTAGACCTTTTGTCTTTGGCTAAGTGATATTCTAGAGCTCTGGCTATGCAAGAAATTCTAATGTTACATTTGAATTGAAGTAATAAAGGTGATAACGAAATAATTTTATTTTATGGAATGAAAAAAATTGTGTTTGAGTGCGATTAAAATAAATTGAACCATTATTTTATTTTTTTTGTTATTTTCGACTGAAATTTAACATTCTTGCCAAAGATTTCATGCTCAAAGTCTTATGAATAGTTTTTTTTATCATTGAGCCATGAGAATCTTAGGGGAAGGAGAGCATAGAATAACTTGTTCCAATCTCCATTTCATTCCTTCAATCCAAACGCAACATAAGTTCCAACCCCCTACCCGCAAAAAAAATAAAAAAAAATAAATAATACTTGTATGTATTTGTATAGGCACAAACGAAAAATCTGTTGACCGTGGGCCTGATGCCATGCTTGTTTTGGCCTAGGCCTATATAGCTTGTACTTATCTCTCCTATGTTTATTTTGTTCACAATTGGACCTATATATCTTAAATTGCAGCTAAAGTCCAAAATCGGCCCTTTTTTTGAACCTCAAATAGCTCTCCCCCCACAAAAGTGCAAACTCGGCCTAAATTTGGTAACTTCTGCGGCGCATTATTTCACAAATTGAGTTCGGGCATTATCCGGGTTATGGGAGTGTGAATTGACCTAACTAGTAATCTACACTCATTTACAACCGGAGGTAAATGCTTCTACTTTTGGGCCCAATATGAAGTCCTGAAACAAAACAAACCTCAAGGCTTGTGCACTTGTATAGGTGTTTCAATCTAAACAATAATATTTTGGAACAATTACATATTATAGTACATTTTTAAAAGTAATTATAAAAATCATATATTCATAAAATAATTACAAAAATATGACACTTCATCATATATATTTACAATACTAATACAATTAAGAGTCTTTAAATTAAGGGATTAATATTAATGGACTGACATAGCAAATTAGTTTCCATCTTCCTTCGGTCTCTCTCTCTACACCCTTACTATTTCTCTCTCTTCTCCCTTACTACTTCTCTCTATCCTCTCGAAGCCACTCGTCGTCGTCCTCTTCCGCCGCCGCCGCCGCCGCCGCAACACCATAGTCTCTCAACTCTGACAGAAAATTGAATACGTGATTTTCAGGCTATGTTTTCAGGCTAATACGTGATTTTCTCTCTCTAACTCTCTCACAACTGAAAGGATTCTGGTTTCTCTCTAAGGTCTGTTTTTAATTTCTGTTAATTCTCATTCTTCTAATTTCTGTTTATTCTCATTCTACTAATTATTGCAGTATGTAACATCCACATCTTTTCTACTGGTAACCTATGCCAAGTAGTTAACCACTTCACACAAGGTGGTCAATTGTGGGGGAGCCATTGTCACCCCCAAGAGGCTGCGTAACCTTGCCAAACAACAAGTACATACATATTTTTTTATCCAGATCTGAGTAACTGTTTGGTTACTTCTGCATTATGTTTTGGTTACTGTTAACTTGTGATTCGGATACCATTTTTGTTATCTTGATTTAGTATTTTAGTTACTTTTTTATGTTGTTATGGTTACCATGTATTTGCTTAGTATACATGGTTGACTAAACTGGTTTTTGGTGTACATGTTGTTTATGTATTGGTTACCATTAAAATATATTTTGGTTACTATCATATAAATATTTGGTTACTTCTTTAGTATGTTTTGATTCTTTATTAGTTTACGATTTGGATTCTATTTTTGTTTCCTTGTTTTGATTTTGGTTAATGTTTTTTGTTGTTATGGTTACCATGTATTTGCTTAGTATATATGGGTGGACTAAAGCTGTTTTTTTGGTCTATATATTTGTTTATGTATTGGTTACCATTAATATATGTTTTGATTCTTAACATATAATTGTTTGGTTACTTCATTAATATATTTTTTATTCTTTGTTGGCTTATGATTTGGATACCATTTATACATATTTTTGTTTTGGTGACCTTTAATTTAAATTATGTTTTGGTTAATATTATATATAACTTTGTTTGTTTACTACATAAAATGGTATGTACTTTACATGTTGTTTATATTTTGGTTACCATTAGATTATATAATATAACTTTTTGAGTTCTTGCTTTATTATGGTATGGTTAATGTTATATTATGATATGATAATTATTATTACTTGATTAATGTGAGATGTTTGTTATTTGTTATAGTATGTTTTTAGCTCTTGTGTAATTGTTATATTATGTTTTGGTTAGTATGCTCTTATTTGTTGGTCACTACGTAATCGCTTATGTTATAAATATTGTTTATATATGGTTCTTAATGAGTGTGTAAATCGATTTTGTTTATTTGCGGTTATGAGATATTTACTATGAGGAATCTGAATGTAAAAATTCAATTGAAAAAGTTATATATTGGTGTGACATGGAACTAGAGATTTTTCTCCGACGAGATCGCCTCCACAGTTGACTTTTTAACAACTTGAGAGAATTTTCACGAAGATTTGTACCATTTTGATTAGATTCGGTTGTCGTTTCTCTTTGTCGTTCTAAATTGTGTTTCATACTTTGGTTTTGTTGGATATTCATAGCCATTTGTTATGGTTAGTGAGTATGTAATGTTTATTGGAACTTATGTAAATGAGATTACATATTTGATTATATTATTAGTGATTTGACATTGTTTGTTGGTTCGTATTTGTTACTTCTAAGTTGTGTCGAGATCATTGTTTGAAAGGTGCGATTGGTAACCAAACATGCATAGAAGGGTAACCATTTTATTTTTTGGTAGTAACCAGAGATAGTTACAAAACTTGTATCGGGACATATATCAAGTGTTAAACGATATGTGAGTATACATGGGTTGCTAAAACTGGTTGGATATCTGAGTTGTTTTTGTTTTGGTTACCATTAAAACATGTTCTGGTTACTTTCATATAACTATTTGGTTACTTCGTTATTATGTTTTGGTTATTGTTACATTATGGTTTGGCTACTATTATTGTGCCCTCAATGTGGAATTTTGGTTACTTTTATTTTTTATTATGATTAATATGTAATTATTTAGTATACATGGATTGCCTAAATTGGGTTTCATTACATGAGGTTTCTGTTTTGGTTACCATTACAACTGTTACAGTTATTATCATATAATTATGTAGTTCTTGTTTTATTATGTTACATTACTGATTCTTTGTTATTAGTAACGAGATAATTCTGAAGCTTATGTCGGAACAAACATCAATTGTTAAATATACATGTGTGAGTGTCCTATTTATCTACAAGCTTGTTAGTAACTAGACAATTATAAACTTGTATCAAGACTATTATAAAGTGTTAAATGTATATGTTTTATTTATACTCATCATCATGATAGAATAAAAACTCCAATTAAGATTTCTCATTTATATATATGATGGTCACTTATAGATCTCATATTAAAATAAAAATAGTTTGAGAGGTGCAATTGGTAACCAAACCTGCATATAAGGGTAACCATTTTAGTTTTTGTTAGTAACCAAATAATTAAAAACTTATATCAGAATAATTATTAAGTGCTTAATGTACATGTGAGGGTTCCCATTTATCTAGCTGATGGATACTTTTAAATTACGTAGTTATAAAAGTTATTTGGAAATGGTCCATGCCAGTTGGTAACTAAATATGAATATAAAAGGTAACTATTTTATTTTAGATGGGTAACCAAATTTACATAAAAATGTTTGAGCGATTACTAATTGTTCAATGTATATGTTTACTTTATATTGATAACTCATGATGGAATAAAAAATTAAAATATTAATCAACATCAATTTTAGTTACTGTACACCATCAAAAATGTTACCAACCATGTGGTTAATGGTTACTAATAGTAAACAATTATATAATTCTGTAAACAATTAAATTTGTTGTATTGTTTCTTTATCGGTCTCCATTAATATAACAAGCTGAATAAACATTGTAAAGTAACGAAATCAATATTAGGCGATAACTAAATTACATAATCTTAGTAACGAATATAAACCACATTTTTACATGCAATTTTGAAGGCCTAAATGATGGAATTTGACCAAAAAGCCCTGCAGTTCACCAGCAAAGATAGTGACTTTAGATCGTTGACCCGTTTCCAATGAAATTAGGCTCCGAAAAACGCCAAAATCTGACACTTCAAACTTGACAAAAATTGCCAAATTTTCACTGCAACCAAATAAACATTATTTTATAACCAATTAAATAGTATACAACAACCAATATATATAATCAGATTAACAGTTGTATGAATGTAACCAATGTAGTCAATAAGTAACCACCAATATAAAAGAAACAATTATAAAACTCAATAATATTATAGAGTAGCCAAATAAACACCTTACAGTATCTAAATACATATTATATAGTAACCAAGATATATGTAATTAGTAGCCAAGATTATAAAAAATATTTTTACATTCATTTTACAACCAAAACAATCAGTAATGACTTTGTTACAAATTAAAGACTAACAGGTGTATGAAGGTAACCAATGTAGTTAATCAGTAACCATCAATATAAAAAAATCAGTATAAAACACAGTAATATTATGTAGTAACCATGATAATATTACACAGTAAACAAGTCAGCATTATATACTAACCAAATCCAAATTAGGCGATGCTTGACATATATTTACTTAGTATCCATAACATAAAACATATGTTTTCATGCATTTCTGACAAAAAACAAATAATATAAAAACATCAATATGTCTTAAAGATCCAATTTGCGGAAGATAACCAATGTATTTAATAAGTAACCATCAATATAAAAATATCGAGAAAATATACATTTAAAGTATCTGACAACCAAATAAATATTATCTGAATAACCAAATCAATATTAAGCGATAACCAATTTTATGTTCTTAGTAACGAAATATAAAACATATTTTTACATTCATTTTACAATCAAAAGCAATCGATTATACTAAGCGTGTGACCAATCGAAAAAGAAAAAAACTTAAGAAATGTAACCAATATACGAGTATATAGTAACCACAGGGTAACCAATAAACATTAATTTAAAGTATCAAACAACGAAATAAACATTATACAATAACTAAATCAATAATAAACGAAAGAACTTGATTTCTATGTTCTTAGTAACGGAATATAAAACATATTTTTACATTCATTTTGTAATCAAAATAATCGATTATACTCAACGTGTGTGACCAATCAAAGAGCGAAAAAACTTAAGAAAGGTAACTTGATATACGGTATATAGTAACCACGGGGTAACCAAATAAACATTTAAAGTATACAACAACCAAATAAACATTATACAGTAACCAAATCAATAATTAACAGTAACCAATTTATATGTACTTAGTAACTAGAATATAAAACATATTTTTACATGCATTTTGAAATCAAAACAGTCAGTATACTGAAGAAAATTTGTAGAAAAAAAAGTTTGGGCGTCTTTTGAAGAGAATTTGTAAAAAAAGAAGTTGGGTATCGAGTTATCTTCTGTAATCATTCACGTTCTATATATATATATATATATATATATAATATAAAAGAGAGCAGAGAGAGAAAATAGACAAATATCCCATCCAAGTTCACGTCAGCAGCTCTCTCTCATTCCTCCATATTTAAATTTCAAACCCTCTCTCTCTCTCTGTTCTTACGCACACAGAGGCTCTGAGCCCTTGTCTCTCATACCCATCCAACTCGATCCCCCCAAACTCGATCCCTCTCAAGTCCCCTAAATCTCTTATCTCTCATAAATCCCTCTTTGCCTTCTCTCTCATGGCCTACTCCCATTCTCCTTCTAGGGTATCCGCCTTCTCTACTGTTTCACCTCTTCCTTTGAAGCTCTTGGGTGCTTCATGATTCATTCCTCCACTGACAGATTCTATAAGCGGCATAAATCGTTAGAATCGGAGACCCTACTAGTTCTTTCTCTCCTGAGCGGTTTTTGCCGGCTTAATTGGGTTGGCCTATTCGGAAGGCTCAGCTCCCAAAATACTCAATTTCTGATGTTATGAAAACAAAACCCATTTAGGTGATTCCAATTTAAAGAAACAAAATATGGGTTCACAAATTTCAGGTAAGTGGTGGGGTTTTTGAGTTTTAAACCTCCATTTTTAATAATAGAGTACCCCACTTCTGATGTTGGTAAATTGAGAAATTTGTTTATCTTTATTTCCTTTCAGACTATCTTTCCAGTCCATACAGAATCTGGTATTTCAATTAGACACTTTACAGTTTTGTACTTTTTTCGACTCCCTTTTTATTGAATTTAGAAATGGTTTGCAAAATTGTTGCTGGGTGAAGACATGTCTAGAAGTTGTACTTGCTATCCAAATGAATAATTCTAAATTTGTTTTTAAATTTAGTTTGGCCTACTAACCTTACTTTCTTTCACGGAATAATTTTCACTTTTAATGTTGTTGTAGTTTAGATGTGATATTATTAAAAAAATTACTTGGAAGTTGATCTGAGTAGTTCACTTTCGGTTTGTCTATTTGTTTTATGCACTCCTACAAATTACACTTCTTTTGTTTCATTTATTCAGGAGTTGGTGGACTGCAGTTTAGCACATATGAAATTAAAAAGAAAAAATAAAGAATTTTTTTAATGATATTAACACATATGACTTTATAGTTAGTCTGATGGAATTTGGGGCATCTTAAGTACAAATGATATATTTTATTATTTTATTAATGTCTTTCTTCCTAATCAGAAGGCTATTTAATCTTGCCTTGCAGGTACTGTTTTCCGTGAGCCCATCATACACAAAAACATTCCTAGAATTGTTCCTGGTAATATTTTACATGGAGTGTATGTGAAATATTTTACATCTCTTCTCTAATATTTAGGCTGGAAAAAGCCCATTTGCATTGGCCGACATGCTTTTGGTGATACAGTTATTAAAGGGTCAGGGAAGCTAAAAATGGCCTTTGGTGAGTAAAATCTTCCTATTTGTTAGATAATTTGAATGTTGTTGCTTACAAGGTTCTTATGCTCCACCCCCAATCCCAAATAACGGGGACATTCCTATTGAACTTGATGTTTATGATTTCAAAGGCCCTGGCATTGCACTTTATTATGTCTGATGTTGATGAGGTTAAGTATTCTAAAGTTATAATTAAAGTTGGCAATATGTTTTTCCTAATCTCATCCAACAATTATAAATTTTGTAAAATTTGGTAGTCTATTCGTGGCTTTGCTGAATCATCGATGTCACTGGCATTCACAAAAAAATGACCTCTTTACTTTAGCACGAAACTCAGGCCAACTTATCAGACCCAGTTGACCAATGAAGGTTTACGGACATTTTTGAGGAGGTTTATGAACAGAACTGGAAGCAGAAATTCGAAGAACATTCAATTTGGTTAGTGTAACTGTGCTTTGTACATATTTTGTGTGGTATTTTCAGATATAGTTTATTCAGAATCTATACTGACATGTAGGTATGAGCATCGCTTGATGGATGACATGGTGGCTTATGCGCTAAAAAGTGACGGTGGATATGTTTGGGCATACAAACACTATAATGGAGATGTCCAGAGTGATTTACTTGCTCAAGGTAGTTTAGATGTCAAATTCAGGAGATTATATGATTGAACTTTATGTGAAGATGTACACCCACTAATAGTTTCATGTCTTGAGATAGAAGTTGACATATTTCAAATTTAGCAGACATGATACCCTGCTTAATTAGTTATTTTAAGCAATTCAGGTATTAGTATATTGAAATTCATCGCGTCTCTAATATAGAGGCCATAGGAAATCCTTTATTTACCAGAACATGTGCATCTTTGTCAATCTGTTGAAGTTGAACATTAATAATAGACTTCATCACAATTCTTCAACTCTAGGCTCTAAGCTTTCTGATGCATATGAAGGGTTAAAGTTAAGATTCTATCGTACATATGGCTAATGTTTATCCTTCCCCTCTTTTTTACCACTAATAAAGTTACTTCTTTATCTAAAATAACAACCTTAAAAAATTTAACTATAATCTGCAGCAAGAAGTTACTTAAATATGGTTTCATTTAATATAATGGGTTGCTGGGATGATGGTTTAGGCTGCGTGTAGTTTAACAAGTAATTTCTCGATAGGAAAACTTTGAATGTCTATGTTCCTTAACCTTTTGAACAGATCTATGGTTACTTGTGTACTCTGCCTCCATTAGTTTTTCTCTTTACTTCAACTACTTTTCTGGTGTATGTGGAAATAATTAGGGGATATCCTGAGCTAAGATTTGCCTGTGTTGCAGGTTTTGGCTCTTTGGGTCTTATGATTTACATGATGGTTAGTATTTTTAACTTCACATATATATCTTATGTTGATATATCTTGGGTTTGTCATGTGAGAAAAATCTTTTAAATGCAAGATGTCTTGGTTTTTTGATGCTATGATAAATATTTCCATCTGAGTTATCTGCGATTATCTTGAGATGGAAAGACATTAGAAAGTTGGCGGCTCGTGGGATTTAGAAACCGTCATTTTCGACTACATCGGAAGGACAAGAAACAAGTACAAACATCATTGCTTCCATATTTGCATGGACATGAGGACTTGCACATCGGTTAGTTTTCATAATTATCTAACGAGGAACATCTTCTTCATACCTACGCAACTTAAATTCAAAATGTATAGACATATCTTTCGCCTCTCGTCTCGAAAAAGATGGTTTTTAATATGTTTTATACAGATTTTTCGATGTGCAAAATCATTAATAACTAATAAAAATAATATCTATCAATAATTTTTTAGCACATCTCGAAATCCATGCCAAAATCATCCAAAAATATCCGAGTATCTTTCCTGATAGAGGATACTCGGAGTATCCAAACAGAGCGGCTTCAACAAATCCCTCCTACACGCTGCCCAAGTCCCGCCTTATACTTTTGCCCCCTTCTCATCCAATTTTATTTCACATAAAAATTAAAAATAAATTACCTAATTCAAAATCCTCTACACCACGCCCAAGTCCCGCCTTATACCTTTGCCCCCTTCTCATTCCGCCTTCTCCTTACCCCGCTAGGCAGTTCCTTCATTTTGAAGAGAGAGAAAGTTGTCTCCTTTTTCCTTAAAGATTTCCCCCAAAATCCGATACAGATATTTGCCCCAAAATCAAGCCTTTCTCGGATCACTATCGCAGCAAGCAACAAGTAGCAAGGTTCTTCATTTTCGTCCCCCAAAATCAAACCTTTTTCGGATCACTATCGCATCAAGCAGCAAGGTTCTTCATTTTCGATCACTATCGCAGCAAGCAGCAAGGTTCTTTTCTCTATCGTTTTCCTCGGGTATTTGAGAATTTCTGGTGGGTATTTAAAGAAGAGAGGGTTCAATATTTAATTGTTCTTTTTTTCTTTCTAAAGTGTTCTTATTTTTCTTGTTTTATTTTGTTTTAGTTTGACTTTTTTGTTTTCGGGAATTTTCACTCAAGGTTTTTAGCAAATCTTTTTCTGCTTGTCTCTTCTTGATTTGTTCTATTTTATTGGGTTGGGTGGATGGGTCGGGATGGGTTTGTTTGGGTTTACCCATTGGTGGTTCTGGCAGATACATTGTTGATACAAAGGAGCCTTAGAAAGTTTTCTCATCGGGATTCGAGATGCTAAGTGAAACAAGAATGTTACTTTATATAGGTAAAAGCATAATGATGCCATGCTCTGTTTACTTTTGCATTTTATTTTTGTCACCAAATAGACTTACAATGATTGGTTGTTTGTTATAATCATATGTTGTCCACTCCACAAAGATGTAGAACAAATTTCAATTTTGAAAGTTATTTATTTATTTGCAAAAAAATTATGGGGAAAAAAATGAAAGTGTTATTATTTTTTTTTTGTGAATGGTGGATTGTTGCTCTGAAGCACCCTCATTCCCTCAGTGTATACAAAAATTGTTGTTTGTAGAGCAATCTGTAGCATTCTCATAAATAACGTGGGAAGACTTTTGATGTATAAATATTGTTGGAGGTCTCAAATGTATCTTAGATACACATGTCATCATTGCATTGGCATGTAATAATTGCTTAAGTCACACCATGATGTTGAGCAACCAATGTAATGATAACATGTTTTTTAGACAATTTGAGACCCTTATCATTACCCTTGTCCCTTGGTTGATACAACAGTATTGAGAACTTGGTGTTTAATTGGCTTCTTATCTCTTTAAGTTAACAAATTATTGGTGTATGCTTATTGTATGTGTTTTTCGTGTGCCCAATATTTTATCTTCTAGATAAGATAGTAGCCTCCAACAGGGCCAAATGTCCTGCAAATTTTTCATAACTTGCAAACATAAGGTCCATCACCATACTGTTTCTTCATTATTCAACTCTCCTTTCAGCAACATTTCTTCTGAAAAATCTCCTCCTTTAGCAATCCCCACATGATCACCCTTCTTCTATAATCCCTTTAACAGTGGATGAGATAGATTCTTGTTTTAGCCTGAAGACAAAAAGAAATCCCTATTTATTATATATATACCCAATTATTACTTACCAAATATTTTTAAAAAGTTGCAATATTAGCGCGCGTATATTAACGTGCTTGAACATCAGTTGCAAGAATGGTTATTAATGCCAAGATTGTGACTCCACCAAAACAAAAATGAAAAATTAGAAAACATCTATATAAAAGAACATCGTACGCTTTTTTTTAGAATAAACAGCGTACTCAGTATCTTATAAAATAAACATCTATTAACAAAGGTTTTCAATTTTGATATTCATTAAAATTGTAATTCCTTTGTAGAAGGATACTTCAGCACGCCTTAGCAGATTTCTATTTTGTAGCTGTCTTCACTCTTAGATTTAATATTTAATTTTTTTAGCGGATAATATCTTCTTCAGTTATTTTATTTGTTTGATCAAAGATATTGTTAACACGATAACCAAAATGTGCAGGTGGGTATGTCTCTGAAGCTGCTGAAGGCAGGGAAACATGTTCTTCAAGGTGAATACATTTAAATATTTGATTTTTGAATTAGGACCCTCATTATGAGAATAAGGTAGTATATATAGTTTTAGATATAAATCTTTGTCTTTTGAATATATTAAAATCTTTGTCTTTTGGATATATAGTTTTGATTATTTTTTTTGGGTGATGAGCTTTAACGTAATTTGAGAATTGAATTTTAATTGGTTGATATATTATATAAATTTGAATTTCGAAATCAAAATCAAACAAATTAAATTATTGTCGCTTGGAAAGATAAAGCAACTGAGGAACAACCTATACATGAGCTTTTGTCAACGTCTAATCTAATTACTGTTTGGTAATGAGGATCAATATTCAGGTATTTCAACTTATAACTACCTTTTTTTTTTGCCATGAGTACTATTTGTTATTTTATTTTTTTTGAACTTTAAGGTTTGCATTAAATAAACTAAAATGTATGTGATTATATATGTTGATTGTTGTTTTGCTATGCAGAATTACATAGTTGCAGTGGTCGGATAAGACGAAATGTAACAGTTGCACACAGTGAAAGTATGTTAGATTCACTGCTTCGTTGATGTAACTTTGGCCCTACGGTGAAGTCATGTTTATATTTTCTGAAAGCTATAAACTGTGGTATATTTTCACTCTCATTATAAGTTTTCATCAATCAAACTCTGTAAGTTGTATGATCATATATTTTCAGGTAAACATCGAAGGATACTTGGTGTAAGCTGTAAAGAATACGATTTTGTTTCTCTATTTTCTGCATGTGTATATTTTTTTGTATTAAAATCTTTTGTAAAGTCAACTAATTATACATGGTTATGATATCTTGGGTATGGAATGATGGTTGTTTTGGTGGTGTGAATATTTATTGATTATTGCAAGTGTTGTAGACAGGTTTAGATTTTTCTGGATATCTATTTTTAAAGGAAATTTTGTCGAAATTAGTAGCGATTAATTTCGCTAGCTTGATGTTTTGGAGGTTAGATATGTGTTGATGATTGGGTATGTATTAATTATTGTGGTTGTATAATGAATTATGATAATTGTTATGTCTGATTGTAAGTTATTTTAAGTTGCAAAGAGTTTTTAGATAATATATTTTTTTTTGAATTTTAATCTAATTTTTCGTTTCGCCGTGCCTTCAGGCACGGGTTATTGCTAGTATATAGATAATCCAAGAAGTTGATCTTGAAGTTGTTGTTGATCTTGAAGTTGTTGTTGATCTTCTCCTCTATTATCATATCTCAGAGTTACATCTCGTCTTCTCCGATTTCGTTGCTCTGTTTTTTCTGATCTCAAAGTTGTCTTTTTTCTTCATCAGCGTGATTTTAGGACGGGTCAGTTGGAAATTTGAAAGTTGGTAACTGACATGTAGGGAGTTAATAACGCGTAATTTTAGCAAGGTAATATTGTATTGCGTTATTTTTGTAATTATTTTGTGAATGTTTTATTTTTGTAATTACTTTCTAATTGTTGTATATTAGTGTTAAGGACCCTAATATTTTTTATTTGAAAATAAATTTATATGTCGATAAATTTAAATTACGACTAACATGAAATTTTAAGCGATAAAATAAAATAATAATATATTTATTCTTTTTTATTTTCTCTTTCACCATGTATCGACAAACATTAATATTTAATATCTACATAAATTTATACTCAGCATATAACAACACTCTTTACTATTTAGTGTTGTTCTTTTATTATGTTGCTATAAATTCTTTCTGGTACAAGTTGTTATTGTTAAATACTCGTGATATTTATAGTGTTTCTTATTCCCTTTGTTCTAAAAAATGTAGTAATTTATTTGTAAAATTTTATAGTTTAAACAAAAAATCTCATTTTTTTATTATTATAATATAAAATGATAAAAAAAAATTAAATTTTTCATTAACATATAATGTGTTTGTATGATTCATAAGAGTTGACTTTTGATTTATAGGTTATAATAAAGGAAATGGGAATAAAAGGTTCACAAGAAGATGTACCCGTGAATTCACATTTCACCTAGCATGCCACAAAGTCGGATGTTCATTTATTGGGCTGCACCGTCAGATGTTGGGACAGCTAAATTAACTCTTAAGAAAATTAATATTTTTACGTGTTAAAATTATATTTTTACATTGAGTTTCTCATATGAAGATAAGACTTATTCATTATTTATATGAGAGAATTGTGTAAAAATATCAATTTTTATAAGTAAATATTAATTTTCTTAATTTAAACCCTCTCCATTTATCATACTTAATTTTTCTTCTTTTTTAATATTAAGGATTTACATGTCACACATCTTGACATAATCTTCTAATATTACTATTCTTTTATACTAAATTTTGAATTTTTTTATTTCCAATATTTGTTATTCTTTTCATATTAAATACTTTTGGAAATAAGAGGTTTTTAATTATTTGTGGTAATATAAATTACACAATATCTTTAAATTTATCATTATAATGTTATCATAATTAACCTAAATATTTATAAATTGAAGGATAAATATGAAAAAAGAAATAATATTTTTAAAGAAGTTTATGTTTTACAAATAAAAACTCTTTTGTGGGGTAGAGGGTCAAATAATAACTTGTGTGTTTTTTAAGGAACTTGTAGTATTGCAATGAGAACGTGTAAGGAAAATTTAAAAGGAAAACTAAAGGGAACTTAAAGAATATTACATCTGCTTGTAGTGCATTTTATAAAATACAATTAAATTTGTCACCATTCATATAATAATAATAATAATAAATAAAAATAAAATAAAAATAAAATCTTATACCAAAAGGTTAAATGATTAAAACAAAAGAACTGAAATAATTATTATTTTTAACAAAACAACAACAGTTAAGTAAGAAAAAAAGAGGTTAATGGTAACAACAGTATTATTAGTATAACCTCCTAAAATATAGTTATATCATCAAAATATAATAATAGAATACCTTAAATAAGATCTCGTTAGGAGAGCATGAAGTTTATTTTTTTTGGTAAGTTAGTCAATAAGTCAATAAAATGTTGATTTGTACATAGAGGCCCAGAGTCTAAATGACTTGTGTTGATATCATTATTTCTGATAACTTCTTGATCAACTTCCTCGAAAATAAAGTGATAACCGATTCCCCTTAAATATGTTTACTTTTTTGTTTGTGCAAAACTTTTTAAAAATTTGAATTAAACCCCAACCCTTTACAAGTTTACATTAAAAATCACTTGTACCCATTACTAATAACACTACTAACACAATTTCTATTATAGGATGAGGTGGTGCAGTTTTATTAGTCAAATGGACCGACCACGATTTGGAGTGTAGATTTGTAAAGCCAAGGGGCTGGTGAATGGTTGAGTTGGTTTTAGACGATTTGGACTGAATTATTTAATGTCATATTTTTAATTGAAAGAGAGATGAATGATTTTATATATATATATATATATATAATATTAATTATTATATTAAATAAATTTATTACAATTTTAAGTTTTTTTATAAGAATAAAATAATAAAAATATTTTATTCAAATATTTCATACCTACTCAATTATCAAATAATTTTTTTTCATTTAAATTTAAATTCAGATTCATATTCATTTCACTTTATCAAACAACCCTAAATCAAATCGCTATATATATATCTATATATCATTTACTCCAACAACTACCAACGACTTGTATTCTCCAATAAAAACAAATCGAGCTCAGCCACGTCCCGTATCTCAATTTCCATCCGTGCCAGTATTAAACTATTAGGAACTAAATTCCGTCTGAAAATTCAAAAACCCTTCAACTTTCCAAAATTTGTCATTAATTTTATCATCACCAAACCCCATATATTACTCCACCAGTGTAATATCTTCTTCTTCTTCTTCATTAACTATCCCCAACAGACTGTTCTGTTCTTTCCCAGTTATATGGCTTTGGCATCAATGGCATATACCACAACTACTCTTCTTATTCTTCTTGTTAGCTTTCTTGTTCTGCAGGCTTGGACCGCCAAAAGTGATTTTAATCTTGCTCCTATTCTCTCCCCTATATTTGGTTTGTTTCCTAATTTACCATTTCCGTTTCCAGTTTTCTTAGATTTCATTTTATTTTGGTTCTTCATTTTTACTTTATTTGATCATGGGTTTTGGAAGAGCTAATATTATTACATTGATTTGTTTTTGTGTGTGTACATGTACAGATAATGTGTGCAAAGAAGTGGAATGTGGGAAGGGGAATTGCAAGCCTTCAAGGAATAGCTCTTTCCTTTTTGATTGCGAATGTGAGCCTGGTTGGAAGCAAGTTCGTTCGGACCACGATGATGGCCTCGGCTTCCTCCCTTGTGTCATCCCCAACTGTAACTATCTCTCTCTCATACACTCTTCGATTTCCGATTCAACTGCTTCAAAATTAAGAATTCTATGTACTTTTGGTCTTTCAATGTACGTATGCTCACTAATACTCCTCATACAGAAGCATATTTGATTTGTTGACTCTTTTTTCAATACATGTTAAGATAATAGTATAATTCTTACCGATAGTTGGACATAATTTGTTCGAAGGGATCAAGTTTATGACTATAAGGTAGAATTTTCATTAGAGTGAAGTATGACTGTATGTATAACATGTGCTATGAACTATGCTTCTGATGATGTGCACAATTTTCTAAGTTTATTTTGCTAGAAAATAGATCAATTTTGATAATATTGTTTCATAATCTTAATCCTATTCCCTTGCTTTGATGATTCAGTATTTAAATGATACTTAAATAGTTTAGTTATACTGTTTTTGCATCACAAGTAATTAACTGCCTTATTAGCATGATCTATAGACTATAGTTATCATTAGACTAGTTATAGATACGAGTCTTGCTACATATGAAGACAAATTTATGTCGGTATTAATTCAATACCGACGTATCTGCATACATGGGATAGATGGATGTGTTTGCTATCTACAGTTTTCAATAGACTAGTTATAGATGCGAGTCTTGCTACATATGATAACAAATTTATGTCGTATTAATTAAATACCGATGTATGTACATACATGGGTTAGATGGATATGTTTGCTATCTACAGTTATCAATAGACTAGTTATATATAGATACGAGTCTTGCTACATATGACAACAAATTTATGTCGGTATTAATTAAATACCGACGTATATGCATACATGGGATAGATGGATATGTATGATATCTATAGTTATGAGTAGACCAGTTATAGATATTGGTGTATTAAATTTCCGAATATAATTGTTGTTATATGGAAACATTTTCCATTGTGTGTTCATGAAATAAAAGGCTAATATTTAGTGCTACAATTAATCTCGAAAAGGACATAAGAAATATCCTAAAGGAGAGACTTTTATATTCTATATCAGAACTGGTCAACAAGACCAAATTTAGCAAGAATGTAAACCTTATGTTACAAGTTAGAACTTTACATATTCAGCAAGCTATAACAAAGTATTTAAATGTGTTATTTAAGTACTATTCTATTCAGAGGACTCGGTGTCCTGGTAAGAATTTTCAACTTTGATAAATTAAATATGTAATCACAAGTCAAAGTAATGATACAATTATTTGGCACAGTCCAAGATTAGGATATTTAATTAGTCATTTTTCCATTACCTGTTGCCGTGAAGATCTGATTAACTGTTAGCTACTGTTTTTGTACTGATGTAATTAAAGATTTTGTTATTGTGTTGATGATGATAGTTTTGATGGATTTCCAGGTACCATGGACTTGTCTTGCATGAAAGCACCCACCCCTGCCCCTGTGCAGAATAAACAGAAGCGAACTAATGAATCATTCTTTGATCGTAATAAATTTTATATTTAACGTTGTGCATAATCCTGAGATTTTATTGTATTCTTGCTTAAGCATATTTTGATTCTGTGTTTTTGCCTCTCTTATAGCCTGTCGTTGGGCCGAGTGTGGGGGAGGCACATGCAACAAAACATCGCCATTCACATATGCTTGCCAATGTGAAGCAAATTCCTATAATCTGCTCAATGTCACTGCTTTGCCTTGCTTCAGGGAATGTAAGAATCCAAAACTAGATGCATGTTTTTAAAAATACGTAAAAACTTCCTATGCTTTACTTTTCAATGGGAATTTAAGTAGTAGCACTACTCATCCTCACAGAAAACATGTTCTATAATTCTATTTTATTTTTTCTAATTTACCTCAACTGAGACTATAAATAAGGCCATAAAATGCTTTCGAATAGTCCCATTTGATTTTTTTTTCTCTGTCATTCTATAAAATTCCAAAATTCAAAATTGATGTGAATTTATTTAGTTATGAGCAATTAATAGTTGTTAATATTGTAAACTACTTGAATAGTATGGGAAAGTGGAAAATTGTTATTTTGAAATTAAAATAAATTCACAACACAATTTGAATATATTAAGATTTCGTAAATTAACTATAGACTCTTTTGTGTTATAGAGGGAGTATAAAAGAGTGTATGCTGTCTTTTGAGGTAGAGCTTGTTGGTCAAAACCATGTTCTGTATTGAATTTTGTTGACTATTGAAAGAAATATTTGATATTTTGTTTTTGAAGGTGCACTTGGGGCAGAATGTTCGGACCTAGGGATTTCAGTATTGAACAGATCATCTTCTTCTCAGACCCCCTCTTTGTCCAATAACGATTCAAACCAAGGTAAGATTAAATTTACGCGTAATTTATGTACTCCTGCTCCATGTTAGATGAATCTGTTTCATTTTAATATGTGTTTCGCTACAATATTGTTTTCTTTATTTGCAGCTTGTTTAGTGAAAGGAGGGGTTTTCAATTGGCTGGCATTCATGGTCATTTTGTTGGCTTTGGTTATTGAGAAATAAGTAGATGAGCACAAAGATGATTGAGGTTTTGGTATATGATGATATATGTAGCCCCATCTCATCTTAGACAGATTTTTTGCTCTAGTTAGCTGATTGAGCTGCAGGAGGGAATATAGTTGCTAGTAATCATGCAGTATTGTATTGGACAAAAATGGTATACTTCACATATAGTAAAACAATGCCACAGTTATTTGAGCCATTACACATTATTAATTACTACTTCTATACTGTGTTATTTTAAGGGAAGGGAATGGAAGAGAGAATAATTAAAATTCCTAAAAATCTCATGTTTGTGGGTTTTTTTGGGAGGAAAGGAAGAGATTTAGAGCTGGGAGGTAAAGTTGATTTCATTTTTTTCTCTAAACTTTTTCACAAAAGTAGGATTTGGTGATGGGAAATGATAGGAAAATTAGATATTTTATATTACTTAAAGTAACCTTTAAAAATAAATCATCCCATCTATCCAAAACTCGCAATCCATTCCCCTCCTATACTTTTTCATCCCATCTATCCAGACTCACAACCGCATCTTTAAGGACTTCTCCAGTTCTCCTGCTGCTGAAATCTGATCATGTAAAATTTATAAGTTAATTCCATGCCTGTTATGGCGTCTGTCTTCTCCGGGAAACAATATGCAGGGGCCTGCCACTTGGTATCTTCAAGAACTGCTCCCACCTCAAATGTCATGAAATGGGCTTCTTTTCCTGCATACATGCATGCATGCATGTTGTCAATGTCATGTAGTGGGTTATATTTTTGTCAATGTCAAATTTAAGTGTTATATATGCTACACTACTATAGTCTACCAATAATATCACACAGAAGTTAATCGGGCTGCGTACAATGGTCGTGATTCTCTCAAACACTTGTATCTAGCAAGGCAGCAACTCATCCTAGATGGGTAGAATGTAGATCGTGTGAGTTGTGACTTAGAATAACTTTATCCGGATATAATAATTGGTACAATTTAACCTATTTATATTTTGACTCCCCAATAGAAAGTAAAAATATAAATAAATAAAATTATAAAATATTCATGTCCAATTATTATGTCCGAACTCTGTAACTTATTTATGAGTCTCATTTGATCGTCCATATCATGTTCGAATTCTGACTTATTTTATGAGTCTTAGAATAACTCTATGCCGATATAAAAATGGGACATGAGTGCTGTACCGATTAAATTGTATTTTGACTCTCAATAAAAGATAAAAATACAAATAAATAAAATTATAAAATATTCATATTCAATTATTATGTCAGAACTCTATAACTTATTTTATGAGTCTCATTTGATCCACCGTATCATGTCCGAACTATGACTTATTTTATGAGTCTCATTTGATCGTCCGTCAAAATTTGCAAGACGAATGCAAACTTTTTGGCAATATGGTGTAATTATTATAGAGCTGCTATAATTATTTTATTATTACTACAATATATATATATATATATATATATATATATATATTAATTATACTGTTTTTTGTGAATAATTTAAAGCTTTCAACACTTAATTTGTAGGGTTAATAACATATTTGATCTCGAAATAGACACTCATTTATAATTAGAATATACTCTCTGTTGGTATAATACTTTGAAGCGTATTGAAGTGGAGTGAAAGTATTAAGTAGATTCATTTGAGCCAGTAAATTGGGTGGATATTATCTTTATTTGGGACTTATGAAGTATTGAGGTACATGACGATTAAGTAGAATTACTTAGATGAGTATGGTTACTTGAAACTTTGTGGGGTGTAGATTGGGGATAGAACTTTGGTTGTCATCTGCATTGCATTTAATGAGAATTGGACGAGGGCTTAGTAAATAAAAGGCATGGGCCCGGGGAAAGTCGATTCATCTGAGACAAACCGGACTTTGGAGATATAAAGCAAGGATGACACACGGTGAAAGGTAACTAATTAATTATTCTCTCTCAAGCACTAGACATTATTTTCCTCCATTGTTAACCTTGTGATCGTGATCATCGACTCTCATGAAAGCTATCCCAAGACGATCGGCCGTTATCCAAGCTTTTAGTGTTGACTTGTTGAGCTGTATGCGGGATAACGGACACGTCTTGGTGATTGGGACGTGAGGAAAAATCTTGGCGTTAACATTGGCTAGAAGGAGGGTTTGAGTTCTAGTGTCTTGAACATTTCTCAATCCTGTTGTATTTGTTCTATGTGGGAATCCATGGGAAGAGTAGAACACCTACACTAAAGGATAGGCGATGGCTATGACTTCGTCTACACACAACGCAGTATCTGTCGAGGATTGATTGGGTCCTTGAAGATTGCTTATGCATGATCTTGCTTCCAGCGGGTTTCGAGGTTCTCGTTCGAGAGCCCAAGGTGATCTTAGAAGAAGATTGATTTTTGCTTTGCCAAGAGAAGACCTAACCATGGTGGGAAAGGGTAGAAAGGCATCTTGCTTAGAATCTATCTGAAGTGGTCGGGTGACGGGCCCGATCAAGTTAGAAAGAAGTCTACACTTTAAAAACATGTCTCGGTAGTCCTCGGGATCAAGTGAACCAACAACCATTTTACGATTGGTGAAGAAGGGTATTCCGCCTATTGGTCTTGGGATTATGGTGAAAGCGAGTAGATGAAGACCCAACGGTCATTTTCTGATTGGTGAAGAAGGTATTCCGAAGCCTATTGGTCTTGGGATTATGGTCGAAGCAAAGTAGATGAAAACCCAATGACCATTTTCTGATTGATCGAAAGAAGGTTCAAAATCTGTTGGTCTTGGGATTCTAGTCGAAGCGGACCCGAAGCGAGCGCTCTTGAGAATCCACGAGGGCACACATACATGGATACTCGTCTTCGGAGATGCTTTCGTCTAAAGCTGCAGGTTCGAATGGAAAAGACAAGACTATTCAGAAGAGACTTTGAGAAGGCTTATGTCTAAATCGGCTGAAAGATGTTTGCCAATCTTTGGTATGTGGAAAGGGCCGAAGAATACTAAGACGTTCCAGTGAACTTCTGTAAGACCCCAACTTATTATTAATGAAATTTAATTTTCTCTATTTATTATTTTAAAATAATAAGGGTTGATTTGATTAATGTGGATAGTTAGGGGTAAAATCGTGAATACTTGAAAATAAGCAGTGGTTATAAAATATTCATTGTTGTGGGAATATTAGTTTGGTTGTGGAATATTAAATGCTTTGTAGGAGAATATTAAATGCAGCCCAATAGCGACCGTGTGTGGAGCCCCATGACGAAAAGCGATTGGATGAAGAAAATGACAAATATAAGTGGTTTAAAAATAACGACGTAGTTATTCACAGATTAATACTTTTAAAATACCGGTTGGTTAAAAACACGATGGCACGCCAGTATTGCACCAATTATTAATTTTTACGTGAAGGCCTTTACTTTCGATAATGGTTACGATAATTCTTTATTGAGGTATTTTATTGAGTTAATAATTCTTTGCGTTGATATTTTATATTCTTTGTTGTTTGATAATTATCATTACACGGTATTTTTTTATTATCGAAGCGATAATTCATATTATTTGAATAATATTATTAGATAACATTATTGGCAATGTCTAGAAAGTTACATACAAGGAGAGGTTTGGTCACCTAATTAATTCTTGTATGATAGAAAGAAATTCTTATTGGAAGCCCCTCTTTCTCGCAGGAGCTGCTACAGTTGTCGATATTGTGATTACATGTAATATTATTTGTGAATAATTAATTATTGATTCATATAATGAGGAAAATATTGATTTTATGTGGATATAGATGGAAAAAAAATTTAATGTGACAATTGTTGAAAATTGAAATTTTATCTTTTTACGATAAAATAATTCGTTTAAATATATTATTATATTTTAATAATATAATAATGGTGATATTTTACAACAAATGTGAGATATATGAGTATCTGAGGAGAAAGAGTATTTTGTTGCAATAAATGTTTAAAACATGTTAAACATGTCGGTGGACCCCATTTATTGGTGAAATTTGATTATAACTTTGTAAAATCGCTTGGTTTATAGATTTGGTCAATTTCTATTTGGAATTTGGAAAAACTTTCTTACGTAAAGTTGTATCAATTGAATTTCCTATAAAAACTTCATGAGATTTGAATTTTACGATGAAAGGGCTATTTATTATGAATTATTGAAGTTAGAAGTTACGAAATAATTGATTTTGGAAGTTTAAAATATTTAAAATTAGAAAAACATTTTTTTCATTATGGTGTGTTACACATGTGGGTTGAATAAAATTTGAATTCAGTTCTTGGAAGGTTGGCGTGGGAAATTTTATTATAAATAATAATATTATATTAAATTTTCTAACTTTGGTGTTCTAGCGTTTTTCTATAAATAGGGTCTTGGGTTAGAATTGAAAATCACACCGAAAGCTGAAGTTTTCTCTCTCTATATTATCGGCGTATTCTTGTGAGTATTTTGAGTATACTTTGAGTATTGTTAGGCGGTCTGAAGTTCCTTGACCTTATACACCTCAGTATTCCATTAGAAATCTAATCTTTCGAGGTAAGGGATGTTATTTTCTTCTCGAATGATATTATTTCTTCATATCATTATCTTTGAAATATTGGTTGGAACTTTTTATCAAATTTGGAACTTTTTCATGTCGGGTTTACTATTCATGAGTTCTTATTCACGATTCTTATTCATGAGTTCTTATTCACGAGTTCTTATTCACGAGTCTTATTAAGTGAAAGCGTGAAGATGTTTTTTGTGGAATTTTTATCTTTTGGTGTGAGATTCTTATTCACGTATCGACCTTTATTCACATATCTGACCTTATCCACGAATCGGACTTATTCATAGAAAAATGAAAATTTTTCTTTTAAATCTAAAATATCTATTACGGATACTAGCTTTGATTGTATCCATGTTTTGATCATTCTTGAATTTTATACCCTATGATTATTTTTGAGGTATTTTTGGGCGTGGATAAAACAAAGTACGAATCCTTAATCCTTAATCCTTGTCATTTTGTTTCACTTTGGATTCGTTTCTTTAAAAATATTTTCATCATCTTGATCTTAAATGATGATATTATGGAATATCTTTGGCTTTGTAGTGCAAGATGAATGATTTCTTGATGAATATCTTTGACGTGGTGCAAAGATGAACATGTGTTTAGATGAACATGACCAATTGATGAATATCTTTGGCACGTAGTGCAAAGATGAATATTTGATTCGGATGTATATTGATTGATGTTACGGGGATAAAAGATGAGCGATGAACTTTTAAATTCATACGAGAGAAGGCGATGGTTTGTATTCTCTACTTAACTCTTCTAATGAATTATTATTTCATTGCGAATATTGATTTAAAATTTGTTGTCTATTGTATTCTATTAGATTTTCCTGTTGAAGACTAACGGTAATTTGTTGTATATTATCTTAGTCATAATATTCTTTCTTTGGCTAGTTGAGCTCACCCTTTTCCTTTTTGTTCCATTTTTCTTCTCGGGCGGCGAGAATATAAGCGAAATGCAGTCGGGTATGGAATGAAGGTTTTAGAAAGAATTATTTAGTAGTCCTCACCATTTTTGTAAAATAATGTATCAATAAATGTGATGAAGATTTATTTGAGTATAGATATTATACAGAGATAATATTTGTATTCAAACTCACATTTCTTGTTGTAATAATAAAGTTGTAGTTGTTTACGTACCATGTATTGACAACTTCGAATAGGTGATGTATACCTATTTTGGGGCGTCACAACTTGAGACTATGAAGGCGCTTCTACAGGGAATAAACGACCTATCTTTCTTGATTGCCTTTGTTGGTGAAGTCCGCTCTCTATTTGAGCTATATTATTTGTATCTGGCGAGTTAGTTAGATTTGGCGATGGGGAGCGATTTTAGTGCGAGAAGTTGGGGGTAAGCACTTTTAGGTTTTGCTATGTAAGCCGTGTCCTTAGGGATGAAGAAATAAGATGGCGTTAGTTATGGAGAAAATTGAAGAGTCAAGAAAAAAATCGTTCTGATTGCTTGTCGAATCGAGAATTCATGGGCGTTGTTTGCGGACGGTATTATACTTTGGACTCATCTCCCACTATTGAGGAATTTTTGGGTCTTGAGTCAGAAAGTCAGTAGATGTAAGACCCCAACTTATTATTAATGAAATTTAATTTTCTCTATTTATTATTTTGAAATAGTAAGGGTTGATTTGATTAATGTGGATAGTTAGGGGTAAAATCATGAATATTTTAAAATAAGCAAGTGGTTATAAAATATTCATTGTTGTTTGGGAATATTAGTTTGGTGGTGGAATATTCTTCTTTGCATCGGGGAATATTAAATGCGACGGCCTTGATCTTTAATGGGCCCCATAACGGAAAGCGATTGGATGAAGAAAATGACAAATATAAGTTGTTTAAAAATAACGGCGTAGTTATTCACGAATTATCTTGTTAAAATACTCGGTGGTTAAAACACGATGTAGACACGGTATTGCACCAATTATTGATTCTTACGTGAAAGGCACTACTCAATAATGGTTACGATAATTCTTGTTCGATATTTTATTGATTCTTTGCGTTGATATTTTATATTCTTTGTTGTTTGATAATTGTCGTTACCTGATATTTTTATTATCGAAGCGATAATTCATATTATCTGAATAATATTATTAGATAACATTATTGGCAATGTCTAGAAAGTTACATCTAAGGAGAGGTTTGGTCACCTAATTGCGCCTTGATGAAGGAAAAATTCTTATTGGAAAGCCCCTTTCACAGGAGCTATGCAGTTTATCGATATTGTGATTACGTAATATTATTTGTGAATAATTAATTATTGATTCATATGATGAGGAAAATATTGATTTTATGTGGATATAGATGGAGAAAAATTTTAATGTGACAATTGTTGAAAATTGAAATTTTATCTTTTTACGATAAAATAATTCATTTAAATATATTATTATATTTTAATAATTTAATAATGGTGATATTTTTACAACGAATGTGGGATATATGAGTATATGAGGAGGAAGAGTATTTTTGTTGCAATAAATGTTTAAAACATGTTAAACATGTCGGTGGACCCCATTTATTGGTGAAATTTGATTATAGCTTTGTAAAATCGCTTGGTTTGTGGATTTGGACAATTTACATTTGGAATTGAGGAAAAACTTTCTTCTGCAAAGTTGTAGAAATTTAATTTCCTATAAAAACTTGCGAGATTCGAATTTTCGATAAAAGGGCTATTTATTGTGAATTATTGAAGTTAGAAGCTCAAAATAATTGATTTTTGGAAGTTTTAATTATTATTTTAAAGAAAAACGTTTTTTGCATTTAAGTGGGCTAACATGTGATATTAATTGCTTTGAAATCAGATCTTCAAAGATGGGCTAAGAAATTTATAATATATATTAATATTTTATTAAATTTTACTAACTTTTGGTGTTCTAGCATTTTCTATAAATAGGTCTTGGGTTAGAATTGAAAATCACACCGAAAGCTGAAGTTTTCTCTCTCTATATTATCGGCGTATTCTTGTGAGTATTTTGAGTATACTTTGAGTATTGTTAGGCGGTCTGAGTTCCTTGACCTTATATACGGTATTACAGCTAAAGTTAATCTTTTCGAGGTAAGGGATGTTATTTTCTTCTCGAATGATATTATTTCTTCAATATCATTATCTTTGAAATATTGGTTGGAACTTTTTATCAAATTTGGAACTTTTTCATGTCGGGGTTCTTATTCACGAGTTCTTATTCACGAGTCTTATTAATGAAGCGTGAAGATGTTTTTTTGGGAAATTTCTATCTTTTGGTGTCGAGATTCTTATTCACGTGTCTGGCCTTTATTCACGTATCTGACCTTTATTCATAGAAAAATGAAATTTCTTCTTTTTGTCTAAAATATCTATTACGGATACTAGCTTTGATTGTATCCATGTTTTGATCATTCTTGAATTTTACACCACTATGATTATTTTTGAGGTATTTTTTGAACATGGATAAAACAAAGTACGAATCCTTAATCCTTAATCCTTGTCATTTTGTTTCCTTTGGATTCGTTTTTTAAAAATATTTTCATCATCCTCGGTCTTAAATGATGATATTATGGAATATCTTTGGCTGTAGTGCGAAGATGAATGATTTCGATGAATATCTTTGGCGCGTAGTGCAAAGATGAGCAGTGTTTAGATGAGCAGTGTTTAGATGAACATGACCAATGATGAATATCTTTGGCACATAGTGCAAAGATGAATATTTGATTCTAGATATATATTGGTTGATGTTACGGGGATAAAAATAGAGCGATGAACTTTTAAATTCATACATAGAAGATAGTTGTTTGCATTCTCTACTTAACTCTTACAATGAATTATTATTTTCATTGCGAATATTGATTTAAAATTTGTTGTCTATTGTATTCTATTAGATTTTTCCTGTTGAAGACTAACGATAATTTGTTGTATATTATCTTAGTCATAATATTCTTTCTTTGGGCTAGTTGAGCTCACCCTTTTCCTTTTTTGTTCCATTTTTCTTCTCGGGAGGCGAGAATATAAGCGAGTGCAGTCGGGAATATGGAATGAAGGTTCTAGAGAGAGTTGTTTAGTAGTCCTCGCCATTTTTGTAAAATAATGTATCAATAAATGTGATGAGGATTTATTTGAGTATAGATATTATACAGAAGATAATATTTGTATTCAAACTCACGATTTCTTGTTGTAATAATAAAGTTGTAGTTGTTTCTGTACCATGTATTGACAACTCAGAATGGGTGATGTATACCTATTTTGGGGGCGTCACAGTAGATGTTCTTCGGAGGGTTCATGTGGGTATTTGTGTCAGCTAAATAGTTCGATCCCACATCAGCCACCAAAAGGCTATATTCGATTTTATCTCATATACCTCTTCTTTGTGCAGGGGGTAGTAATCTTGGGTCCATTGCCTAGGGATCATGTTATGAGCAGCCTTGACTCATGGGATCGAAGTTTGAAACATTCATGAGGGACTTCGATAGCTCATCCATAGTCTGACAGGCACAGGAAATGCCACCTCGGTGTTAGGAGGTTCGGGAGGACTCGCTGACCATCCGTTGGTAGCCTCTTCGGTAGGTGGTCCTTAAGACGTTGTCAGGCCCTGCATGGTAGGCAAATTGTCGACCTTTAGACCTTGTCAGGCCCTTCGTGGTAGGCAAGTGTCATCCTTAAGACGTTGTCAGACCCTGCGTGGTAGGCAATTGTTGACCTTTAGACCTTGTCAGGCCCTTCGTGGTAGGCAAGTGTCATCCTTTGAACTTTGTCGAGGCCCTTCGTGGTAGACAAATGTCATCCTTTAGACTTTGTCGGGGCCCTTCGTGGTAGCGCAAATGTCATCCTCCATGGGTTTATTGGGCCCTTCGTGGTAAACAAATTCCCTACGAAGCGAGATCTACCTCTCACTTTGTAGCGAATAAGTATTGCATTACTTTATTACACGATTTTAAGTGTTGAATTCGGGTCACATTATTACTTGATCTTATCACATTATATGACTTGCTTAGTTATTGACTATGATTTAAGATTATACATTTTTACCTTGATGGATGATGAATTATTGACAAGAAATGGTCAAAGGTGTAATAAGGATAAGAATTTGTTAATCATCTCATTGATATCTAACTGTTTACAAAGGAGAAATGTCTTTTCGAGGGGTCTAAAGTTTGGGATGATATCTTTAAGCTTCCTTATTGTCCTCATTTGTCCAGAAGAGTCGAGGAGAAATAAGGTTTAGCCCTTCTGAGTTTGGCTTTGTATTTACTTGATGAGACCTCGTACCCTTGAGTATACATGTGGACAACTTCATTGTTCATTTCGGTGGATTTCACGTAATTTGCTTGATCTCCTTGCAAGCCGTCGATCGATTAATGGTGGGCCCAAATCCCTAAGAGTCTGGAGTTCTCGAAGTTCATCTTCAAGCTTTTGACGATGGGCCATTTGTTTTGCATCTTTAGCTTGGATATCTTTATTTTGCTTCTACAGAACTGAGTTGGATTGGGCGGATCTTGATTTTCTTGCCAAATTTTCGTTTTCTTGAAAAATCGATATTTATATTAGTGATGACTTGATGAGTGGGCCGGGACATCTTCAAATCTTCTTTGGTTTGGGCAAGGTCTTTACAAGGCACTTCATTGTCGTGAAGAAACAACTTTGAGACTACTTCATCTTTCGCCAAAGCGAGACTTAAGCGGGTATTCTCTCTTGACGACTTTCTCTTGACTTGACCTCCTCTTGGTATTTGGGGACGGGCGTCAAAGAAGCGATGTTTGCTGCGGATGATCGATGTTAGTTCATCGATTCAAAATTAATGGTAGAGATGTAAATGGATAAGTTAAGCTTACTCTAGCTTGGTACTTCATTCCCTCGTTGATCGAGTCCATGATAGAGTACATTCTTAGAAGCAAATTGGTCGTCGGTATTACGGACGAAGGAGTTGTATAGCTCAAATGGGAAATTCTCTTCGGGTTCTGGCCAGAGAGTGGGGGATCCCATGGCTTCGGGCCTAGATTCCGAGGAGTTTGGTTTTCTTTTGCGATCATGTTTGGGTGTTCGCTCTACTTGTTCTTTGGGCTTTTCGTCAGAATCAACGATTTCAACCGGGGTGGTTGGCAAAGGATCGGTCTCTGTTGGAGGTACTTGTGGTTCTTCGGAGGCTA
Source organism: Panax quinquefolius (assembly GCA_020205615.1). Lineage (NCBI taxonomy): Eukaryota > Viridiplantae > Streptophyta > Magnoliopsida > Apiales > Araliaceae > Panax > Panax quinquefolius. Next base: position 117,492,091 of record CM035171.1, on the reverse strand, counting down.
GAGAATTTGCTTGGATTTTCCTCTTTTTGGCGCGAAGGATTCGGGTCCGTTCGTCAGAGGGCATATCGAGGAGGCACTCGGTGTGAGTTTGTGTGGGGGTGTGTTTGGGTTTTCGGCCAGCTTGCTTTCTTCGACGAGGTTGGTTTGTCCCTTCAGTAGGAGTTGATTCGATGGCTTGAAGTTCTTCAGTTGGTACATCAGCAGAGGTCGGTGAAGATGTACCAAAAAGAAATCTGTCTAGATCCCTTCGGTCGATTGACGTTGGTTTGATCAGAGACACTGCAACAGATGAGGAACAATTGTTTACGATAACTACTGATGGAAATTGGGAGTTAAACAATAAAGTGGGTTCGAGACTTACAGTTATGGTCGTACAACCATGCTGTTTACTCAGAAGTCCGAAGCTTCATTCCTTAATGTGAATCTTCTCTAGAAGGCTCGCCATTTCTCTCACTCGTTCTGTTGAAATATTTCTGAGGTTTGCAGAGATACGATCGGAAGTGATCCAGTCGGGTATAGAGGAGACTTCTGGTCCTTTGACAAAAAACCACTCCTTATGCCATCCTTGGTTGCTCGAAGGAGTGTCCATTAGTGGTCGCTTCTCGAACCTGGCATTAGGTTTGGGGGATTGTTTGCTCAGCATCTTGAAGCCTCGTTCTCGAGATTTACCGGCTATGAACAGAGTGAAGAAGAAGTCGACAGCAGGTGGAATCCCTTGTTCGTGTCAGAAGGCGATAAATGCCAGGATGTGTATGTAGGAGTTCGACACTAACTGGGTGAATCCCACACCTACGAACCCCAGTAGAATGATGATGAAGGCATAGAGAGGTAAGCGAACTCCCTTTTCGAGAAGGGTCATAGACATGGCGGTCTAGCCTTCGGGTCGCTGGTACATTCGTTCGTGGGGAGCTGGAGCCCTTACCATATGGGTGTCCGGAATCTGGTAGCGAGTCCGAAGGTTACCCAACTCAATCTTAGTGACGGTGGAAGAAGTGTTGGCATAGGGGAAGTATTGTTCACTCTTGAAGAATTCTGAAGGATTAGGAATAGTTTTTAGTGGTTGATTACATTTGTGAGTATCAATGATTTGGTATTTGAACTTCAGACCTCTTTTTACTAGAGTTAGGATTGGTAAGAATAGTGGTAATGGGGTTATCGCGAGTGGGGAACTTTGATTAGTATTACGAGAAGCCATTGTTAATTAGTTGCGAGAGAGAATTTGGAGAAGAAGAAGAAGCGAGAATATCCGAATTTCAAATTGAGTTGGTAAAAGCTATCGATTTGGCGGATAATGACTTTTATACTAGAGTTCTCTTCAACTTTTCACGAGGTTCAAGGGCGGCTCATTTAATGCCAGCAGTGATTGTGAATTTGAAGAGGTAGCGTGCGGTTTTGGCCTTCATTGTTAACCGGAGTGGGCTTCTCTATTGGGCTTCCGGTTTCTATTTGAATTGTTGTTTGAGATTTACCTATTGGGCCTCGGTAAGTTGTATCTTAGGCCTTTGTTGAACTCATTATAATTTCTTTTATTCTGGACCGATTCCACGTATACTCTTTCATTAAACCTTCTATTTAATAAAAGACTGGGGGGCAATGTTGGGCCATAATCATTTAGACATGTTGAGGTGGCTCTTGAAAGTATTAAGTAGGTTCGTTAGGGCGACCCATTGGGTGGATATTATCTTTATTTGGGACCTATGAAGTATTGAAATTTGTGACGATTGGTAGAATTACTAGATGAGTATGGTTCCACTTGAGTTTTGGCCAAGTGTAGATTGGCGATAGAACTTGTCGGCGTCGGGATTTTTGGGTGCCCTTTTGAGTTACTTGTTCTTTTCGGTGTTTCTCATTTTAGGTGAGATTTGTTTGAAAAAACAAGTGAAAAAGGTCCGAAATATGTATAATGTCGACGATGGGACCGCTAAGAGTCGCCATTGATTTTTAAATGGTTGTACCAACACAATGAGAAAAGTTTGCACATTGACCTAGTGATGTGACACTTTGATATCTGGATCGGTGAAAGCAAGAGATTCGTTTAGGGTTCGGGGACTTGGTTATGTGGGGAAGGTGTTAGGCACCCCGACATCCGTGTTACCACTTGTGACCGCCTCTTTTCAAAAACTATTATCTCTGAATGTATGTGTGCGTATGCAATTCGATGTGCTTGTTATATGGAAGTTGTGCGAGGCCTCGTTCGAACCTATATACAGGGGTTTGAATTTATGTAAAAATTCGATTTTTAGCGAAGATATGGCGGTGATGTTTTATAAAGAGGTTTTTAAACCACGATGCTCAATAGGAATTGAGACCTTTTACACTCCCATTTTCATTAGGTGATCATTTGGATTGATTTTATTTGGCGGATCTGAGGCATCCGTATGAAAATAATATACAAAAATAATGTCGACTTCCTCGTGGGTATGGAAACCATTTGAGGAAATTCGAGACCATGCAGAATAATTTACATCTTTCTTCTGACTTAAAATGTCCATCACGGAACCGAATCTAGATTGATAGGATGAATCGAGATCACATGATTCTAGGCTCACAAAATCATATTTTTTATATGAAAGCGATGGCGGTATATATATAAAAGTCAGTAAATATATATATCTGATATGATCACCAACCACGAAGCACCTCCATGGAGGATCGAAATGTAAATAAAGGCATGAGATACGGTCCAACCGCCACGAAGGAAACTCCAGGCGGATGTAATGTAAATAAAGTCAGTAAATCGATCAATTTGCCACGAAGTAAACTCAGGCGGGACGAAATGTAAAGAAAGTTGTAAAGCGATCAACCACCACGAAGTAAACTCCGGGTGGAACAATATATATATATATATATATATATATATATATATATATATAAAAAGCAATAAACGCATAGGATGTGAAATCGAGCTCATCGAATGAGTTCGACCACGATTCATATATATAAGTATATATATATAAATAAACGAATAAACGCACCATCAAAAATTCAGGCTCAATCGAGGCATAACTCGATAATGTTAGTCAATATATATATATATATATATATATATATATATATATATATATATATCTGATGAAATGAAACCACGGATAGAAGTCCGGCAAAAGCAACAACACGACTCTCAACGTGTAGAAGGGTGTGTCTGAAAGATGAAGAAAAAACTCTAAAGTGTGTGAAAAAGGCTTACACCTAACTGATAAAGAAAGCTTCATATCTTTAGAGTGGGTAAACACAGAGCTTTTGTGGGTACAAAAGAGGCTATATATGAGCTCACAGTGTGTTTAAAAGTGGGAAAAATACACCTTTGTATGGGAGAGTGCGAGCGAATTGTGCGAGGTTTCCCGTCGTTTTCTCTAGAAAATCAGCACCCCAAGCCCCATATTTATAGAGGGGGCAGCCGCAGTCTACTGCGGCACCTAATAGCAGTGTACTGCGTTTCCCTGGTGCCCCGGGCGGTGTGGGTCCCGCCGTGTTGAAATGCGTCTGTCTGCTGTTATTTTCGGTCATTTCTCATAACTTTTAATCAAGGAGTCCGATGGAAGCGTGTTATACCATTCCAGAAAGTTCTTTCTGAGAGCTACACAATGATATATGATTTGACCTTTTTTGATTCCAGGAAGATGGGTCCATGACCGAAATGGCATTCCCAGGTTTCCGTCAGGCAATCCGGTGAGCCATTTTGTGTAGTTTAAGCTCCGGAGTTAAGATATCGCTCTTGTGGGACTTCCTTTGAAGTACTTTGAGTGTATTTGATTTGAAATGAAGATGAGTTGGCAAAATGACCATTTTGTCCCTCCCGGGATTATCTCCGATTTTCGGCAGCGAGTATGTAGCGATCGTTCGGGGTTATCTCTCGAGGTTGGCTTCTTTGTTGACTTTGACTATCCTCGAGGTCATCTCTCGAGGTTGGCTTGACTATTCCATGGTTGGGGCCGAGAATCGAATACCTCGGGGTCATCTCCGAGATTAATCGGTCTTCTCCGGTGTGTGGTCCGATATTGTATCTGCAGGCCTCGGGGTTATCTTCGAGGTTGGATTTGGTTACTCCCAGATTGCGATCTGGGGTTTGATGATGAACTTCCTAGAGTATCCGGTATGGATTTGGATTGTCTTTTCGGGGTTCCCTCTTAAAAGATTTAATCATCCTCCTCTGATGTTAATGTAGATGAAAGAAAATTTTGAGTGTCTACAGAACTTTGACTGTCATCTCTGCATTGCATTTAATGAGGATTAGACAGGGCTTAGTCAGCTAAAGGCTGTGGGCCCAAGGAAATTCAGTTGCATACAGGACAAACCGGACTTTGGAGATATAAAGCAAGGATGACACACGGTGAAAGGTAACTAATTAATTATTCTTTCTCAAGCACTAGACATTATTTTCCTCCATTGTTAACCTTGTGATCGCCGATACTGACTCTCACGCCGGAGCTATCCCCCGACGGTCAAGCCATCAAGCTTTTGGTGTTGACTTGTTGAACTGTGCAGGATATCGGACACGTCTTGGTGATTGGGACGTGAGGAAAAATCTTGGCGTTAACACTCTCTAAATTTAAAATAGCTCTATTTTACTCTTTAAATTCGAATTTTATTTTTAAACTTAAAAAAAATTAAATTACACATAACTCAATTTCAAAATAATTAATAGTGAATCAATCAATCAATCTTGTAGGGGATAGGGGTTGGGGGTAGGGGTAGGGGTAGGGGTAAGTAGTGGCGAATTTACTTGAGGGGCGGCTGTCCATTGGAATTTTTTTTATAGGCATAAATAAAGACAGGATAAATATATAAATTAATAAATTTAAGGGGACAAATTAATGGAAGAGATAAATTTGGAAGGGGCAAAAAAAAATCATAAATCAATTCTAAATACAAGTACAAAAATCTTCTTAGTTTTAAAACTTGGTAAAATCTTAAAAATATTTTTGTATAATTTTTGGTTTTGAATATTCATCAGCGTATGAATTATGAAGGATTATTTGATTCAAACTTTTTTTTATTGATTTGGTTGACTATAATTACTGTTTGTTTGGTTTAATTGGGTTTTTATTTTTGAGTTGTTTGATCTTCGATTGAAAATAAGATTATTTTGGTTGAGTAGTTTATGTTTTTTATTGTGATAGGTTACAATAATTTTACCTTATTTTATAATAAAAATAAAAAATAAAAAATGACTGAGTCTTTAACCGCTTCTCATTTCTAGTTCTTATAATTATTTTATTTTCATAAATCTAATTAATGGACCTTGTATAATTTTGATATTTTGAGTATAAATTTTAGATGGTTTATTTCACTTATTTCAAGTAAACTTATAAAAAATATCAAAACTAGTTTATACTTTGAAATTAATTCTTAATTTTGTTTGAATATAGAAAATAAATTTAGTTTAAAACTTTGAATATTTGGAGAATCTTTTCGATTAAATTATAACAAAAATCAAAATAAATTTCTAAATTGTATCTAAATATTTTTTTATTTTAAATTTCTTTTTTAATTTGGATTATAAATATTTATTGTAATTTGACAATATTATTATGATTACTTAAAATTATGATTAGTTTAAAAAAAATTATTTAAATTTAGCAAAAATATTAATTAAGAAAAAAATTCTTTACCCCCCTCTGAGCGTAGGAGTGGGGGTTAGAGTAGGAGTAGGAGGTAGGGAGTAGGGGGTACATGTACCAGAGAACAAGAGCCAATAGACAGGGCTTTTGGAGAGAACGTCCTCGTAATACCAAATGAAGTCATCGTCGGCCTTCTCCCGCATTTGCAGAGAAGCCGTCCATATAAGGCGCGAGACTAAATAGTTACCTCCATCCATCCAATTAGGCCTTAGAATCCCAACTTGAAGTTAACGATTTGGCGATCGGGATGATCCTCTGCATGTGTGAAGAAGAAGGAGGTGCTGGTTGGTCCACTCACGTTGTCTGATGGAGCTGCATGTCGGTCTTGTTACATGTTCAAGTTTACGACCATTGGGCGGTCGTTACCACCAGATCTACCATTTGGGTGCTCTGCTATAGTTTGTGAAGATAGTGGCGTGGAATTGCTCGGGCCATGGCTTCACCGTTTGAAGTGATGATCCTACATCTTCACTTCTTGTTGCATAGCCCCAAATTGGACTAGTTCTAGAAGGAGAACAGGCCATAATCATTATTATTAAGGCGAGATCTTTTGCCACATCCCAATCACGTAAGGCATACGATCACCTCGCGATGTACACGATCGACACCAAAAGCTTGGCTTGGCTTCGATCAGTGGAGATAAATTCAGCGTGAGAGTCATTCTGCCGTGAATTCTGAGGTTAACAATGGAGGATAAAATGTCTAGTGTTCTTAGAGAGATAAAAATTGTATGTTGTGTGTATGCGTACCTTTTCTTGGAGATTTTCTTACTAGGTTATACTCTCTTGCCTGGTTTACCGTGCCACCAACTCTTACCTGACATAGCCCCTTACTTCTCAGTGATCTCTGCCGACTGCATGCAGGTTGTCACCTTTCTTCCTACTGTGCATACCGCCGGCCGGCTATAATCCCATCCACATTAATGATCTATAGACTTTTAGTCAACAGCCTTCCTTTTTCATCATTACAAGTCAAAGACTTAGATATTAAAAGATCTAATGGATCAACCTATTGACCCGGTCCAATATTAAGGAGATATAATGTAAGGATTAAGCCCAATAACTTTAAGACCCAATGGACTAATTAAATAAATAAGCCCAATCCATAAGGCCCAATAGGAGAAATATCATGACCCAACAATTATTATTACTACTATAATTCTCATCATCGATTCAATTCAATTAAACCTACCTACGGGTTACGTTCGTAGAGAAGAGAATAATTAAGGATGATGAACAAGATATATGGATTGAAGGAGGTGGAGGATTTGAATGCTGAAGCTACCACCAAGAGCAAGAGGGCTTCTCTAGCTAGTTAAACTTTACTAGCACTCAATAATTCTGGGGCGACATGGACATTTTTTGGTGACATTTTCATGTTGATGTAGCTGTGACACATCACAATGTCGCCAAAAAAGTATTTCACCCTTTCTGGGACATTTTTTGGCAACATTGTGATCTGGCACAACCACATCAACATGAAAGGGTGAAATAAAAAAAATCCACTCAATTGGAATTACTCTCTTTACCAAAAAAAAACCGCTCAATGTCAATTAGTCTCCCTTTCTTTTACCAATTTTTTCATCAACTCTCTCTCTCAAGCCTTGTGGTTCTGTCGTTGCTTCGCTGCTGCAGTTACTCCCTCCCTCCACAAACTTCATGATTACATATGTTCTTCCTCCTACCATTACTCTCTCATATGTCTAAATTCTCAAAACACTAATTTTTGTGCAAATTTTTATTTTGTGTGAAAATTTTTGTTTTGCACAACAGTTGAGGAAGTTACCAAAGGAATTGATGAGATCCGTCTCACTGCCATTGTTACAGGTCGGTTGAAAATCTTTCAGTTTGTGGTTTGATTTATGGTTTTCTTGATTTCTTTTGAGATATATTCTTCACGTCTCACTAGAGCCACTCACAATATTTTGGGATAAGTAAAAATTATTTGGTGTTAAACATAATTTTCAGGAATATATATACAGCTTTTGAAGTTGGTCCTCTTAATTTTGTGGGGAAAAAAGAAGAAGATAATTTGGTTGAATTTGAAGTTGGTCCTCTTTATTTAGTACATTGACAAGTTTTTTAATCCAATGCATAACAAGTTTTGTCTTAACTTCATTATATGTCGCTAGTGGCGAAGTCAGAAATTTTTGTCAGTGGTGTCGAAATTATTATTGAGTTACAAATAATTTGGCTGGGGTTCGGGGGCAGCGCCCTCGAGCCATTTTTTTTAATACTTTATACTTTCGAGTATATATATATATATATATATATATATATATATATATATATATATTACAATTAAAATTTAATGAGTAATAATATATGGTATATATACACTATATATTACTCATACTTAGACTTTTTAATCACAACTTATCATAACTAAGTAATTCATTATTTATTTTTAAAAATAATATAAATTAGATTATTATTTAGTTTAAAATATTATAGAGAGATACATATATTAAGAGGATATGAGTCATATGTGATTAAAATTTGATTGACAAAGTTATAAATTATCTATTTGACCCCGTATAATAAAAAATTTATAAAATTTTTGTGGGGTCAATTTATATATAATACTTAAAAAATTTAAAATTTACCTTACATTATAAAACAAATTTTTTTTCCAGTGGGGGCGATTGACCCCATACCACTTTATGTGGCTTCGCCACTGTATGTCGCTAAGTCTGCCATTTCATAAAAAGAATTGTACATCCTATCAAAATGTTTATTTTCCGAATTCAACGTCCATTCGAAGTATATTATCTTAACCTTCTTATGACACATCTTTACGTCTTTCCTCCACCTTCGAAAAATTATGTTTAAGAGGACCAACTTCAAATTCACCCAAATTATCTTCTCTTTTTTTCCTACAAAATTAAGAGGGCCAACTACAACATATAATTCTGAAAATTATGTTTAACACCAAATAATTTTTACTTATCCCAAAACATTATGAATGACTCTAGTGAGATGTGTTGAATATATCTCAGAAGAAATCAAGAAAACCATAAATCAAACCACAAACTGAAAGATTTTCAACCGACCTGTAACAATGAAAGTGAGACCGGTCTCATCGATTCTTTGGGTAACTCCCTCAACTGTTGACCAAAACAAGAATTTTCACCCAAAATAAAAATTTGCACAAAAATTAAGGTTTTAGAAGTATGTAGGGGGGAGAGTAGCGGCAGCAGGAAGCAACAACAGAACCACAAGGCTTGAGAGAGAGAGTTGGTGAAAAAATTGGTAGAGGAGAGAGAGTAATTGATATTGAGCGGGGTTTATTGGGTTGGGTTGGGTTGAGTTGGGTTGAGTTGGGTTGGGGCGTCAAGGTACTCTTAAACCTTTGATCGCCAAGTCGGTCAAACTTTTTTTTTTTTTTAACCACAATTATGAGAATAATAAATAAAAAATAATAGAGCAAGTTTGAACAAAAAACTGTAAAAGAAAATATATATTTTTTATTCAAAAAATACTGTAAAAAAAAAAAGAAAAAAAAAAGAAGAAAATGCTGCATCGGACGGTACCGGTGGTTAAGAGTAACGGACGCCCCCCAATTGGGGTTTATTTGGTAAAGTAAAGAGTAATTCCAATTGAACGGTTTTTTTTATTTCACCTTTTCATGCTGATGTGACTGTGCTGCATCATAATGGCACCAAAAAATATCCCAAAACCATGTCTTTCCAGAATTATCAATAAGTTTGGGGCAACCGCAATCTCGCAGTGATTTATAAAAATTTCAGTTTTAATAAATCACATTAATTATTTAATAATCAAAAAAAAACTCAAACAGTCACAAGTCCGATCGAAGACGGCGGTCCCGTAGAAGGGCTCCAGAATTATTGTAGTAGCACTAGGATAAACCAACGGGTAATGGATAAGGAATGACAGGTCGGGAGGGCCTTTTTGACTCCACCATTTGTTTCATTTGTTTATTTTATTACTTTTTATGGTACAATATAGTACGTTTTGTTTTATAAAAATAAATAATCATTGTTTTTCGTGAAATATAATAACACATAATGATATAATTATTTAGTACAGTCTTTTCAACTAAAATTGATTTTATTTTTGACTCAAAGATTTTCCCCAAAAGTTGGAGAATTTAATGACATTGAGTTTATATTAATTAAAATAATTTTTTAAAATAAATCATGTCATTTATTATATTAATATATAAAGATAATATAGTAATAGTGTAATTTAAAACTAAAAATATTTTCATTCCCTTCATTTCCTCTAAAAGAACTTACTAACACAGTATTATAGAATAGAACAGAGTAAGTAAAAAATCTTAGAGGTAATTTGATCTACTATGTTCTATACCCTATTTCCCTCCCCCTTAAAGTACGAGTCTCATTTTATTTTTGTTCATAAAATACACCCAAAAAAAAAAGTCATGTATATTGTAACATTCCAGTCTCACATCAAAAGATAGAGAAAAAATTTATCTACATATAAAGAAATAATTTAAAGGAACAATTACATATTCTATTACATTTTTTTAAATAATTACAACAATAGTGCACTCATAAAATATTTACAAAAGTAATAGACTTTCCATATTTATTTACAATATTAGTGCAATTAGAATTCCTTAATTTAAAGAATTAATATGTAATTAGTATTACTTAATTTGACCCGCCCAACTCATTTACAATCAAACCAACTAACCCCTATCCATCCAACTTCGGCTGTTGCTAGCAAGCTCTGTTTTTTCTCTCATCCATGGCCTCTTCAGATCTCATCACCTAAATTTTCAACTACCAACCCCACATTGTATGAAACTCCAAAGGCGATGATGTCACCCAGAGTTTTGAGAAGGTGATGAAGTTATTTTTCCAGCACTTAGATGATCCCCACCATAAAGTTACTCAGGCAGCTCTTTCAACACTTGTCGATATTATTCCAGCTTGCCAAAAACCCTTTGAAAGTTATATGGAAAAGATTTTACCCCATGTTTTCTCACGATTAATTGATACGAAGGAATTAGTAAGGCAACCATGCACGACGACATTGGAAATTGTAGGCAAAACTTATGGTGTAGATTCTCTTTTGCCATCTTTGCTCTAATTTATGGTGTATACAATATTAGTACAATATCAACTGCCCATTTTTTGGTATATTTTTTATGAATGTTTGGTTACCCACAAAATATAGAATTGGTATATTTTTATTTTGGTTGTTCATGATTTCCTCTTTGTTTTGTTTTCGATTTGTTTGGTAACTTTGAATATTTGAATATTTGAATTTGAATTATTATTTTGAATTAGAATTTATTTTTGTTGTTAGATCCAAGATATTTGAATTTGAATTATTATTTATGGTAGTTATTTCTCCTTGATTTTAGGTTTCTTTATTATTATGAATTGAATCCTATACTAATTCCCTAAATTAAGGAATCCTAATTGCACTAATATTGTAAATAAATATAGAAAAATTATTATGTTTGTAAATATTTTGGTGATGCACTAATAGTGTAATTACTTTCTAATTGTTGTATATTTCTGTAAAGAACCCTTTAAATTATATGTGGTAATAGTGCTCCGTATTAAGAACTAGTGTCAGCAATCACATATAGTATCTATATCATAATATCCAACATCCAATTTCTCTGGCCCAATTATCAATCCATCAGAAATTAATTAGTCATGGGCCTTGTTAAAGAATATTCATCTTCTATTTAGTGGCCTCTTCACAATCCAGACCAGTTATGAAGCCTTTGATCCGGTGGATATTATCAAGACCTCATTCACAGAGAGCGGATAAAAATTTAGGCAGCATTAAAATATTATTTTTCTTTAAATAAAATCCTTTCATTTTAGAATGTAAGATTAAATTTGCCATTTTAACGGCAATATGAAATATGTTTAGACTCGATCACCATATGAAATAATTTGGGTCAAATCTCGAGTTCGGAATAAATTTGTGCCATAATAATATCTTCTTGAGTCATCTTAGCCCACCACAGGATCACTCAAATGATCATGACATGAAGGTACTAGTAGTTTTAAATTTGGATTCTTTACAGAAATATACAACAATTAGAAAGTAATTACACTATTAGTGCATCACCAAAATATTTACAAACATAATAATTTTTCTATATTTATTTACAATATTAGTGCAATTAGGATTTCTTAATTTAGGGAATTAGTATAGGATTCAATTCATAATAATAAGGAAACCTAAAATCAAGGAGAAATAACTACCATAAATAATAATTCAAATTCAAATATCTTGGATCTAACAACAAAAATAAATTCTAATTCAAAATAATAATTCAAATTCAAATATTCAAATATTCAAAGTTACCAAACAAATCGAAAACAAAACAAAGAGGAAATCATGAACAACCAAAATAAATCGAAAAAGAAAAAATCAGAGTTATCAAACGAGCAAGAACAGATCCTAAACGAATTCGGAGTAGCCGAACAAAGAGGAATCACGAACAACCAAAAACAAAACAAATCGAAGAAGAAGAAAAAGAAAAAGAAATCGGAGTTACCAAAACAAATCGAATAAGAAGAAGTCGGAGTTACCAAACCAGCAAGAACAGATCCAAAACGAATTCGGAGTAGCCGAACAAAGAGAAAATCACGAACAATTTTTTTTTAATGAATATTTGGTTACCTACAAAAATTAAAATGGTTACCTTTGTATTAAGGAATTCTAATTGCACTAATATTGTAAATAAATATGGAAAGTCTATTACTTTTGTAAATATTTTATAAGTGCACTATTGTTGTAATTATTTTAAAAAATATAATAGAATATGTAATTGTTCCTAATTTTAATATTTCTACGTGATTTTTTCTCACAAAAAAGTAGAGTGGATTCCACTTTTATATGAGAAGGGCACATGTGAAAATAACAAAATTACATGTGAAAATATCGTTTTTCTGCAACAAATTCTATTGAAATGGTTATTTATAATTATAGACCCATTAAAAACAATGACAGGTAACCCTCCTTTTAGGACCCGGATAGTATAAATAAAATATAAGCGGGTCATAATTTTTATTTAGACAAAGTGTGGTGGTGATAATCAAAGATTCCAATCAAAACAAGTACTACCTTTTTATCATCCACACAAAAGTTTTGGCCAATGGAAATGAAGTAGGTTGGGTGAAGCAAATATTGAGTGGTTCACTAACATGGGACAAGTGGGTAGAAGGTTTTTATCACCATTAAAATCATACCATACCATACCATACCATACCATACCATACCCAGCCCTACTTAGTAAAGAGTTCTGCCTCATCTACCCCCGTCTGAGTCTCCCTCCATTGTTTATTCATCATTTTTTTTATACTCTTATGCTATGTTTGGATCGGAGTAATGATGATAAGAATGTAATAATTTATTTTTATGAAATAAAAAAATTGTGTTTGGTTGCGATTAAAATGGATTGTACCATTTTTATTCCTTCCAAATTTATGAATTTTATTCATTGAGGAATGAAGAGTATGGAATAACTCATTATAACTAGAATAGAATGAATCATTTCAGTCTTTATTTCATTTATTCAATCCAAACGTACTATCAAGGTATGATATCTTTGGACGGGTTTGGGTCTGGGATACCCGGTTCGAAGAATAATCCTATTACCCGATGTCATAACAAACTGACAGGTGTCTAGTGATTAAAGTGTTTTGAAACAACAACAGACTACTGTCACAGCAAGTTGACATGTCCCCAGTGATCCATAACTGTTTGAGACTATAACAAATTAAACACATTCTCTCTGAGTGTCAATTGCATATTTATCAAGATTTTAAATGTCAAACTAGGTGTTCTGTCCGAATAAAAGATGTCCATCTAGTCCGAGTGGCCTTCGGTCCAAAGTTCTCATAAACGGACGAATCGAAAAAAGTATCAGCTAAATGGGTCATTAATCCAAGTGATTCAATCTACACAATATATATAAAAATTAAAAAAATTAGAAATTACTAAAAATTTTAAAAATCATATTTTTTATGAATTAAAACATAATAAAGATGAGTTATAATATTAATAAAAATGACTAATTTTAATATTAAAATTATTTTGGTAAAAAACAATAATAATAATTAAAAACCGGGTTTATTGATTGGACCGATGGTCAACTTGTCAACACAACTTTTGACCAACACCGAGTTATTGGTCCAAATCGGACCAGAAGGCAGATCGGTTCCGATTTTTACCGATCCGATGACCAATCTGGTTCGGGTTTTAAAACACTGATTCAGCCAGTGATATAGCCCAACACATGATAATCATAAGCTGAGAGTTCGATCTTTGACATGTTAATTTTTTTTTTAAAATTATTAATATAAAATTATCAAAAAAGAATGTTTATCTAAGGTTATACCTACCTAAGGTTATACCGCTCTAGGACTATGTTTGGTTGTAAGAATTATAATCTCGGGATTATAGTTCATCAGATTATAATCCCAAAAGTATTAATTCTGGGATTATAATTCAAAGATTATAATTATAATCTAAAGACTATTAAGTTATTTTATAATCCCTAGACTAATAGTCTTAAATTTAAATTTAAAAATAAATAAGATACTTGAGATTAATAGTTTTATCCCAAGTATAATTCTTACAAATAAACATATCTTAAATGTTTAAAGGTGCACGTAGTATACTAGTAGTATCCATATTTAATGATGACAATGAAATCCTTTTTTAATCCCACCTCCCATCCATTCCCCACTTTAATTTCTTGTTTTCTCACTTTCTTTAATTTTCCCTCTTCTCTTGATATTATATTCCAAGAGTAAAACCCTATTCAACAATAGGTACCAATTGGCAATTGCTATCCCAATCATGAAGCCTATCATGTTTCACGACTGGAAAAAGACATAGCCTATCCCTTTCTTTTCTTTTCTTTTTTATTTTTATTTCTTTTAAATTAATAAAAAAATATTCTTTTTGTGGTTTAATTACTAGTAAATGATGCACTAAAAGTTTTTTAGTTAAAAAAAATTATGAAGCTACTTCCATAAAAAATAAGTCTACTATCACATAAAACATACCACTCACATACATTTACATGCATATTTTGATGGTTCAGGTGACTTATTCTGCACATGGACAATCAAAATATGTATACTCATATGTGACCAATTTTATGTGATAGTAGACTTCCAATTTTATGTGAGCAGTTTTGAGAGATCTAGATTCTTTTCTAGTCACATTATACTAGTAATCATATCACTGTTCTCTCTCTATATATGCCAAAACAACTATACCTTAAAAAAAGTTTCTTTACTTTCAATTCTTAGTAATTTTAGAAAACGTTGTTCTTGTTCAGGAGTAAGTTGAGATGTTTGAATATTAGACTAAGGGTAAGCAGTGTCAACATGATTTTATTGTTTTCTCTTGAAAAATGAACTTTTTAACAATAAAATTTTCATAAATTTACAATCAAATAAGTAAGTGTTTTAGTTGGTTACCGAAAAACAAATTGAATATGCAATTGGAATTAACATATACAATATTATGATCACCAATTAAATTTTTAAAAATTAAAATATCAAGTTTCATAAAATAAACAAAGAATGCAAAAAATAATATATGGGTTTTAGTTGGTTTCCTGGATACAACTGTATCATTCATTTAGAGTAACACATATATAATTTTATATTCCAATTATAATGAATTTAATAATAAAATTAATTTACATTAGAATACATAATAAATAAATAAATTGGTCTTACAAAATTTTCAAACTTTAGGGGTCATCAAAATATCTACAAAAATAATTTGGGATTTTTATATTTTTATCAGAAATGATTATACTAGTGGCAATTATATGCATGACTAGTTAAAATTATGAATATCTAATTATAAATGTTATGGCAATGTAAATATAAAAAATGACTACTATGTATAGGGAAAAAAAAAATTTGGGAGTACTAACATGCTAGCCAGTGATGGATGTACATGGAGGGCAGCATATATAGGCAGCTAGTTGTCTATGATGAGTTTTTTTTTTTTAGGTACAAGAGCAAAAATATAAGTTAATAAACTTAATGAAATAAATTAATGGAGCTTTCTCTAACTTTTATTGAAATGATAATTATCTTTAATTCTTTCATTTATCAATTATCTTTTCCATCAATGGCAGATAATATTTTTGACTATTATCTAATTAATTAAAGTGGTTGTTGAAATTGTAAATATTTTCATTTTATTTTTCTCTCTCGAAATTTGCTTCAATTGAAAGTGATAACTTAGTCTTTGTTGTTTAAGTTTGAGTCTACCGTAATTTGAACTTTTACTTTGGGGGGTAATTCCTTTCTTTATTTTGGTTGTAGAAACTAGATGTATGATGGTTTAGATAATAATGTGGCACTAATTTTTTCAAGGTTCTGTTATTAATTAATTACATAAAATGTGATGATAATTTTGTCAAAGCTAGTTATGGTTTCGAAAAGATGAATTGAACACAATTGAGTTGAAGTTAATGATTTAATGTATGTTGTATTCTAATCAAGATTATAGGGAATTCAGCCGACTTTAAGAGTGAAAGTTATACTTAAACTTTACTTGTTAGCCCCAACAATTGGCGTTGTTGTTCAAATGAGCCGGAGACGCGGACGCAAACCTATATGAAAAGTCTGACCCGGAGTAGAGAGATTAGTCGGAGTGCGGACCGGATACTCCACATTATCAAAAAAAAAAAACTTTACTTGTTTGTGACCTTGGAAGCAAATAACAAGTAAGAATGTATTTAACTAATTAACCCTGCATAATTTTTGGTGTTCTGAGTATAAATTTTGGATGGTTTATTTTTTCTCTTATGTCAAGTAAAAGGTTATTTGAAACTTATAAAAGACACCAAAACTGGTTTATACTTTAAAATTAATTCATGATTTTGTTTGAATATAAAAAGCAAATTTAGTTTAAGGCTTTGAGCATTTGGGGAATCATTCAAATTAAATTATAACAAATAACCGAAATTAGTTTCTAAATGTGTTTTATTTTGAAAATCTTTTTTTAGTTTGGATAATGAATATTTATTGTTGTATATTATAAAATTCTATTTATTTTTTTGTTTGGAGTTGTTGTATACTTTTATTTTAATTAATTTAAGTATTTATAATATGTGATCAAAATTCAAACATTTCAAAAATGAATCATTAATATCACAAAAAGTTAATTTAAAAAATACAAAAAATTCATAGCCATTAAGGGGGAATGGGAATATAAATAAGTGAATCAGTAATCCTGTCTTCTACTTGTACCCAATTGAAGAAAGAAGAAAGAATGTAAAAGGGACAAAGCAAAAGCAGCTCTCTGGTCTGTGTTTTGTGTAAGCTTTTGTTTCTTGGTGTAGCTTTTTGGACTGAAAGGGAAGATGAAACCAAAAGAGGGATATGATGACGTACCCAGGCCACGCCCCCCATGCGCATTTTAGCACCCACCCTGCAATTTCAGTCAATAATATTTGTATAATTGTCTAGCAATCTCAGTGAGTATCAGCTATAAAGAAAACAAAATAAAGATTCCCATTACCAATGTAATTACTGATAAATAGTTTAGTAGTTATGACTTGATAGTCGGAGGTGTCTAATGTTTGGACTTGGTGGCTTATTAGCCGTCCGATTTTAAATTTGTATAACATTTTGATATTCGTGTGTCGAACTCATGTTATAGAATTTTAGTTGTTATACAATTTTTGGAGTGTGAATTATTATAGAATGTACGAAACATATTAATGAATATATCAAACATACAGCATTAGATGAACTTAGATAAATCACGTGTTCAATATTAAATCTTAAATTTAACAACATACATATAATATATATAATACTCCCTCCGTCCCAGGATAAAAGTCTTGATAGACTTTTTACGCATATTAAGAAGAGGAATAAAATGACAAAATTGCCGATAATAATGTCATTAAATATGGAGAGAGAATTAGAATAAGAAAAGTATGAGATATTTAATGTTACGGGCATAATAGGAAAAAATGTGTAAAAGTTTGGTTATTAAAAAAAAGTGAACATTTAACATGGGACAACCCAAAATAGTAATAAGGACTTTTATCCTGGGACGAAGAGAGTAGTAAAGTTGAGAACTTTGTGTCGTTCACCAATTATATACTACATTACCTTATACAAAAGTCAAAAATAAAATTAAAAATAAATTTTTATTACAAATGATGCTGTTTTTGTGTAGCAGTCGAAGTAGTAGCAGCTCTGCCCTCTGCCTGCCAAAGAAGTAGTAAAATATTGTTAGTTATTTGAAAATTTGGCCAACAAGAAGAATTAAGAAAGAATGAAAGGGCATGTCCCAAGGGCATTCTTCCATATGTTGCCGGGCTCAGAACTGGTGGTGGTGGGGTGTGGTCTGGACTCTGGGACTATAATTATGGGACAATGGAGCCCTATCTATCATCAACCAATTCTCTTCTCAGTACCTAACCTCCCTTACCTATGGCCTATGGGCTATGGTGCAGCTGTACGGATGGGTGGGTCTACCTTAATTGTATACGGAAATGGTTAGTATGAAATTTATTTTGGAGTAAGTTGGTTTAATTAAGAATAGAATATCGACATTGTGAGCATTTAAATTACTTACGCTTAACTTAGGATCCATCGTATACTATATAGATGGACAGGGAATTATGGGAAATTAAGAATGTGGGGTTAATAAAGATATACTTGGAATCATTCATGCCGGGCGGCTCTTCTTTTATTTAGAATTCAGATTCTTTTTTTTATCAAAGAAAATTGGAAAAGAAAAAAGAAAGAATTTATTTTTTTATGTAATTAATATTGGACAATTTCATAAAGTACAAAAAATACAAATATAAAAATAAAAAGTGGATACCTAAATATGTCCAAAGAGAAAATGGATCCAAAGATGAAACAAAGTTATGCGCACATTATTAACTTATAAAATAAATAAATAAATAATAATAATAATAACAACAAAGTAGTACTCTTTTTCTTATAAAATAATAAAAATAATAATATAAAAAAGTAGTACTCTTTTTATACGTCAGCATTAGGGCATCTCAGGATAATCCAAAATATCAACTGAAAAAAAGTACATTTTAAATCACATTAAAAAAAGGTCATAAAGAGGACCATAACAATATCCATAGAGAGTAGAAAAAGGACCTTAAACATCATATTACAAAC
This sequence comes from Panax quinquefolius, assembly GCA_020205615.1. Lineage (NCBI taxonomy): Eukaryota > Viridiplantae > Streptophyta > Magnoliopsida > Apiales > Araliaceae > Panax > Panax quinquefolius. Next base: position 117,473,317 of record CM035171.1, on the reverse strand, counting down.
TACTATTTCCTAGTTTAGGGGTAGCAACAAATAAACTATTGTTGTTTTAATTTTTGCAATCATAGGATCAATTATTAAATTTTTTTTAACTTGTGTACAATTAGAATATTGTGTAGTGAGTTTGTATATTGATGTGATAAAAATATGTAACTGCAAGTATACAGTGTCAAATTGAAGAATTGACAAACTCACATAGACTAGATTAATTTTAATGTATTAATGTATCATTAATATCTATTTTAGGCTAATTAAAAATAAAGATTGAGAATCGATTATAATTAAACTAACTAATAAAGAAGTAATCTAGGAATTCAATCCATTAAAACAATAAACATAACAAGCAAGATCAATCTCTTCTATTTTTATAACTTAATTATGATTTTGATCTCCTTCTTTTAATTTAGTAATTTTATAATTATCATGAGCAAGCATAGACTATGAAAATTCAAGAATTAACTATAACCCATCAAAACTTATTCAAACAATCATGAATTATAAAAAACTTATATCTTAACAATAATCTATCAAAACCTCTTAATTAATTTAAAATCACATAAAATTATAAAACGAAGTTATTTTAATAATGAAACATAAAGGTAAAATCAATTAAACATAAAACATAAATAATAGAAGAGATTTAAAATATTATCATGAATAATTATTTAATTTCATCTTCATCCTAGATTAAACAAATTAACTTGACATGAAAATAAATAAACTAATTAAAATGAAGATGAAGAAGTAAAAGAATAAAAATAAATAAGAAAACTCTCTTTATTAACGATAGTCCAACAAACATATAATGAAGAAGAAATTTAATCTAGTACTCCTACTCCTACTCATAATACAATACAATAAAATACAATACAATACAAATCTACTCCTACTCCTAATACAATACAATACAAGGAAAATAATATTGTGCCCTAATTTAAATTCATTGAACTTGGTTTCTTTTATTTTCTTTTATCCTCTTATTTCCTTCTTGGCTTCAATAAGTAATCTCTCTAATCTCTCAAGAGTCTTTTCCATGTAGGTTTCAATTTTCTAGTGGCAATAAATTTCTCAAAGAAATCTTTTAGATAGACTTTCTTTTTTCTTGTTCGATTTGACTTACACACCAAGATTGTTCCACTTCTTTCCTTCTTGTTGTAAGATTTTTTTTGGATATTTGTTTACATGAATAAGAGCATTAAATATCGCTTAATCATCAAGATTTTGACTTTATTGTAACAAAAAATTAAATTCTACAAAATAAAATAAAACATACTATTATTTAAATAAACTAATATAATTAAAAGAACAAAATTAGAGATAATAAAATGTATGAATTATGTGTATCATATATAATTTTGGTTCTACAAAAGAATATTATTTTGACTTTATAGTTGAATTGTAAATTTTAATTAAAATCCATGTAAATTAATTTAGTTTCAACTAACGCAATCGTCAATAAATAAATAATCTATAAATTAATAATAATTATGATATTTTTTTATTTGTGACCTTTAGAATTTAAAAAGTTAAAATGTTCTTTTGAAAGGAAGGAAAGCAAAATTGAAAGTACTCCATGTTTTAGTTTCATGCGTACTTTCCTGTTTATAGTGTAGTATAATTGGCGGCTTTGCCCGTGCTGCAACAATTTATTTTAAAATTAAAATTTAAATAGATTTATAAGTTAATTTAAGTTATGACTTATAAATAAAAGTATTCAGCATCAATTTGACTTAAAAATTAAAAATTAAGTTAAAATAAGTTATGAAGGTGAACGGCTAATAATGACTTATAAGTTAAAATAAATTTAAATATTAATAAAAAGATACATTAATTCAATAACAAAATAGAAGAGGGACAAAATGAATATTATATTGACCAAACCAATTGATTAAGAATGATTTATAAGTCATTTTTAAATAAATATCAAATTATTACTTATTTATTTTAACTTATAAAATAAAAAATAAATTATTATCAAATACTTTAATAATAACAAATAATTTATAAATTGATTTGACCATAAATCATTGCGAACACTCCCTTGGTCGGAAGTGGTTAACATGAAGTTTATTTTTAGATAAGTTGGTCAATTGGCCAATAGATTGCAAACATGAATGCGAGATTTTACGTGTGTATATTCTATTAGTCAATTGACCAACTTATTAAAAAATAAAGACTAAAAGACAATTTGAACCCCAAATTTTATATTCTTGTTGATTTTTGCACCCCAAACTTAAAAAGGTGTCTAAGTATACCTCAAACTTCATTATACATAACAAAACGCACACTTTCTTCACTTGACCGGTCAAAAGTGACCGGCTAAGGCTTTAACACAAGTTTGGGGTGCAAATTATCTTTTAGTTTTAAAAATTGATAAAAATAATTAACTTTAAATAAAATAAAATAATTTTAAATAAAATAATTAATTTTAAAAATAAAAATAAAATACTTAATTTTAAAAATAAAAATAAAATAATTACTTTTAAAATAAATAATTAAAATAATAAAATTAAAATAAATATTTTGAATTAATGATTAATAATTAATCATTAACTTGTAAAATGATTTTTTATTTTTATTTTTAAAATTAATTATTAATCATTTTGGTTAAAAAAATTATTAACTTGTAAAAAATCATTTTTGCCACATAAAAAAATTCTGTTTTTGTTTTTAAAAACAAAATTTTGTAAAAACAAAATTTTTAAAAATAGAATTTTTTTAAAACATAATTTTATTTTTAAGTTCAAAAAAATTCTGCTTTTGTTTTTAAAAACAGAATTTTTTAAAAAATTAGATATTAAATAAATTATAATATTAAACATGTAACATAAATATAATTTTAAAAATTTTAATCTGATAAATAGAACTTTGTTTGTGAAATAGTTGGAATAACATTTATCCTTCTCGTTTAAATTATGGCTTTGACAGTTTGACTTGGTATTCTAAATGGGAGTTGTTATTTTCATGAAAAAATTAATATTTTCACAAACAAAGTTCTATTTATCAGATTAAAATTTTAAAAATTATATTTATGTTACATGTTTAATATTAAAATTTATTTAATATCTAATTTTGTAGTGATGTTAATATATTTGTGATGAATAACTTGAGCTTCATTTTATAGTATCAGATTATGTTTTGTCTTCTAAAATTTTGTATTTTTTTTAACTTCTAAAATAAAATTCTGTTTTTAAAAATTTTGTTTTAAAAAATTCTGTTTTTACAAAATTTTATTTTAAAAAAATTCTGCTTTTGAAAACAAAAACAATTTTTTTTTTTAACTTGTAAAATAAAATTCTGTTTAGAAAAAGATTCTATTTAAAAAAAAAAAATTAAAAACAAAAACAATTTTTTTTTTAATATGCGGCAAAAATAATTTTTTACAAGTTAATGATATTTTTAACTTGAATGATTAATAATTAATTTTAAAATAAAAATAAAATAATCATTTTACAAGTTAATGATTAATTATTAATCATTAATTCCAAATATTTATTTTAATTATTTTATTTTAAAATTAATTATTTTATTTTTATTTTAAAATTAATTATTTTATTTAAAATTAATTATTTTTAAATTATTTTATTTTATTTAAAGTTAATTATTTTTTGCCAATTTTTAAGATTAAAAAGCAATTTACCCCAAACTTGTATTATGACTTTTAAATTTCTATCATTTTTGGAATTATTAAGTAAAGAAAGTGTGCGTTTTGTTACGTATAATATAGCTTGGGGTGTACTTAGACACCTTTTTTAATTTGGAATGCAAAAATTAACAAAAGTATAAAATTTAGGGTGCAAATTGTCTTTTAATCAAAAATAAATTTGGAATCGCCTTGGTCAGTGGGGTAGCAGACGAAATCGTTGAGGGTCAAAAATCATATTTTGTCTTTATCCTATACTCTCTTCGTCTATAGTTTTGTAGGACAAATGTCCACCATTTGTTTTGCAGGGCTAGTCGGTGAGGCATTGTCATAAAAATTCCACCCAAATGTCAAGGAAGTTGACTGGTGAAAGTGTATATAGAAGTAAGTATTATTTTTTTTGATAAGTTGGTCAATTGACCAATATAATATAGAATTGATTAGCATAAAGTTCATTTTTAAGTAAGTTGGTCAATTGGTCAATAAAATGCTGACACACAGACGAGACTTTATGTGTGTCAGTATTCTATTGGCTAATCGACCAACTTACCAAAAAATAAACTTCATGCTAACCGGATTCATATAATATTGACACATATAATTTCGTTTGCGTGTCAGTATTCTATTGGTCAATTAATCAATTTACCCCCAAAATAAACTTTATACTAACCACTCCCCAGAAACACCATGTGAACAGAAAAATTGAATATGAGTGTATTTGAATTTTATTTATTTGTATTTTAATTTTTAATGAGGATAAAAGTATAAATAAGTAAAATTCAAATACACTTATGTTTACTTCTTTTTTTTGTCCACATAAAAGAGCTCAAGTGTATAACTGTATATATCCTTATATCTTGTGAAATCATATTTTAATGTAATTTAATATAAAAAAAAAATCACAATATACAGTAAAACTCTACTCATAATTTATAAGAAGAATTTGACTTTTAATTCTACTAACTTATAGACTAATTCAAATTCATAAAAGGTAGATTAAAATATAATTTTTATATATATTAATTTTATGTGTTAATATATACACACTTTATTGGTACATTTGTAAACTAAAACATGTATTTTAAGTTTGATGTGTAATTCTCTATTTCTAGAAATGTAAACTATCTCACATAGTGGGGATATATCATCATTCATAATTTGAAAAAAATTATCTTTAAATATAAATGAAACTCTTACTTCATATACTTGACTACTTGTATATTTTTTTATTTATACTTGTTAACGCTAGGGGATCTTCTCATCACGTCGAATCACGTAAGACGCTTCGATCCTCGCATACAAGAAACACGATAAACACCACAAGCTTGACGGTGCGGTTCTGCGTCGGGGATAGCTTCAAAGCGTGAGAGTCGATATATCGTGTTCACAAGGTTAAACAATGGAGGAATATAATGTCTAGTGTCTTGAGAGAAAATAATAATTCTCACAGTATATGTTGTGGCGCCCCAAAATAGGTATACACAACACCCATTCCGGAATGCCAAATACATGGTACAAGAAACAAACTACAACTTCAATAATACAAATGTCGTGTGAAATACGACAATATATCTTAATGAGTTTAAATATAATATTGTCTTACAGATAATATCCACACGCAAATAAATCCCCATCATAATTATTGATACATTATTTTACAAAAATGGTGAGGACTACTAAACAACTCTCTCTAGAACCTTCATTCCATACCCCAGACTAAGTACTGCCATACATTCTCGCCTCCCGAGAAGAAAATGGAACAACAAGGAAAGGGTGAGCTCAACTAGCCCAAGAAGAAGAATACTATGACTAAGATAATATACAACAAATTATCGTTAGTCTTCAACAGGAAAAATCGATAGAATCTGATAAACAACAAGTTTTGGATCAATATTCGCAATGAAAATAATAATTCATAGAAGAGTTATGTAGAGAATGAAATCTACTATAATCTATGAATTTAACGATCCATCATCAATATTTTATCCTCAGTAACATCAATCAATATTCATCTCAAATCAAATATTCATCTTTGCACTTCTGGCCAAAGATATTCATCAATCGGTCATGTTCATCTCAACACTGCTCATCTTTGCACTAAAGGCCAAAGATATTCTTCAAAAATCATTCATCTTTGCTTACAAAGCCAAAGATATTCATCGATTAGTCATGTTCATTTAAACACTGCTTCATCTTTGCACTACAAAGCCAAAGATATTCAATAATATCATCATTTAAGACCGAGGATGATGAAAATATTTTTAAAGAACGAATCCAAATGAAACAAAATGACAAGGATTAAGGATTAAGGATTAAGGATTCATACTTGGTTTTATCCACGCCCAAAATACCTCAAAAATAATCATAGTGGTGTAAAATTAAAGAATGATCAAAACATGGATACAATCGAGCTAGTATCCGAATAGATGTTTATATTGAAAAGAAGAAATTTTATTTTTCGATGAATAAAGTCCGATATCGTGAATAGTGCTTGGTCTACGTGAATAAAGGCCGTAGTATCGTGAATAAGTAACTCAACACCAAAAGATAGAAATTCCACAAAAAAACATTTTCACGCTTCATGAATAGTACTGACGTGAATAAGTAACTCGTGAATAAGAACTCATGAATAGTAACTTCGTGAATAGTAACTCATGAATAAGTAACCCCGACATGAAAAAGTTCCAAATTTGATAAAACTTGAGATCAACATTTCAAAGATAATGATATTGAAGAAATAATATCATTACGAAAAAAATAATATCCCTTACCTCAAAGAATCGATTGCCGGAAGGAAAGGTCGGGAAGTGATCTTTGAATGAAACTTGTCTTTGACAAAGAACTCTCAAAGTATCTAAATACTCACAAAATACGCTCGATAATATAGAGAGAAAGAGAAAACTTTGTTTACGGTGTGATTTTCAATTCTAACTTAGCCTTCTATTTATAGGAAAATGTTAGCCGTAAAAGCGGACTTGACTGCTTTACTCGATGGCTTTACCTGCTACTATTGCCACCCACCACATTTGAAATAAAATTCAGCACATTTCTTCACCAACCACAAGTGGGGCCCACTCAATTCTAGAATTTTCCACCAAAATCAATTATAAACCTAATTTAGAATCCGACACCTCTTAAAATTCACAACAAATCATTCGTGCATTTTTAACGGTTCAAAATTTGTGGACATATACTCAACTTATGTATGTATAACATACCCAAAAATTACCACAATCCAACGGTCGGATTAAAAATTATAACCCCATGAATATATCTCAAAACCCCTGATTTGATTTTTAACACCTCCAATCCGATAAAATACTTGATAAAACACCTCAACATTAATTCCTTCATTAATAACCACATAAATAAATCCATAATTTATATTCATATAAAATAAATATTTCCTTATCATATGAATCAATAATTAATTATTCACAAATAATATTACGAATCACATTTATAATGACCAGTACGTTCCCCAGGAAGAGGGGCTTTCAATAAGGATCTCTCACTTCTTGGCGGCATGAATTAGGTGACCAAACCTCTCCTTAGACGTAACTTTCTAGACATTGCCAATAATGTTATCTAGTAATATTATTCAAATAATATGAATTATTGATCCGATAATGGGAAATCTTTGTGCGATGTGACAATTATTGAACAACAATAATATAAAATATCAACGCGAAGAATTATTGAATCAATAAAATAAAATATTGAGCAAGAACTCATGTGAAAATTATTGAGTAGTGCCATCTTACGTAAGGATCAATAATTCAACAATATCAATGCAAATCTGGTGTGCTTCTTTATGCGACCCACGCGTATTCAGTATTTTAACCACCGGTATTCCAATGAGTCTTAATTGGTAACAACTACGCCACGTTATTTATAACCACCCAAACTTTGTCGTTTTCCTCATCCAATCGCTTTCCATTATGGGGCCCACACATGTGGCATTTACTATAGTTATACGAATATTCCCCACCAAACGAATATTCCCACAGCGATCTAAATATTCCACGACCAAACGAATATTCCCCGACAAAAAATGAATATTTTATAACCACTGCTTATTTTGAAATATTTGCGTATTTAACCCTTAACTATCCACATTAATCAAATCAACCCTTACTATTTCAAAATAATAAATAAAGGAAATTCCTTTTATTTAAAAAATTTCTGGTCTTCTGACCTCCCTCCTTATGAAATTTCGTCCTCGAAATTGACGTCGTGATACTGGTGTTTGAAATGGTGAGGATACCTCGCTTTCATTTCCGCTTTCTAATTCCCGGTCATTTCTCTATAGCATGATTCCTCCACAAAACTTTAACTTGTGGTATGACCTTTCATGGCGTAGGACATGCTCCTTCCTATCCAAGATCTTGTGATGTACCTCCTCATACGTTAAGTCTTGGCTATCTCGTCCGGTTCTAACTTCAATAACGTGGTTCGGGTCTTTCACATATTTATGAAATACGGATATGTGAAACACATTATGAACACGAGACATACTTGGAGGTAACGCAAGTCTATAGGCTACATTTCCTACTTTCGGTCGAAGAATTTGAAATGGACCAATAAATCGTGGATTGAGCTTTCCTCTCTTCCAAATCTTGTAACTCCCTTCCATGGAGCAACTCATGAACAATACATGATCCCTACATTAAATTCCACGTCCTTTCGATGAAGATCCGCATAACTCTTTTGTCGATCTTGTCTTGGTTTGTATACATTGTCGAATCATTAGTCATATGTACTAACTCGGGTCCCAACAATGTTGCTTCACCCACCTCATCCCAACATATTGGAAACGACATTTTTGTCCATATAATGCTTGAATGGAACCATGCCTATATTTGTTTAATAACTATTGTTGTATGAGAATTCTACCAATGGCAAGTACTTATCCCAACTTCCTTTAAAATCTAGGACACGAGTTTTAATATATCTTCAAGAGTTTGAGTAGTCCTTTCGATTGCCCATCCGCTTGAGGATGGTAAGCCAAACTAAATCGCAAATCCGTGCCCATAGCTTTTTGCAAGTTAACCCAAAATCTTGAAGTGAATCTTGGGTCACGATCCAAAAACTATGGATATAGGCATGCCATGCAACTTCACAATCGCATTCACGCATATATACTAGCAAAACGTTCAAGGAATAAGTCTCCGTATCGGCAAGAAATGAAGCGGACTTGGTTAATCTATCAACAATAACCCAAATAGCATTGATGCCTTGAGAAACCGTAGTAGGAAGACCCGTAATTGAAATCCATAGTAATGTGTTCCCACTTCCATTCCTAATCTCAAGTGGTTCTGACGGACCCTTAGGTCTGAGATGCTCCGCCTTTTACACATTGGGCAAGTTAAACACATCGAGATAAACTTTGCAATCTCTCTCTTCATATTGTTCCACCAAAATGTATGTCAAGATCACGATACATTTTAGTACTTCCAGGATGGATTGCAAATGGCGTATTGTGTGCCTCCATCATAATCTTGTACTTCAAATCGTGAGTCGTTAGGAACACAAAGTCTAGAGTGGACTCAAGTATTCCTTCTTCATCAATTCTCGCTTACGGAATAGCTCCTTCTTGTATTTTCTTCTTCATACGCGATCATTTCGGCTGGCGGGCTTGAGCAACCTTAACTTTTTCTATTAAAGTTGGCTCTACGTATACTTGACATCATCGCACTTTTCGTTCCGCAAGATATGATCTTCTACTCAACTCGCTCGTCACTACCGTTCGCTTTTCCAAGATGGTATGGTTAGAATATGTGCGAAATGAGTCGCCTCTTGAGCTCTTAGAAAATCTTCTCGCATTCCTCGCTCCATACAAATTTTGTATCTTTTCGAGTCGACTAAGTTAATCGGAGTAGCGATTCAAGAAAATCCTTCCACGAATCTCCGATAATAACCAACTAAGCTTAGAAAACTACGTATTTCGATTCTCGACTTAGGTTGCTCTCAACCGTGACTCATATCCCAATCTTGGATAAAGACGTCACAATGACACCTATCGATTTACTATCGCATCGAATATGACGTCCCCTACAGAGAGTTCGGCTTCTGAATTCCACAAAGGAAGTCACAAGATAAAGGCTCGGTACCAAATTCTATAGTTGAATTTTTAACTCACGAAGTTCAATAGGAGCCATTCGATATGAGATTTTAGAAATGAGTTTTGTCTGGGGTTCAAAGTCGATACAAAATTTAATATCGAACTTTGGGAGTAAGCGAGAAATTCTTCAGAAATACAAAGTGAGAAAAATCAATAACAACAGAATATTATTCAAATCGACGTGTCTTTATTCAAATCCATAACACGGACTAAGAAAACTTGACATCCGTAATAAACGAATGACTTCATGGCTTGATATGAAAATGTTTGATTACAATGGTTTGATTGCTTGAATTGAATAACGGAGTTGCTTAGGAATATGAAAACTAACAACCTTACAAAAGCAATCAATTTGACATGATGAGTAGTTAACCTTAAAATCACATCAAAAGCAAATATCTCTATAGAAATAAGGTTAACGGTAATGTGATAGTGCTGACAACCTCGAATCAAACAAGATTTCTAAACAATGTAGATGTAATGAAAGTTTCTCTAACGGATTCTCCATAAATAAATCAAAGTCTAATTTCTCCGTAGTCAAGTTCAAACGTTGGCCTTAAAGAAGAGAGATAAAAGAATGGGTAGAATCCCAGATTCTAGTAAGGTATAAACTTCGCAAGAATTTATAATTAACTAACCTGCGTCTAACCGTTCGGGTTCCTCGCATTTTGACCGGCCACGACAAACGCTTCTTCAAAGAACCGTTGACTTTGACTTTTCTCGGACATTCTTTTTGAGTCACCATTCACGCTGGACGGGTTTCGATATCGTACAATCTCGAAGCGATATGTCCTTCTTTTCCACAATTATAGCATACCTTGGAAGGCTTTGAACAGTTTGACCTTATATGTCCTCCTCTCCACATCTCAGTAGCATCTAACCGCGGCGATCGTTCTCTTCCCTAGAATTTGTTGATGGTGCCGATGTTCTTCTGCCTTCCTTCCGTCATCGTTAAATCTTCTCTTTTAGATTGGACATCTCTTTCCATAATATCAACGTCGTGATGCGCCTTTTACCCATGCATCACTCATTCTCACTCGTTCGATTATTTCTTCTTTTCATTTCATTCCACTTTATCATCTTATACTCGCCAAAGAGTGCTTCATTCAAGCATCACGTGTCGGGTAACACAAGCTTGAATCGTTGCATCCTTTTGCTCCACGATTTTCTGCAATTCTTTAGCTTTGCTCTTCTAACTCATGAATACGATTTTGCAATTCTATATTTCGATCATAAAATACCTCTAATAAACTCTCTTGGTACCTCTTCTTCCTCTTCTTCCTCACTCTCATTGTTACCTCTCTGCGATTATCTCGGGATGTGAACTATCAATTCTTCACTCACCACATGGATATCTCTAATTCCTTCTTCTTTGACATCACATTATCCTCGGTTTGGCGATTAGAGGTGTCTCACGATCTCATTCACTCCATTGTTAACGCTTCTCAAGTGACCCATTCTAAAAAACTATCATAAAACAAGGGTTAATTAAATAAATTAACAAATCACATAATACCCCTATAATATGACCAACCAACAAATAAGCTTAGGTAGGACACACTAAGCGAAGGATTTACTCGCCTCCCCTCCTAGTTTTATTCCCCCATCTCCGCCAGAGATCATATCCCTAAGCTCGATACCAACCGTGGCGCCCCAAAATAGGTATACACAACACCCATTCGAGTCGCCAAATACATGGTATAAGAAAAACAAACTACACTTCAATAATACAAATGTCGTGTATGAAATACGACAATATATCTTAATGAGTTTAAATATAATATTGTCTTCTAGACAATATCCACACGCAAATAAATCCCCATCATAATTATTGATACATTATTTTACAAAATGGTGAGGACTACTAAACAACTCTCTCTACAGAACCTTCATTCCATACCCCGACTAGTACTTTCGCTACATTCTCGCCTCCCGAGAAGAAAATGGAACAACAAGGAAAAGGGTGAGCTCAACTAGCCCAATAAAGAATACTATGACTAAGATAATATACAACAAATTATCGTTAGTCTTCAACAGGAAAAATCGATAGAATCTGATAGACAACAAGTTTCGATCAATATTCGCAGTGAAATAATAATTCATAGAAGAGTTATGTAGAGAATGAAATCTACTATAATCTATGAATTTAATAGGTCCATCATCAATATTTTATCCTGTAACATCAATCAATATTCATCTCAAATCAAATATTCATCTTTTCGCACTACGAAGCCAAAGATATTCATCAATCGGCCATGTTCATCTCAACACTGCTCATCTTTGCACTAAAGGCCAAAGATATTCTTCAGAAATCATTCATCTTTTGCACTACAGCCCAAAGATATTCATCACTTAGTCATGTTCATTTAAACACTGCTCATCTTTTTGCTACTGAGCCAAAGATATTCAATAATATCATCATTTAAGGCCGAGGATGATGAAAAATATTTTTAAAGAACGAATCCAGTGAAACAAAATGACAAGGATTAAGGATTAAGGATTAAGGATTCATACTTGGTTTTATCCACGTCCAAAAATACCTCAAAAATAATCATAGTGGTGTAAAATTAAAGAATGATCAAAACATGGATACAATCGAGCTAGTATCCGAATAGATGTTTATAATGAAAAGAAGAAATTTTATTTTTCGATGAATAGTCACAGTATCGTGAATAGTCCGTTCTACGTGAATAGTCATGATATCGTGAATAGTAACTCAACACCAAAAGATAGAAATTCCACAAAAAACATTTTCACGCTTACTTAATAGTACTCGTGAATAAGAATTCGTGAATAGTAACTCATGAATAGTAACTCGTGAATAGTAACTCATGAATAAAAACCCCAGAGCATGAAAAAGTTCCAAATTTGATAAAACTTGGATCAACATTTCAAAGATAATGATATTGAAGAAATAATATCATTCTGAAAAAAATAATATCCCTTACCTCGAAGAATCGATTACTTTCTAAGGAAAGGTCTCAAGTGATCTTTGAATGAAACTTGTCTTGAATAAATGACTCTCAAAGTATCTAAATACTCACAAAATACGCTTCAATAATATAGAGAGAAAGAGAAAAACTTTGTTTACGGTGTGATTTTCAATTCTAACTTAGCCTTCTATTTATAGGAAAATGTTAGCCGTAAAAGCGCACTTGACTTTTTTACACGATGGCTTTACCCTACTATTGCCACCCACCACATTTGAAATAAAATTCAGCACATTTCTTCACCAACCACAAGTGGGGCCCACTCAATTCTAGAATTTTCCACCAAAATCAATTATAAACCTAATTTAGAATCCGACACCTCTTAAAATTCACAACAAATCATTCGTGCATTTTTAACGGTTCAAAATTTGTGGACATATACTCAACTTATGTATGTATAACATACCCAAAAATTACCACAATCCAACGGTCGGATTAAAAATTATAACCCCATGAATATATCTCAAAACCCCGATTTGATTTTTAACACCTCCAATCCGATAAAATCTTGATAAAACACCTCAACATTAATTCCTTCATTAATAACCACATAAATAAATCCATAATTTATATTCATATAAAATAAATATTTCCTTATCATATGAATCAATAATTAATTATTCACAAATAATATTACGTAATCACATTTATAATGACCAGTCATTCCTCCGGAAAGAGGGGGCTTTCGATAAGGATCTCTCCTTCTTGGCGCGCAATTATTAGGTGACCAAACCTCTCCTTAGAGCGTAACTTTCTAGACATTGCCAATAATGTTATCTAGTAATATTATTCAAATAATATGAATTATTGATCCGATAATGGGAAATCTTGTCGCGATGACAATTATTGAACAACAATAATATAAAATATCAACGCAAAGAATTATTGAATCAATAAAATAAAATATTGAGCGAAGAACTCATGTGAAAATTATTGAGTAGTGCCATCTTACGTAAGGATCAATAATTCAACAATACTGCATGCAATACTGGTAGTGCCTTCTTTGCAACCACGCCAGACATCAGATTTTAACCACCGGGTATTCCAACATCTTAATTGGTAACAACTACGCCAATATTTATAACCACCCAAACTTTGTCGTTTTCCTCATCCAATCGCTTTCCATTATGGGGCCCACACATGGTTTAAGCCTTGGTTAGGTACGAATATTCCCAAAGCGATGCGAATATTCCACGACCAAACGAATATTCCCCGACAAAGATTTAATATTCCACGACCAAACGAATATTCCCAACAAAAAATGAATATTTTATAACCACTTGCTTATTTTGAAATATTTATGTATTTAACCCTTAACTATCCACATTAATCAAATCAACCCTTACTATTTCAAAATAATAAATAAAGGAAATTCCTTTTTATTTAAAAAAATTTCGGGGTCTTACATATGTGATTATGAATGAAGAAGTGTATTAGAGCGTACCTCTTTGTGAAGACTTCCTTGCTAAGTTATACTCTCTTTGCCTGGATTACAGTGCCACCCACTATTACCTGACACACCCCCTTGATCTGATGGGTTCCACCGACTGCATATAGTTTATCCACTGCTTTTTGGTCACTGTTCCCACCGTGAGGTTATATAATCCCATCCACATTAATGCATGGCGAGTTCTCTAGTCAACCGTCATGCTTTTTCATCATTACAAGTCAAAGATGTAGATATTTAAATATATGATGGGTCGACCCCACCGATTGGGTCCGATCTTTAGAAGGACTTAATAAAGATAATAAAGTGACTAGATCCAATAATGTCAACACCCAATAATGAAGACCCAATGGACTAACTGAATACGTAGGCCCAATCCATTCGGTCCAATAGGAGAAATATCACGACCCAACATTGCCCCCTAGTTTTTTATTAAACAGGAGGTTTAATAGGAAACTATAAATGGCATCGGTTCGAGACAAAAAGAAACTAATATAAGACCCGAATGAAGGCCCAAAATACGACTTCAGAATCCTATATGGTGAATATCAAATGCCAATGTTAATTAAGATTGAAGTCCATTTAAAGAGCCCGTTCCAAATAGAACATACAACAACAAATATTTCACCGCCTCTCGAACAACCCAAACCTTCGCCACAAAAACCATTCTCTTACGAATCTAGGCTCAAGTCAGGCGACATCGATGATCATCGGTTGGCAATAATTCCATCATGGAACCGATGGGTGAAGGAGTGATATACCGGACTAAAGGAAGTTGAGATTTGACCATCAATCTGAATCGATCGATTAATATTAATCATCTGCAGTAAACATTGTCTTCGTGTGTTTCCGTCCCAAAATACAAAAGAAAGTCAAAAGGATACTAGAAGATAATGCCAAGAGAATGCCAAGATAATACCAAGATAATACCAAGAGAATCTCAAGAGAATCTCAAGATAATACCAAGATAATACTGAAGATAATCTGAAGAGAAATCAAGGAAGGGAATCTGAGAAGGGAAAAAGCCATTCTGAAGTTTATGTTTGGCAAAAGGAAAGAATCAACCTTGACATTGTTCTTCTCAACAATGAATGCCTTCTGAAGGATATCGACAAGGTCAAAGAAGAACTGAAAACGACCAAGGCCACTCATCGGGTCATCACCGATATAAATGCCGATCTGTCGTGCTTAAAGGATCAAAGCATCTCGGTACATCGTCGAAGCTCGAAGAAGAGCTCAAAGAGCTTGAACCTTAGAGATTTGGGTCCGCCTTCGACCAAGACTTCGTAAGGAGATCTGAGTGAGAATCTGAAAAATCCGCCGAAATTTGAACAATAAGATCGTCCATATGTATGCCAAAGGATATGAAATCTGCCGAAGTAAAGGCAAGAAAAAGCTCGGGCCAAGGTAGATCCATCTCTTCTAGACTCTTTAGATGGTGACGATGACAAGGAAGAAGCTGAAGATGACCTCTCCTTATCTTTAGTTTGTAGAACTTTCTCAGTAAAAATTCTAACTTGTTGTGAATGCTTAATATTTAAAATATCAACTTCATGCCTTATTACTTACGAATGAACATTTCTTGTCAATAATTCAAAGATCAATTAAATTGTATGAACTTAACTTAGGACATGAACTAGATAAAGGCGTATAATAGTTAATTTATGAAATGAAGTGAATCAAATTTAATGGATAGAATTTAATGAACAATATTGAATGAATCAACTCAACACTTGAACAAAATAAAGTAATGAATACTTATCGTTTCCGGAAGTGTGAGATCGGTCGTATGTGAGGTGAATTTGGATGATCCTCCTTGCACCATCGAAATCTTGCTTACCACTCGGGGTGAAACAAGTATATAAGGACCAAGATATAAGGATCAAGATATAAGGATCAAGATATAAGGATCAATAGTGACCATTGATTTACCACCTGGTAAAATCAATATAGGATCATAAGGACCTTGGGCTACCATCGAATGGCCAATGAGTCCTACCATACCTCCTTACACCATAGTGACCATTGATTTACCACCCCGGTAAAATCAATATAGGATCATAAGGACCTTGGGCTACCATCGAATGGCGCCGAGTCCTACCATACCTCCTTACACCATAGTGACCATTGATTTACCACCACGGTAAAATCAATATAGGATCATAAGGGACTTTGGGCTACCATCGAATGGCCACCGAGTCCTACCATACCTCCTTACACCATAGTGACCATTGATTTACCACCACGGTAAAATCAATATAGGATCATAAGGACTTTGGGCTACCATCGAATGGCCAAATAGTCCTACCATACCTCCTTACACCATAGTGACCTTGGACCAATAGTGACCATTGACTTACCACCGATAAGATCAATATAGGATCAAAAGGACACAGGGGCTACCATCGAATGGCCACGAGTCCTACCATACCTCCTTACACCATAGTGACTTTTCGGACCAATAGTGACCATTGACTTACCACCACGATAAGATCAATATAGGATCAAAAGGACACAGGGGCTACCATCGAATGGCATTGAGTCCTACCATACCTCCTTACACCATAGTGACCTTTGGGACCGGGATCAATAGTGCAAAAGTGAATGTGGATGAGCCACCTAATCATGCATCTTTGACTCCACGGTTCTATCATGAATATCCTGTAGAAGTACTTTATAGGCCAACAACTTCGTCAAATGATCGCCACAGATGTCTTTGTGAATTTCCGAAGAATATACTCGCCTTGGATGGAACCAAATGTTTGAGTAATGATGACGAAAAAGGTCCTTCGATAAAGATTACGATCAATGAAACAAAGTTGACACTCTTGTAATTGGTTTTCTTTACCAAAGACTTTGATCCAGGAGGAAAGACGCCATCTGCCATCAAAGTTATAAGCATCTGTGGTAGCCAACTTCGATAATGCATCAAAGAATCGGAATTGTTATTGTGATCGACCCTTGATAATTTCTTTGTCTTGATGTCCAAAATAGAATATCCATCTGCATGTAATGTCCACGAGCTCTGCTTCTGCTGAAGAACTGCAACGGCTTTGTCAGATTCCTCGACTTCTCTTTAACTATTATTAGCTTCAGAAAAGAATTGTCCGACCATAATGTCAACCGACTTTGGAAATATTTACCAAAGTGTTCGAATTTCCAAGAGTGCGGCTTATTGATCTGCTTTGGTGACGAGTCCTTCGCTGCGGAGAGAACACTCAAGGCAGAGTACCTTTTTGCATTCTCGGATGAATATATTCTTGAATTGCTCCCTCATCCGTTTGTGCCATAGTCCCGAGAACCCCTAGGATGAGGTATCCTCTTCGGATGCTTAGGAATATGGGTGCATTTTGTGTGCTGAATCTGAACCTGACAGCCTTAGACAGGCATCTCCGAAGAAAAGTATCTATAGGGCGGTGTGCCCCCAATGGACTCTCGGGAGTGTGATTTCTGGATATACTTCGGTGAAACTCTCCGTCACGGTGATGAGGATACTCGAGGCAGTATGCCTTATTTGTATTCGAGGTGCGCAGTTCTCCTGGATCGCCTCTCTTCGTCTGCTGCGACCATAATCCCGAAAACCGACAGAAGCGGATACCCTCTTCTATCAATCGAAAAATGGTCATTTGGGACTTCATCTACTCGCTTGACCATCATCCCGAAGACCAATAGGGCGATTACCCTTTGATTAAACAGAAATGGTCATTGGGTCTTCATCTACTCTGCTTCGACCATCATCCCGAAGACCAATAGGGCAGATTACCTCTTGGCCAAACAGAAATGGTCATTGGTCTTCATCTACTCGCTTGACCATCATCTTTATCGGCTGACCACTTGATTTAGAATTATGGTAGGGGTGCCTTTTACTTTCCTTCTATCATAATTACGCTCTTTATCGCCAACAAAGACCAACCATCTTCTAAGCTTTGTCGTGGGATCTCGAACGAGAACTCCACGATTGGTGCCATAACTTCCGATGTAGAACAACCGGAAATATTGTGATTGATAGCTCAAGAACACTAGAAAAACGCCTCCTCCTACCGCCAATGTTAACGCCAGGATCTTCGCCACGTCCCAATCACGTAAGACGCTCGATCCTCAGACAAGAAACACGATAAACACCACAAGCTTGGCGGTGCGGTTCCGTTGGGGATAGCTTCGGTGAGCGAGAGTCGATATCGTGTTCACAAGGTTAAACAATGGAGGAATATAATGTCTAGTGTCTTGAGAGAGAATAATAATTCTCGTGTATATGTGATTATGAATGAAGAAGTGTATTAGAGCGTACCTCTTTGTGAAGACTTCCTTGCTAAGTTATACTCTCTTTGCTCGGATTACGATTGCCACCCACTATTACCGACACACCCCTCGATCCGATGGGTTCCACCGATTGCATATAGTTTATCCACCGCTTTTTCATCGCTCTACTCCCCGCCGTGAGTTATAATCCCATCCACATTAATGCATGGCGGAGTTCTCTAATCAACCGTCATGCTTTTTCATCATTACAAGTCAAAGATGTAGATATTTAAATATATGATGGGTCGACCCACCGATTGGGTCCGATACTTTAGAAGGACTTAATAAAGATAATAAAGTGACTAGATCCAATAATGTCAACACCTAATAATGAAGAAGACCCGATGGACTAACTGAATACGTAGGCCCAATCCATTCGGTCTAATAGGAGAAATATCACGACCCAACAATACTGTTATTATATGAATTAAATTTTAACTCACTATATATTCTGTTAATATATGAATTAAATTTTAACTCTTACTATATATTCTTGTAAGAAGTATGGAATAGTAAGCATGAGAAGTTAGTAAGTTACAACTCTATACCTCTCAATATGGATCGATAAGAAATATGGAATATTAAGCATAAGAAGTTACAACTAACTTATTTTTGTGAAAGTTTGATTGAGACTCGTTAATATATATTTGTTTATAAATTATTTATATTTTGAGTCGAGCTCATTTTACAGTCTTACAACTACCTCTCAATATGAATTGACAAAATTTCCCCAAGTAAGCTAATTAATTTTTTGTAGATCTATGTTATGATATTTTTATTAAAAAGTTTAAAATAACTTTGTCTTTATTCACTATAGTTCAATCAAAACAAAATATTTTCACACTAATATATTAGAAGATTAACAAGTATCGAAAAACTACTCAGATTTGTATATTATGTTATTTCTTTTAATAAAACTGTTTTTCTAGTGTCCACTAGTTGTTGCTACGATTGGCCTGATTATCTGTTATTATTTTTGAAAAGATTACCATTTCAATTATTTATATTGTAATTTTTTTTTATCGTTTGTAATAGTTTACAATTCAATATATTTCAGTCAATCATACTTAAGTTAGTCGAACTAGTCAACTCCAAACTCTTTCTTGTAGGCAGATTTCCCCATTTGTTATGACCAGTTGAAAATAAGGGAGATTATTGTAATTTTCCCAAACTAAAGGGATCACTTAAACCAAACATATAGAAGGTCAATGTAATTTAGGGGGTATTTGATAAAATTAAATAAAATAATTTTGAATGTTTAAGTAATTTGAATGAGCTTAATGGAGTAAAATTTTGAATACTGAAGGAAAAAAGTTGTTTGATAATTGACATGTCTGAATAACAGATTTTTATTATTTTACTCCTTTGAAAAAAAGTCAAAATTGTTGTAAACTTATTTAATATTACTTAATATAATAGTTAATATTGTAAAAAAATATAAAATACTTCATTCAATGGTCATTCAAATTTATCAAAAAAAAAAATACACTCTACCATTCAAATTTCAAAAAAATCGTAATTCCAATTCAATCATTTAGGCGATTTTATTCAAAAAAAGAAACATCGAATATTGGTGATTGATCGATTCACTTTCAAATTTCTAAACAAAAATCCCTTATCTTTGCGTTTGGATTGAAGGAATGGAATGATTCATTCCATTCTAGTTGAAATGAGTTATTCCATACTTTTTCTCCTCAAAGAATAAAATTCATAAATTTGAGAATAATACGAATCATTCCAATCGCAACTAAATATAATTTTTTTTATTTAATAAGAATAAATTATTCTATTTCCACCTTCATTATCCCAATCCAAACACAACATTAATGTTTTATGAAACTCCACCTTCAAGTCTTAGGAAAGGCACAAACATTCCTCTATGCCTATTGCCCAGGAGAGAAAAATCCAAATGATTGAAGTAACTTGCGTTTATAGAGTCCACACATTTTTCATTATTTTGTGGAAGGTTTGACTGGTGACTCCGTCCGGCTCTGGCCCCTTCTCATTGATGATGGAATTTTTGGGTGCCCAGCCATCTGTGACTTGTCCTTAGACCGACCATGGCCCATTCTTTTAATATTTCCGATGGATAAATTCAATTCGGGTCGGATTTCGGATTCTTTCAATTTTTATCAAACATCTCTTTAAATTTATAACTAACTAATATTTAACAAGTTGTGCAAAGTAAGTAAAATATTTATTTAAATTTTAATTTCTATTAGTGTCACATCCTCTATCTATTATATGAGTAACATATACTATTTCATGATTATAGTAGAACTAGAATTTTAGTTAAAGTTTCCTAATCAAAGCTGGAAATAATAGAACAAAAAATACTAGAAAAGAAATGATCATCATAATTGGTTATATGGAAAAAGGTATGAAACTAGGAAAGAATAGCATAGTCAATAGTGGCATAATTTATAAATCTTCTAAAAATATCATAGAATAATTCATTTCACTATAATGATACGTTAAGTTTGAATTGAAAAAATAAAATTAGTGAAGGAATAAAATAGAGAAGGGAATGAAATGCAGAATAGAATGATTTATTCTATTCCAACTAAAATGAGTCATTTCATATTATTCTTTAATAAATAAAATCCACAAATTTGGCAGAAGTGAAATGATTTATTCCATTTCAGTCGGAATTCATATCCTTCAACCATAAATAAAATTCACAAATTTGGTAGAAATGAGAATAATTCATTCCATTTTTCAATATAACAACTAAACACAAAAAAAATTTATTCCATAAGAATGAGTTATTTCATTCTCACTTTTATTACTTTAATATAAAAATATATTCTGTCATTAACATGATATTTATAATAATTAGGCGCCTTTGATTGGTGTGAATACGTGATGATCACATGTTCGAGTTGTACCATGGACTAATGCTATTATGGATACACCAGCCTAAGAACTAAAAGGGATTTTTTAATGGATAAAGTTTGATAGTATTATTATCAAATATTAGGGCGGGCATGTCGCACAAATCAATCTTAGTCATTTATGTAGAGCAAGATTGTCATTTTTATGAACTCAAGCAACGTCTAGCTTGCTTGATTGATTGATTTTCATGTATATATCCAATAATTTTTAAGCTATTTGGTTATCTTTCTCAATCTGATTTTCTTGGACCACTTCACTTTACTTCTATATTTATTATATTAATAACATGTCCTCCGATGGGAAATTACAATATCTTCCAAACTACAAAATATATATTTTCATACATATATAAGTAAATACTCACTCTATCCTATAATAAACGTTTTAATTTGATTTTTATGGACAAATTAACTATTTTTAAAATAAATATTAATTAAAAATATTTATATAGAATAAACATTTATTATGATCATAATCACTTGGTCTATATATATATTTTGATTTATTAATTTAAAAATCAAATTAAGAAGTTTATTATGGACCGATGGATCATTATATTGGCATTAACCAATAAAGTTGATATTGTCACTCCACTCAACTTGAATATATTAAAGGACAAGAAAGTCCTCATAATTTTATTCGAATATGAAAATGTTAAAGTTATCTTTGAATTTTTTAGGAGATGTAAAACTAATTATTTGATAATTTAGGAGCACCACAATTATATAAAGTTATAAAGTAGAATAGTAAAAGATCATTTTCAATACTAACAAATTTGAAGGAAAAGAACACACGTGAAGAACGACATTGATCGTTTTATCTCGAGTATATTATTTTTCTTTTCTTTTCTTTTTTTTAAATAATATAATTTAGATCATCTAAATTTGAAAAAAATGTTGTTTAGTTAATTAATTGTGCTTAATAAGAGATTTTGGTGTACTTATTTTCACATATTAATAGCATTACTAGATTAAGGTCATGTTTGTTTCCACTTATGTTTACCTAATTAAGGAAACTAAACTGATCTAATTAAAAATAATAATTTGTATGTCCATTAATTTAACTATGAATTTGGATTGTAACTAAAATAAAATTATAAACATTGAGATAAAATAATAATGAGCAAGCGTTTTTATCTTTATT